>CM043121.1:21039194-21359070 GCA_023701765.1 Hylyphantes graminicola
CCACGTCTCGCTGCCATATGTTACCACCGGTCTGATAATTGTTTTATACATCAGTCTCATTTTTAATGGTTTTGAAAGTAGTTTGTTTTTTAGTAGGTAGTTATGTAGATAGAAGCACCTGTTTACTTTTAGTATTATTGCAGCAATTCCTCCTGAAACATTATTTGTATTGGTAATATGATCGAACGAATTGGCGTCAATTGAAATTAAATGTATTATCAATTCTAAACCAGTATTTAACTTCTCAAAATATGCGAAGTCATGCTCAAGACTAAGATTATCTATTTTTCAGAGGAATTGACAATTAAATAATTCGGATAATTCTAAAAGCAAACCGTTCTCGAGTGATTTCGAGAATGGCCTAAGATCAATCTGGCTTGATGTCATTCGCGGATGAAGGATTGTCACAGTTCAATTGGGAAACACAGAAAATCAGCGAAATTCATCCCATTATCAGGCGAATCGTTCGCCCCGGTGTTTCGGTTCAATGTGGTGTCGATTTATCCAAATCTGTGGTGTCGAAACGTCCGAATAAATGCATGCTGCCGCCACTGGTTTCACCCTCTCAGGCGTTGACCTCGTCACTTGACCAGAGCACAAAATTACGAGGCGTAATGGGGTGTGTTAAAGCTCCATTGTGGCTAGAGATAGACAGCCAGAAAACGTACAACCTAACCTAACTTTATGCCACAAAATGATAATTGTTGATGAATTATGTTACTATTTATATTCTGATTATGTAAGCTACTTTTAAATCATTTCCATGTCACACAAACAGGAGTATTTGCTGCGATAACTTCTCTCCTCTTTGCTTTTACCGTATATGAGGCACCTGCGTCCCATCCAACCATAAGCCAAGAAGAACTAAAGTATATCACTGAAGGACAGGAATGTGACTTATCATTGGCAGTAAGTGTCTCCTAATATATTATTAAGGATGAAGTTTAACCGAAAGTACGCTTCAAATTTGCACACGTTCGCTCTGCTTTGTTATCGGTTTTAGCTTCGCTTTGCGAACATTATAGAAAAATCGTACTTAACCTCCCAAACCACGTGAATTCATGTTCAAAGGCGTGTAATTTGAGCATTCGACAAGAATATTACGCCAGCCTCTTTTTAAGTGAAGTTGACCAATGAATTTATTCGAAAATCTCTGGGGGAGGAAAGGGATGCGAGCCATTGGCGTTTCTTTGAATTTCATCCCAAGCGCTTACAATCTTATTAATGAATCGCTAAAAAACGAATCTTTTAATTCGTTCTTTTTTCGCCTAGCGGGTTAGAACGATTTATTTAAACGATATTTACTAATAACCTTCTTATCAAACAAATCTATCGGGTTTCCCCGCACAGCTTAATAAGTATCCTTTCGGGATTTCATTTCTTCTTTTGAAAACAATATGGTATTTTACATTTTTCTCTGCGTGCTAAAAAAGTAAAGAAAAACTGAAGCGATCATTCGTTCCATGACGTCATTCACACGCGAAGGATTTCCTCAGTTCAATTAGGAAACGCACAATATTGACAAATCTCCACTGCTCCGTCGCGAATCATTCGAGTTGAGTTTCAGTTAAATTTCGGTCTAAAGTGTTAAAGTTGTCTCACCTAAAATGTTGGTGCAAACGCTTCCGATGGGATCAAATATTCAAAAAAAAATACTGCCCCTGTGACATATTGTACAATTACATTTTGAAATTTTCAATTCCACTAATAATAGGGGAAGATTTCCATTACCTTTCAGTGTTTAGTCACCTGAGCCTGGGTATCATGGTTGAAATTACACGAATTTTTCAAATTTTATTATATGTTTATTATTTATTTTAAATAAATATCAATTTGCTTTCCAGGCTCTCCTATTTCTTGTGTTATTTTATCTTATATAGTTAAATATTTGCATATAAAAATGAGACACTTTTCTGATCTTTGTTTAATACAAAGACAACAAATGCTTCAAGTACCCTTCAGAAAATACTTAAAAAACTTAGAAGCATTTTTTTAAAAAAGAGGAAAAGAAAAAATCTGAAACATTAATAAAACATGACAATAACATACTCTCACATTTTTAGTACTTTACTCAGTACTTTCAAGTACAGGTTTACTTTTTTATGTTTCAGCGACCCCCAACCCCTTGGAAGAAAATTCTGACTTCAGTACCTTTTTATGCTCTATTCTTCGGGCTCTTCGGTGATTGCTGGCAGAACATATATTTTTTATCCGTTCACCCGACTTACATGGGGACTATACTACATTTTTCAATGACGAAGGTATGCACTATTTGTTTAATTGATTAGAGTTACAATCATACGATAAAGAATATACTCAAAAAATGTTTTTACTTTTTGACTAAATTAGTTTACTAGATTAAAAGAGATTGTCAGTCCCATGGGAGTTTATGCATTAGTTTTGAAATCCCAATTTATAAAAAAATATTGCCTTTATAAGCACTTTTTTTTAGCATTAGATGAAAATCGTAATAACATTAAAAAAACAAATTTGAAAGATACATAACAATAGGTTAGTTAATTGTTAACGTATATAGTCTAAAAATAGCGTCGCCATCTGTAGAATATTTTTGGTGCATTTTAAAACAACACAAAGGTGCAATTAAATAACCAGATAAATACTTTTCCCTTTAAATTTGCGTTACTTAGATTTCATAAAAATTCTCATTCATGGTGAAGAATTTAAAATTTATGCAGTCAGTATATGGTGTAGTATAGTAGCGTGATCACAAAATAACCACCAACGATGAAGCGATGATAACTTTATTGACGAGTAGAATTACGATGCATTAACGTTTCATACATTGATAACGCTTCCTGATGTCTGTGCTGACAGTAAGAGGTACAGCTGTGGAAATAAAAAAGTACCCACTTGAGGTTATTTCATCCGTTAGTCACCCTATAGAATCGGACCTTTTTGAGATTGTGTACAATTAACATTCTGAGTTAATTGTACGATACAAAATTTGCATAAGGGGCCGTCTTCATATTAAAAATATAACGAACTTTGAAATTTCCAATAGCAACACCGAATTTTTATAACTTAGAAATGTTAAGCACTCTTGAAAACCCTTAAATATAAGTTTTTGTTACATTTGGATGAATATTTGACGGGTTATTAAA
Source organism: Hylyphantes graminicola (assembly GCA_023701765.1). Lineage (NCBI taxonomy): Eukaryota > Metazoa > Arthropoda > Arachnida > Araneae > Linyphiidae > Hylyphantes > Hylyphantes graminicola. The sequence continues at coordinate 21,042,317 of CM043121.1, forward strand.
TCGAATCACTTGTGGACATTATGGGGACCATCTCTAAAATGACAAGTAAGCATGCATACAAGGCCGTCTTCATTTATCAATTACACACGCAATGTTATACACAGTCCCCTAAAGGGTAATTAAAAAGTATTTTGTGATTTACTCAGCAAATTATGAATAAAATTTTTAAAAAATTGGGATTTCGCTTAAACTTCCTGTCTTAAATTTATTTCTTTAAAAATATTAAGGGGTTTCTATTCATATTTTTTTGAAAAATTAATATAATAATTACTTAAAAATATACATCTTTTTTAAATACCCTAATATTGAATGCATTTTGTTCGGGTTATTGTAATTTCTTTTCAGTAAAAAATTCGTTTCAATATCTTAATTATTTATAGATCGGGAAATTTTTTTATGTGCAACTCATTTAACATTATGGGACCTAAACTTTGCACGTCTCTTACTCCTCTAATAATGCTTAAAAACTAACAAAATTTGGCATTTCGTATTAACATAGGTCAGAGATTTGAAATATGGATTCAAAAAGGGGTGTTGCTTTTGGAAATTTTAAAGTTAGTAACATTTTTAATATGAAGATGGCCCCTTATGCAAATTTTGTGTCATGCAATTAACTCAGAATGTTAATTGTTCACAATGTCAAAAAGGTCCGATTCTATAGGATGACTAGCGGCCGAAATAACCACTAGTGGATACTTTTTTATTTCCACAGCTGTACTACGATTGATCCTTCATTATCTGTCCTCTGGACTTAATGTGATAGTTCAAATTTAAGTAACGTAATTACGTAACTATATTATTGATCAAATATTTTCTGCCACAGAATGGTGCAGCTTCAAATATACCGATTTTCCTCAAAACTGTCGGTGGATTGATTGCATCTTTCTCAACAAATTGGATCACAAAAAAGAAATGTATTGGAGTTAGCGTTTTAAGAAAATCTTTTAACTCTGTTGGTAAGTTTGAATTATCGCCTTACTATATAAGTAAAATTATCTCATTTTCTCGTTGCTGATAATTAGGTATGCTTGAAAATATTGATTAAATTTAATAATCAATGGTGCCAGACACCTTCAGCCGGGCGAAACTTGTTCAGACTTTGTCATCAGGTGGCGCGAAATGGCGCTCAAAAACCAACCTTAACTTTGCAGCAGAGAAATGTACTACGCGGAGGATACTGCGTAAACAACGCTGCTGGCATCGAAATTTCGCCTGATCTGATAGGTTGCTTCTTCGACCCTGATATTCGTGCGCCCTGTTACGTCAAAATCGAAGGAAAAAATAATTAAAATTGCACTCTAACTGAAGCTAAACCAATAAAAATAATAAATTTATGTCTTGAAATAACAAATAAAATTGTTTATTGAATGTGAAACACCTTTTTTTATGCGATTCTCGCACTCGAAAATGAGAACTATTTACACTTTTTCTCGTAAAACATTTGTATACTGCAAACTTAATGTCGGTTTTCCACCCAAAAAAATGAAGACAGATTGTCATTAGATTAGTTTGCAAATACGTAGAGCATAATCTCGTGCCAACAGGTGAGTGGGACAATGTCTCAACTATACAGAGATATTTGAAAAGTCAGGCAAAAATTTTGCCAGGCCGAGGTGTCTGGCAGTATTGATTTTTAAATTTTAGCAACATTTTGCAAAATATACGTAAATAACAGCACTGAGAAAATGAGCATAAATTAACTTATGGGTCATTCCTGAGAAAACGTGCAATTTGAGGAGAAAAATCTCGAAAAAAAATATTGATTAAAGTTTTTGAAATTTTGGATTTGAGTACACTTACGTACTGCCTTGAAAAAATAACATCAGTCCAGATCATACAATTAATATTAATTATTCATATAGTAATACATGGAAAAAATACACGGACATGATGGTACACGGACATGATGGTACACGGACATGACGAAATCGTAAATAAGAGCTTCCAGGCGCAAAAGGTTTAGGCTTTAGAGAACGAAACTTGCAAACTGGCAATATATACCTAATTTCTTTCTATAAATACAAAATTATAGGTAAAAATCATTAGCTTACCTTCGAATATCTTGACCACAGAAATGACGCTATGATCTTGTCAATGGCCTATTTTTAACTTTTAACTTCGAATTACTTTTTATCTATTGTAGTATTCAAACTATCGACGAGATACAACGTTTAAAGTGTGTTATTGAATACTAATAAGACTGAAACAGAGTACTATTATCATTTCTAGATAATTAGGGGAGACCGGGGCACAATGGACCTAGGGGCACAATGGACCACCCCTTATTATTTATTCTGTTTATTTTCCAAATTAGTTCATGTTATAAGTAATAAATGACCTAACAGTCTTGATCTAGTTATTATGAAAAACCATGTTGTTAGCTCACACATTTGCCATTTTTTATTCTTGATGTGTATTAACCAGGTGAAAGTAAAAAAGCTCTCTCCTAGAAATTATCTTCTCATCATTAAAGTAACATTAGTAGGACAAAGTGGCTTAGCATAGTTGAAAGGCAAGATATTTGTCTTTCTATATAATCTAAAAATTAATTTCTGAAATCAAAATACCGCATATTTTAAATATGTTTTTTGCTCAAATACAATATGGGGCACTATGGACCACAAAATCTGGGGTACAGTGGACCATGGTCCATTGTACCCCATGCAACTTTAGAAATACTTTTAGTTTCAAAATAAATAAAAAAAATATTGATGTAAGTACTTTCTAATTACTAAATGTCAAATTTGCTATAATAGTAAAATGTTTTTATATTTATTCTAATATTCACTTCTGTGAATGTAATAGATTTTTCCCCCGTCTTCTAATATGCTTCTATAATGCTTCTATAATGCTTTTTTTTTAAACCAGAAGTAACAAATTATTTGGGAACTGATGTTTTATTTTATATATTATGACTTCAAACAATAAGTGTTTTGAATGAGAAAAGTATTTTTAAAATTGAATGTGATGTGATATTAAAGTATTTAATTATTTAAAACAAAAAGTTTAGAAATTTGAGTTGGTGGTAAAATAAATTTACACATTTACATAACGGAAGTACAAGCACAAAATGATAATTTTTTTTAATTGGAATTTGATTACTGTTGATTTTTTAGCAACAAAATGTAAGCTATTTGTTGTAGTTATAAATAATTAAGTAACAAACAAATTTTTTCAAAATTGGTAAAATGCACAAAATTGAAATTTTGTTAGTAAAATTTTCAACCACATTGATTAAGGGACGACTTAAAAAAGGTTAAAAAATTGATCTCGCATGAAAACGAAGATTCTTTGATCCACAGTTTTCCTCTACACTTTTGGTGTTGTTCTGTATAGTAATAAAAAAAACTTTAAAGTGATCTTATAATTTTGAAGATAAAATTTAATGCTTTTACTCATTTTTTCCCCGAAATGCCACGTAACACGATTAGAAAGACTAGTGAAGGAACAGTGCCGAAAGAAGTGATGGAGCAGGCTTTAAAACATGTTCTTGATGATAGTCGCTCTATCTGTTCAGTTAGCAAAGAGAAAGGCATTTCAAAAACAGCCCTTTTGTGCTACATAAAAAAAGTACAAAACCTCCCATACACCTGTTAGATTTGAGCCTAACTGATCCTTGCACATAAAGAAAATAAACAAAAATTTCAAAGGGGAGGGAAAAAAGCAAACAGTAATATCTGATAGTTTTCACACTAAAAGAAGTTTTAATATGCAATTGGATACTTAAAATTCAAATAGAATCCTTATTTTATATGTACGTTAATCTTTAAAATGTGCAGATAATTTTTTTTCAGCAAAAAATATCATGGTTCATTGTACCCCGTGATGTGGTCCATTGTACCCCGAACCTGGGGTACAATGGACCACTTTCTCACTTGTATTAAAAAAGTGAATTCAGAAAAAAGTAATTGAAATTATATTTTTTATGTAATGTATTTTTAAACCAGGATATATATGTAATATATTCACCTTTTTCTGAACATGTGGGATAAATATTTTGGTACTTATAGCGCAAAACATGAAAAAGTGGTCCATTGTGCCCCGGTCTCCCCTATGCAAGCGAAAGAGTACGTTGTACACGGACATGACGAAACTCTGTGGGACATTTTATTTTCACGGAATTTATATATTTATATTCATTTTAATGATTATATTTTATGTTTTGTATGTTCTAGTAGTTTCAGTAGAACTAAAAATCAAGTTAAATTATGAAAAATTTATATTTAATTAGTATAAACTAACAAAAAGAGTTCCCGGACATGACGGTGAGACTGTTCACGGACATGATTTGTCATAGTCTGTGGACACAAATTTGTACACAAAGTAATTAATTTTTTTAATTGTTTCAACGCTAGTAAGCAGATAAAATATTCCTTATTTTAATTTATTCAAGTGGAAGCATAACTTTTTTTCATATGAAAGATATCTTGCGGGGACATGTTTTTGTACGTTTTCTCAAGAATGACCCTTATATTAAACCAACATTTTTTGCCCCCGGTACTTGTATATTGGCCTCGGCTATGGCAGACCATGTTGTGTGTGGCACATGAACTGTACCGTTAGGGAGCAGTACTTTCGAAATGGCATCATGTCTAGCTAATAAGAAACAAGTTTCGTGATGATGTCATTAAAAACCAGTCATTTTAGAGCAGATTATTCCGCTATTACCTATTTAACTTGGGTAACTTCGGAGTCAGCTTAAGAATCTTGAGTTTTAGTCTTATCTTACAATGAAAAGAAAAGCTGAATTTAGAGAGGGAAGTAAGAAAGGCTCTTTTACTGCAGAAAATGTGCCACCAATTTTCTTTCCCTTGGCAATGACCTTTTCGCCTGCTGCAACTATTTCAACAAGAGTATCCTGATTCACATTCGTCACTATAAGAAAGATGGAGAAAAGTACTATCCAACTGCAGAAGGAGTCACATTGTCGCATGTCACCATTCCTATTTTCCAATCTTTTAAGCAGTGAACTCCTTAAAACCAAGTGTTTCAAGGAAAGCGATCTAATAGACTACTTAACTGAATTTCCTTTAAAATTGCCAAAGGGATCCAGTCTCCATGAACTCTGATACTCTGAATCTCAGCCTATCATTCGAGACGAAGACCTCTTGTTCGATGCCAATGAAATACTTTTAGAGCGGACAGCACTCTCAGAAATGACACTTTCATTTTTGACGATTCATGAATCCTCAAGTCTCATTTCGTTAATTTTGAGGATTGTTTCGTCAAACTATCACGTGACCTTTGAGTAAACGCGAATCCTCATTTTTACGATCGTGATTTGACGATTCTGTATCTTGAGTTTGAGGAAACTGAATCTCATTGTTTTACTTACATGATCAAAAATGACGAAATATTTCTTTAGATTAGACGACATTCAAATCCTCATAAAAATGACGATTCAAATTTTCTCACTTTGAGGAAACGAAAACTCGGAGCATTTGCCAGTAAACGAATCGTCAAAATTAAGGAAAATTTCGTCGTTTTTGAGCATTCATTTAAAAGAGTGAGAATCTAAAGTTACTTCAAGGAAGGATGAGACAAGTCGAAACGGTAAAACATGCGCAACAACAAAGAAAGTAACTGCAATCAGCGAGCAATGAGAAACGTTCTTTTTTCAATAGGAGATTCGTTATTGAGTTGTGCAATACGTGAAAAGTATCGCCGTTCTTCTATTCTGGAAATTTTTGAACTGGTAACCAGGACTTCCACTCTGTAAGAAACATCTGCTAATGAGGTGGAAGAATTTGAAGATACATTATACAATTTGTTAAAGTCCGCTTTCTATGACTTTATAACAGAACGGTTTGCCTCGTGAATCCCCGAGCAATTTTAAATTATTCTCATTTTGAGAAAAACACCGTCCGAGCATGTGTTAAACTTATTACGGGCTTCTTTATGGTTTTAGTTGCCTTATTTACGTAAATTTTGTAGGAATGTTTCAAAAACTGCAAAATAAGGTTTAAGATGTCAAGCTTTTATCGAGTTTAAGCAAGTAAAATTAATTATTAAAAACTACTGTAGAAAATCATCTATTAAAATAAAGTGCGATGTAAATATTAAACATTGCAACAGTCATTCTTCAATATGTTCAAAGTTATTTTATACGAAGCCATGTTCCATCTTCTGAAATAAACAAAAATGAATAAAATTCATTTTTTTTTCTTTTTATTTTATGAAGTTTCCGTTCTCTAGGATCTTTGGGTTTTTCTGCTTGCTTACTTGGAGCATACTGGGCCGGATGTGACAAGCTAAGTAACACAATCTGCTTTTCGGTTTCGATGTTTTGCTCAGGGGTTGCCCTATCCGGAGCTCTTATTACAGCCGGAGACATGAGCCCACGTTTCTGCGGTAAAAAAATCTTTCTTGAAAAAATATTTAGTAGTTAAAAACCACTTTCAAGTTGTAAATCTCTATTTTTTAAAATAATATAAAAATATATGATAGATTATTTTATGACCGGTACACTCTTAAAACAAAAGAGTGAAATCCACTCCAGTAGGAGAAGTGCATTTTCGACACTGGAAAGGAGTGAATATTATCTCAGACTGAGTTCAAATCACTCGTTTGGAGTGATCCTGTCGAAGGTTTAACACGCAACGGATCCACTCCAAAAGGAGAAGTGAATTTTCCAGACTGGAGAAGTGAAAATCAATCTGACTAATTTAATTTTTCGTTTTAAGAGTGTAGAGTTGAGTATACTACGTAACGTTTATACTAACGCATTTGTAACGCTTTTTAAATCCTGAGGCATAAGGTAGCTGCAATATTTTTTTTGCTAATTTGATATGCTTGTTTTAAAGGTTCAGTGTTCGGATTCGCAAACACTCTTGGAACTACATCTTCTTTCATAATTCCAGTTATGGTCGGAAATTTAACGAAAAACGTAAGAAAGTTATAATTTATTGTTTAAAAACTGAAAGGAAAGATAATCATTTTATTTTTAAAGGGAAAGTCATAAAAAATAACGGGTACTAATTTTCTAAAACAAAGTATAATAAACTTAATTCAGTTTTTCGATAAGTAGAATTATCTTAGGAATGCGGACATGTGTGAAATTCTGCTTGTTTACACTGCCTGGGTACTTAAGTTAAAATTTTGAGGCACATAAATTATTATAAAGCGCCTTTTCTCTTACTTACGCGTATTAAACGTTTTTTTAAAACTTTTAACTTTAAAAAAATGAATTTTTGAACACAAGACTTGCGCACTATTATTACAAAAATAATTTATTGGTTAAAACAAAAATAAGGAATGAGTTTTAAAGTACCATATACTTTTAAGAGTCTTAACGCATTTAAATGGCACAAAAAAAAAGAAAATCACGGCTTCTGAAGACATCAGCTTCTAAAGTATGCTGTTAACATTTCGAGATAACCAAGTTATTGAATCAAATTGCACATAACTTTTTTGCTAACATGGTTATTTTATCTGGTTTTCTGTAAGTAATAGGCGAATGATTATTGTATTTTATACAGTAAAATGAAAAATGCCATTTTGGCAATTTAGAGGTATCGAATCATCAAAATTATTTTATAAATTGTTTTTTATTTACAGGAAACCATTGAAGAGTGGCATACTGTGTTCTTCATTTCAATAGCTGTAGTTTTAACGTGCGGTCTTATTTTTAACATCTTCGGTTCTGCTGAGATACAACCATGGAATGATCCCGAATCTCAAGACAAACTTAAGGCCATGGGCAACGAAACAGATTTTGTAAACTCCAAATCATCAGTAACAAGATTTTAGAAGAAAGTGAAAGACTTCGATTGTTTTATGTTGTTAGGGCAGGATTATGAGTATGATCGAATGGTGCCGTGGGCAAGTAAACTGCAGTATATGTGAATGGTACAGAAATATCGTCAATGTGTCAATAAAAAGTGTATAATAAATGATTTTACATTATCTACGCAAATGACTTATGACTTTCTTGGTGGGGGGCAAGTTGGCCCGGCAGCATATTTCTATTCCTTACATTCAAGCGACACCATGCCAGTGACGTCAGGCTGCTGGGCGGGGAAATGAAAAGTCTTTATGAAAGTGTCTCCTGAAGAGAATAAAGGGCAATCAAAAAATTGTGATTGCACTGCGAAAATTTACATGAAGGTTAAATTAGAGATTGTCAATACAAAAAAGACTGACAAATTTGTAAGGGTTCGTATTGATTTTTTTTAACAACATGACTACTATTAACTATCACTATCATTCAATAGAACAGAACATTTATTATATCTCATAGACACGTATAGCTAATTCAAAGAAACATGAATTCAGTAATTTTTAAATCATTAAATTGGTGAATGAGAAACAATTTTTTTTATATTATTAATATCAATAATATTTTGCACACAAAATAATTTCTATTTAAAAAAAATATTCATTGAATCCCCAGTTAAGGGAATGTATTTACATTATCACAGGCTTTTGAAATATATAGGAATATATTTCGAATATAGGTATAGATTTCGAATACGGTGTATTATTTGCGAGCATGTTGTTGTTTTTGCAGGGTAAAAATAAAGAGCAGGGAAAAAATGAGGCTCAACTATTTTTAGGTAAATGATATTAGGCGAAAGCCCTGCAATCTGTATATTAATTGCATATTCGCATTCAAAAATTAAATAAAAGCGTTTATTAAAATAGGAGGAGAGTTCTTATTTAATTCCGGTGCATTCGGAAAAAGGATTTTTTTTAAAGCTATTTTAGTAAAATTCTAGAATGTTTTTTTTAATGATTGATATATTATGTCGGATTTAGTTGCTGTACTTGAATATAGGTGGCAGCACGAGCTTCAATTCGAGATTTTAAATCGGTCATTTGGCGATCAGAAGATCTAAAATTATTTAGCTATAATAATCATCACTTCGATTTTTACAGATAAACACCATTCAAAATTATTTCAGTTAATTTTTGTATTTTTTTGTGTGAATAATTAAAATCTCGAAATAATGATAAACCCTACACGACAATAATTCTTGCACCAAGACGGACAATGATTGGTTACATTTATTTCGTTCCCGCCCAGCAGTCTGACGTCACTGGCATAGTGTCGCTTGAATGTAAGGAATAGAAATATGCGGTCCGGCACTGCGAACTTATGTCTATTGTACCAGAAATGACACAGACACAAGAGACACCCATAGAAAGAGACGACACAAACACATAGACAAATAATAACATTTATTGACGAACATAATCATCCATGACTTACCTGGTTTCACGCAAACCCTAACCCTTAAGCTCCAGAGGCTAGCTCCCTAACCGTTAAGCTACCTGGTCTACTTGTCTACGCAAGTGCAACACTTGTCTACGTATAAATAAAAAATTGCGTCCCTAAGTACAATAGTTAGCTTGTAAGAGCAAATTAGAAAAAAGAGGAAGTAGTGTCACAACCGACCCCCCTGGGGTCGGTTGTGACAGTGCCTGGGGTCGGTTGTGACGGAGTAAAAAAAGACACCAAAATGTCATCAAATCACTCTTTTTGCATCATCTTTAGAAACTATAAATTCAATATTTATAATAATAACATTTAATTCATCATTTAATTAATAAATTTAATAATTATACATTAATTTATAATTATTAATAAAAAAATCTTCATATTATCACTATCATCAAAAAAGTTAACTAAATATTTATAATTATACATTGCTGTAACCATGTCAAATACAAAACAAATACATAAAAATGTGTTTTTTTTTTTTTTAAAAATGCACAAAATATCTTATCTACATAAAAAAAAATATACATGTTCTTATATAACACAAATAAATCTTTTTGAGTTACACCTGTTTAGTCAACAATGTATATATCCTGTGGCTCATAGGTGTGTATGCACATAACAATTCGTATATTGTCATAAAAATTTTGCACATTTGAAGCTTTATCAATACAAATGTATCGTAACAAAGACACGATTAATTTGGTGCTTTGATTAATTTTGGCGCTCTTCGTAATAAAATCTCGCGTTTCACTTCTATAAAAGCTTCTTCATATTTCCTTAGGTCACGCTGTGCTCTTTCTGCCTTCCTCAGGCGTTTTATAGGCATCTAAAAGAAAAGAAATACATTTTACTGCGTTGTCACAACCGTACCCAGCCTACTCTTTTGCAAAAAAACAATCGCCATGACAATACAAAATAATTTACATTCAAAGTAATCACTGGTATTTCATTATTAAAGTCTAACTTATAACGAGGAAAAAATTCATTGCGCTATCTGTACACATATAATAACAGTTACGAAAAGAAATGGAATAAAAATACTAACTTTTGAGTTTTTTGACGGTGAAAAAGTAACCGAGGCCTCTGTTAGGGTTAATGTCGTATGATGACTGATGGTATACTGTGGAACATGTTCAGCAGGCAAGCTGCTCCTTATAGCCCTTACAACCAACCCGGTATTCCTTATGGTTTCGCTAATATAGCGACTGTCACAACCGTACCCAGTCTACCTTACCCAGAACTGAGAATTATTTTTCTGTGGCAAAAAAGGTACGATCTCGCTACCAATTTTGTAGCTCAGATTATCTAACGAATCAGCTGGGTTCGAAGCTGCAAACTCTTGCTTATGAGGCAGATACGTAAATAACAAGTAATAAAAATTGTCACAATACAGCTTTTCTTGCTTTTAAGGGGGAATAGTACCGAGAATCGGCTTCTCAAGCGAAGGCTTCTCTCTGTGTTAATCCTATGGGAAAAAAATAAAAAGTCTGCCACATTTCTCCGGCTCTAATTAATATTTTTACAAGTTCATTAAATATGAACTAGGTCGAAATTTGAAAAACTGAAAAGATAGAGACGTAGAACTTTAAATTTCCTTCGCATTGAAAAAAAAAAGTTCCCAATTATTTGCATTTTTAGGGTAGAAAAGTGGCAGCGAAATTATGAAATTTTCAATATCCAGTCTTATCCAGGAAGTAGCGCCCCCTGGGAGTAGAAATTAAGCTCCTCCCCTCCTAAAGTTAGCTCCTCCCCTTTTAGTTAAAGATGCTGAAACTCAGATAAGATAAGGTACATGTAGTTCAATTTCAAGAGTCTGCGAATTTTAACTTCTGCTCCGGAAGCTAAAGTTTCAATTCATTGTGTGTTTTTGGACGCCGATTTCGAAAATACAAATGGATTTTTTACTATAGCGTCCAGTTTAAAAGCTTAAAAAAAATTAAGTGGCATTGATTCATTCTATTGGATTCTAATTCTTAATTAGTAAAAAAAAATGTTTTTTAATTTCTTCCAAATGATTTATTTGAAAGAGTTTGAAATATGCTTTGAGGACTTGAAGTTCAGAAAAAGGCATTACAAAGTGTGAACAATTGCACAAATTTGGACTTGTATATTTTTGTTGAAATATTAATTTAAGTTAAAATCCGAAAAACATGTACTTCTTGAAGTTTTTGTTGTATAATTTACCATTTCTTTCAAAAAGAATTTTTGCATAACGTTTTAAATCTGTTTTGGCATTAGGTAGCAGTATATTGGCGTGTTTTATATTAGGTAACTTTTTTCAGTTTTTCATTTTTGAACTTCCGCGATTTTAAGTAATGATTCGGTTCCACTCTCAATGCGAGGTCTTGTTGTGTTTCGTCCATTGTGTTCTAATATAGTTTAGTTTTAGGTTTGAATGATCGTCGCACTAGAGCTACACGAGTGCTATTGGCGACGGGCGTAGTATTTTAGAACCACAGTCAGGTGACGAGGCAGCACCTGAGTAGGCACCCAACGCAACCGTTAAGGGCGACATCGTACGCAGCGTTAGGACTTTGAAGGATATTTAACGTGCACTCCCTTACACGGGGTATTATTCGTCGGACATTTTTTGCTGCCCGGGCCGTTTATCCGTCGGCAGCTACTTTTTGGCGATGTCCGGACCAGTATACCTAAATTCTCAGCTCGATTTTAATTAGAAATTATTTTAAGAACTTTTTCTGAAAAAATTAATAAAAAATTTAAAATTTTGATTTAAAATTTTATTTTTAAATAATTTCTAATTAAAATTGAGCTGAGAATTTCGGTATAAGTCTTTGTTTGCACATATTTGTACAATATAAAGTCATTTTCCTGGTAATTTTTTCAATTTTGACCTCACAATTTGCCGCGCAAGCCTAATCACAATGTGTTCAAATAGCTTTGTTTAATATCATTTATTTTAGTTTTGGCTAAAGTTTCATAAATTTTAAAACTTGTTTTATATTAAATAAATATTGTAGAATTACATATTAAAAAATTCTACGACTCCTATGATCATAGGGTCATATTAGTCTTAAAAATGTGCAAAGAAGGCACTACAAAACATAGTTCTATCTTTCATGTCATTTTTGAACTACTCAATGTATAAGTATAATTTTTAGCCTACTTTTCTTTTTTTTTAATTCGAAGAATTAAAAAAAATGAAAAAGTAGGTATTGACATGCGGTCGATGTCCGTCCGTTCGTCCGTCCGTCTGTCCGTCCGTCCGTCTGTCCGTACCCCCCTTCCAAAATCAGTTCTATCAATCCGATCTTAACAATTCTTTTTTTATTAGAAAGGTATAACCTCAGACACCCAACTTTCATACTTTTTGTCCGTCTGTCTGTGCGATAGGACGGACATAAATCTACTATTTGATGACAAATTTCCCATTGAATTAGCATTGAAATTCAATTTCGAGTCATTTAGATCGCTGAATTTAACTACAAATGCTACGGACAAGTGAGATACGTCAAAAAATTCAGCGCATCGAAATTAGAATACATTGAAAATTTCAGAAAAGAATTCGAATTCGAAGTACTTCAATTATTTAAAAAGCGTCAACAATTAATGCTCATTTAAAAAGCACAGGAAGCCATTTTTATTAGAATTAAATCACCATTGCCATCACAACAATTGCTTGAGAAACTTTAATTCTTTTAGACAATAAATTAAAATAAATTTATTTTTGAGACATCGATCAATTTAAGATGACGTCAAATATATGTTTCACTACGAATCTTTGTATGGTGATATAAATTGTGTTCATTCTATTTAAAAGCGAGGAATATTACATATTTATTCTTTGAAATATAAATTTTTGCAAACGATTTAAGTTATAATTATTTAATTTTCGAAATAAAATAAATGAAACCAGCTGAATTTAGCAAGTAAATGTTTATTGAGGAGTATTTTTTCGGTTTTTGTTCTACGAAAAATTAAATATTTATTTATAATTGCAAATAAAGCTGTGTTTAGTGAAAGATGCTGTGTTTAGTTAGATGCTGCGTTTAGTGAAATTTATTTTAAATTTAATGTGGAAAAACGGTTGTTTATGTCACTTACTGTTACGAACCCAGTTTTTTCAAGATAAGAATTTTAGTAAGTATTTAAGTAACAGGAAAGTAGGCTATTTTAGTTCTTTAAGAACTTCTTGTTTTATATGTAATTCTACAAGATTTATTTATTATAAAACAAGTTTTAAAATTTATGAAACTTTAGCCAAAATTAAAATAAATGATATTAAACATGAAGCCATTTGAACACAGTGTGATTAGGCTTGCGCGGCGAATTGTGAGGTCAAAATTGAAAAAATGACCAAGAAAATGACTTTATATTGTACAAATATGTACAAACAAGGACTTATACCTAAATTATCAGCTCAATTTTAATTAGAAATTATTTTTAAAATAATTTAAAATCAAAAATTTTAAATTTTTATTATTTTTTTTAGAAAAAGTTCTTAAAATAAATTCTAATTAAAATTGAGCTCAGAATTTAGGTATAAGTCCTTGTTTGTACATATTTGTACAATATAAAGTCATTTTCTTGGTCATTTTTAGCCTACTTTTCTTTTTTTTTAATTCGAAGAATTAAAAAAAATAAAAAAGTAGGTATTGACATGCGGTCGATGTCCGTCCGTCCGTCCGTCCGTCCGTACCCCCTTCCAAAATCGGTTCTATCCATCCGATCTTAAAAATTCTTTTTTTGTTAGAAAGCTATGACCTCAGAGACCCGACTTTCATACTTTTTGTCCGTCTGTCTGTACGAACGGACGGACATAAATCTACTATTTGTCGACGAATTTCCCATTGAATTAGCATTGAAATTCAATTTCGAGTCATTTAAATCGCTGAATTTAACTACAAATGCTACGGAAAAGTGATATACATCAAAAAATTCAGCGTATCCAAATGAGAATATATTGAAAATTTCAGAAAAGAATTCGAATTCTAAGTACTTCAATTACTTAAAAAACTTTAACGTTTAATGCTCATTTAAAAAGCATAGGAAGCCATTTTATTAGAAATAAATCACCATTGCCATGGCAACAATCGCTTGAGAAACTTTAATTCTTTTAGCCAATGAATTAAAATAAATTTATTTTTTGCGACATCGATCAGTTTGAAATGACGTCAAATATATTTCACTTCAAGATTCTGTATGTAGGTAAGCAATGTTTTCATTCTATTCAAAAGAGAAAAATATTACATATTTATTCTTTGAAATATAATTTTTTGCAAACGATTTAAGTAATAATTATTTAATTCTCGAAATAAAATAAATGAAACTAGCTGAATTTAGCTGGTAAATGTTTAATATAGAATTAATGCTGTGTTTGGCGCCTTTTTACCTGTTAAACACAACTGTTGTTTGGAAGCAGGTTAAGTGACAGATTCTGTTACAAACCTACTTGTTTATTTAGATTTATTATTTTAAGTGCATTTTGGAATAGTTTATGGGTTTTTTTCTACGAAAAATTAAATATTTATTTATAACTGCAAATAAATCATGCGGACGATAAGTAATATTTATTTTATTGGTGATAGAAAATAAATGAAAATAATGGCTTTACGAAGTTGAAATTATAGCTAGATGCTGTGGTTAGTGAAATTTATTCTTTTGTATAGAAATTTAATGAAGAAACGGTTGTTGATGTCACTTACTGTAACGATCCTAGTTTTTTCAAGATAAGAATTTTAGTAAGAATTTAAGTAACAGGAAAGTAGGCTATTTTAGTTCTTTTAGAACTTCTTGTTTCAATTTTGACCTCACAATTTGCCGCGCAAGACTAATCACAATGTGTTCAAATGGCATCATGTTTAATATCATTTATTTTAGTTTTGGCTAAAGTTTCATAAATTTTAAAACTTGTTTTATAACAAATAAATCTTGTAGAATTACATATAAAAAAATTATACTTATACATTGAGTAGTTCAAAAATGACATGAAAGATCGAACTATGTTTTGTAGTGCCTTCTTTGCACATTTTTAAGACTCCTGTGACCCTTTAAAGCATCAAATAAACCAAGATTAAGATAAAATACATTCTTCTCGCAGGTATAGCTGTAAACAAGTTGACCTGCAAACCCAGAGATCCGATGCCAGGATCGAATGTAATCCTTCTATAAATCATAATATTAATCAAATATCTACCGTATAGAGAGGGTTTGTGCACATTAAATCCATTGCGGTGCAATGTTTCATAGTATTGCACAATATATACGAATTGGTTCCCAGTCAGATACAAGCATCGTCTTTCTGACGGCATTTTAAAATTACGAGGCACGTCGACAAAATTCCACAGATAGATATAACACGATGTTTAAATAATTTCTAATATAAATTCTAAAACCGCGTGCAGTAGAACTTCAATTATCCGAAGCATGAATGATTATCCGAATGTCGGAAAAAAAATTGCACCTGACCCACCTGGTAATGTTTGTCTTTGTTGGATGTCATACCTGATAATATTTCTGTACCAACCAAAAAATTACTAGGCATGACATCCAGCAGAGATTACAACAATAGGTAGGCAGGTATAAATGTTTATGGTGTCACATAATAAACTTTAGAACCAACTGTAACTGCTTCCCCTTTTTGTAGTCACCTGTTATTTATGCAAATTATTTTTTTTTAATGCGTATAGTATAGTGTAGTAACTGTTTGTATATTTATCAATCACTTCTAAAAAAACCCTACAAATTTAAACATAAATTGAAAAAAAATTACAAAAGCTTGTAACTCAACTTGCCAAACGATACTTTATAGCTTGGATTTGATTGGGCTGATTACGACCGAAACTAGAATTTACGTGGTGAGTTTAAAGATCAGGCGTAGCTTTCGTGCGACGTTATTCAATTAACCTGCAAAGTGAGTCATCCCGTCTTCTCATAGGGAAAATGGTTGGTTAGTACATGTATTTCTGGGTTGTGTGCTTGATCAGATACCCACCTATAAACCTCGTCAAGTAAGACAGACATAGACAGATTTTTTACTGGCACACATATAGAGAGGAATTGCACCCAGGGCGACGGCGGGAATTTCTCGAAGGAGGTGTGAGATACGCTGACAAGGGGAGGAGCTTAGGAAAGGTAGTTTAAAACTGACCAATCGGCTACTTACAGAAGGATTGAAAAATAAGATGAAAACGTCAATCAATGAATTAGGCATTTTGATTTGCTAGTCTCCGAATTCTCGGAACCTCCCTCTATAGCAGTTCCGATATCTTCACCAGATGTCGCCCTCGGCCACAATGAGTTGCCTGCTCGGTATGATCCCGCCTTAAGATTGCTTTACGGCTTTGGTTTTTTAGATTTTACTATTATTTATGACATATAATGTAAATAATAATAAACTGTAATTATTTTAGAAGAGATTGATAGGTATGTAGGTTGGTATACATATATTTTCAGGCTTGTGTGCTTGGTCAGAGACGCGCTTATAAACCTTCGTCAAGTAAGACAGACACAACACACACACACTCACACGCACAGACACACACGTGACAGATGCTGCCATACGTGACAGACCTCCACAATTTAGACATGTCCCTGAAGGGGAGGTAAATAGTCTCCAGGGACCAGTACCCGTGGGACCCTGCGTAATGACCGCCCACATGACTTTCTGACCCAACGGATTTAACAAGCACGTACTTCGCATATACTCGGTGGGTCTTCAGCGACCAGGACTCGATCGCGGGACCTTCCGATCCGGAGATCGAGATTCGGACCACAGGGCTCCCCACAGCCCGAGAAGATTGAGGACGGACGAATATTTTTAAATATTATTATATCTCAGTTTTAAAAAAATTAAGATCGGTGAAGATTTGTGATTTCAATTTGGCCAATTATTGAATAGTTGTGCTTTAAATTACACTGTATTCTGTAAATTATCTGTACAAATTATCTTCAACTGTAAAATTCACTTTCTTTGTAAATCACTTGTACCGGTAGGATTGTGGTAGCTACCCCCGCCTAATATTTTTTTCCCTTTACATCAGTAGGCGCGTTTACATGAGCCAGCGAATCCATGGATTGAAAAACAAACTCAGCAATTTTTCCCTCTTGGGGATTTTCTCCCAAACAGAACCGGAATTGCAAGGTTCATTGTTAGGTTTCTCAAACCCTCCAATGAAGGAGGGTTTGATGTTTCATCCATGTATTCGGCCACAAACAATCATTTGGGTTTAAAATCCTGCTTGAAATAATTTTCCCCTAATGGGGAATTTGGCATTCCATGGATTAGATGGCTCATGTAAACGCGCCAATTGTGTCTATTGAAAACAGCTTAAGCGTTAAATTAAAAATTGTTCGTAGGGGAGAGAAGCGGAATGGCGCCACCTTAAGGGAAATTGAATTTTCATGCAGAATTGTGTTGCAATTAATGTAAATTGTAATGAGCATAGCATACTACAGTTCATAACCTATCCTGTAGTGATTTTTTAAAATTTAAATCTTTAATAGAAACTGAATAAAATTGTATTTTTCTAAAACTCGCACAGTGGCGGGATTACCCCGGGATAACCCCGGGGTATCTGGGGTAATGCCGCCACATCAATAAACAAAGCAAATAATCTATAAATTATGGAAAATTACATAATAAAGCAATACATATAGAACTAAAATAGGTTTAATTAACTTTGGAATGGTAAATTGTACAGGGTGCAGCTCTTTTATTAACTTTCTATGTGCAACTAAGTATGCAGTTTTTTTTAAAGTTTCGTTGGTCTATTTGACGAGTTCAGTTGTTCCTTTTCGGATACGTGGCATCTTTAACGAAAACTAATACACTCTTAAAACAAAAGAGTGGATTTGAACTCAGTCTGAGTTAATTTCACGCCTCCAGAGTGAAAAATGCACTTACCCGGAAGGAGTGGATTTTTTGTGTGTTAAGTCTCCGACAGGATCACTCCAAACGAGTGATTTTAACTCAGCCTGAGGTAATATTCAATCCTTTCCAGTGTCGAAAATGCACTTCTCCAACTGGAGTGGAATTCACTCTTTTGATTTAAGAGTGTAGGTTGTAGGGCCGATATAGGAAATTTCTATTTTTCGGATTATGCCGCCATTTTTTTGCATGTGGCGGCATAACCCCAAAGTGATTTGGCGGCATTACCACAGTAAGACAAAATGGCATAGACAGCTTGTTTAAAGAAAGGTAGTTAGCCTAGCGTCCAAACTAAAGACGTGATTAAATAGCCAAATAATTACTCTTTTAAATGATATATAACTGATTTATCTAACTTAGAGATAGCAGTCACTTATCGCTTAATTTCAGAAGGCTCAAGATTAGATGAAAATCACTAAAAACCGGAGAAATTGCGTTAATACGGGTCTTAAGTGAAATTCTGCACACAGAAATACGGTGTTTTTCCGTTGTCTCTTGTCAAGCGTTTAAGGGGTCACAGGAGTCTTAAAAATGTGCAAAGAAGATACTACAAAGCATAGTTTGATCTTTCATGTAATTTTTTAACTACTCAATAAATGAGTATAATTTTTTTATGTGTAATTCTACAGGATTTATTTATTATAAAACAAGTTTTAAAATTTATGAAACTTGCCAAAATGAATGAATGCCAAACTAAAACTTTATGAATGCCAAAACTAAAATAAATGATATTAAACATGAAGCTATTTGAACACATTGTGATTAGGCTTGCGCGGCAGATTGTGAGGTCAAAATTGAAAAAATGACCAAGAAAATGACTTTATATTGTACAAATATGTACAAACAAAGACTTATACCTAAATTATCAGCTCAATTTTAATTTGAAATTATTTTAAGAACTTTTTTCTAAAAAAATTATAAAAAAATTAAAAATTTTGATTTTAGATTTTTTTTAAAAATAATTTCTAATAAAACTTGAGCTGAGAATTTAGGTATAAGTCTTTGTTTGTACATATTTGTACAATATAAAGTCATTTTCTTGGTCATTTTTTCAATTTTGACCTCACAATTTGCCGCGCAAGCCTAATCACAATGTGTTCAAATAGCTTCATGTTTAATATCATTTATTTTAGTTTTGGCTAAAGTTTCATAAATTTTAAAACTTGTTTTATAATAAATAAATCTTGTAGAATTACATATAAAAAAATTATACTTATACATTGAGTAGTTCAAAAATGACATGAAAGATCAAACTATACTTTGTAGTACCTGTTTTGCAAATTTTTAAGACTCCTATGACCCCTTAAGGGAAACGGAAACGATCTGTTTATTTCAGACAAACCGTCTGTTTGTTGAAGAAACGCAATCTTTCAGTAAATTCCCGAAACTAATCACAGAAATATGCACGTAAAATTCAGGCTTTTTTTAACAGTGTACAATATCTTTTTCAACCCACAGATGCTGAGAACATTTAATTTGGCTGCAATCCAAATACTTTGTTTAGGCTAGAATATATTTTTATACAGCTGCCCATCTGATTAGATATTTTTTTTTATTCAGTTTCGCAAACTCCTTCTTGAAGTACGGTCAGGCATGGATGTTTGTGACCGTCAATATATATTGTTATTTGTCTATGTGTTATTCATTTCTTTGTGACTGTAAAAATTCCATCTGTGTCTGTCCCACTTGACGAAAGCAAGCGGTTCTCTGAACAAGCACACCGCCTGGAATTTATATGTACCATACCCGTACCCGTACTGGAATTTGGAAACGTACTGCGACATACAGGTATATTTCAACTGTTTCAATCATCGTAATTTTTAATTGTATCCTAGTAACTAAAAATGAAAAACTAATGGCAGCAAATTAACTTCATTTGGAGCTTTTTTTTTTAAATAACTAGATGTTTGGATTCAAAAATTGCACTTTTTTAAAAGGTAAGCAAACAACTGGATTTTTACTTTTTTTCATTTCCCAAAAACGGTTACTGAAAATAATGATAATTTTGGTTTTGCTGTTATTGCAAATGTTCTTATTAATGGTTTTATTATTTTTTAATTGCAGATTTGTTTTTTTTTAATTAAACTTTCCATTATGTTTTATTTATTATGATCAATTATTTTATATTTGATCCCATTTCAATTTGTAAAAGTATACTGCCGATAAAAATTCTGCTTCTCTTCAATGTATGAAAAACCTTTTACATTTTCTTCAAATTGATAAAGAATAAAAATAAATATTTTATAACTGTGTGAAAAAAATCCGTCTTTTACATTATAATTTCATTATCAAACGCGTGCATAAAGTCAAACTTTTTGAAACAGTTACAAAATAGATATTTATGAAACTAGTGTGAAAAGTAATGCTTTTTAAAACTAGTGGATTTTATTTCACTCGCTCGTACCTCGCTCGTGAAATAAAGACACGTGTTTTAAAAAGTTTACTTTTCGCACGTGTTTCATACACTATTTTTTATAATTACGTGAAAAAAATCAAATCTCATTGGTTCAAAAATAATTCACGTGCTAGTTAGACTAAAATGAGTTTGGAGCTTCCAGGGAGATGTCAAAGAAAACAACAAATGAACTCGCAGTTCGGAGCGCGTGACGCTATAAAAAAACAATAAGCGTTTTTCATTTTGTTAAAGAAAGCAACCAATGAACTCGCAGTTCGAAGGGCGTGACTTAAAAAATATTCCCATTGCGAGAAAAAAAATTCATTGATTCAAAAATAATTCAAGCGCATAATATTTTTAAATACAGCAGATCGATAAATCTTTGGATTTTATGAGTATTATCAAATCGAAATTTTACCTAAAATGTTGGCATCTCATAAAAAGAGTGCGACAAAGTCTTTTTTTCACTGATTTTGGGTGAAAAAAGGTCTTTTTTTCACTGTTTCAAAAAGTATAACTTTGTGCACGCGTCTTATATTGAAATTATAATAGTCGGGTTTTTTTACGCAATTATAAAAAGTACTTTTTTTCACCTAAAAGCAGTGAAAAAAAGGAATTTTTTTCACTCTTTTCATAAGATGCCAACATTTCAAGAAAAATTTCGATTTGATAATACTCATAAAATCCAAAGATTTATCTATATGCTTTATTTTTAAATATTATGCGCGTGAATTTTTTTTGAATCATTGAAATTTTTTCTCGCGATGGGAATATTTCTTAAGTCACGTTCTTCGAACTGCGAGTTCATTGGTTGTTTTCTTTGACAAAATGTTGAAACACGCATATTGGTTTCTTATAGCGTCACGCGCTCCGAACTGCAAGTTCATTGGTTGCTTTCTTTGACATCTCTTCTGGAAGCTCAAAATTCATTTTAGTCTAATTAGTTTGAATTTTTTTTTTAACCAGTAAGATTTTATTTTTTTCAAATAATTATAAAAAATGGTGTATGAAGCACGTGTGAAAAGTAAACTTTTTAAAACACGTCATTATTTCAATCGCTCGTACCTCGCTTGTGAAATAAGATCCACTAGTTTTAAAAAGTATTACTTTTCACACATGTTGCATAAATAACAATTGTGTTTTCACGTGGAAAAAAGTAATATTATTTAGTTAAATTCATCAGAAGATTTCGGTGACGAAATGTAATTGCGTTTGGATGTTTCTTAAGTGTCAATTTAGATATTGCGTTAAAAAAATATATTAAAATGTATTCGCCGATCCTGATTGCTGCCTGGGATGTTTCAAATTAATAATTATTTTTAAAAAATATTTCATAATGTCTTGTTTTATTCAACAGTAGCTTTGTTGATGGATGCGTCATCCAAAAATAAGGATATTCTAAGGATAAGCTGTTTTTGCCATGCGTTTGTGTACACTCTTAAAACAAACACTTATAATTTAACTCAGTTTGAGTGGATTTCACTCCACCAGACTGGAAAATGCACTTCTCCTTTTGGATTGGATCCTTTGTGTGTTAAACCTCCGACAGGATTACTCCAAACGAGTGATTTTAACTCAGTCTGAGAAAATATGCATGCCTTTACGGTGTCGAAAATGCACTTCTCCAACTGGAGTGGATTTCACTCTCTTGTTTTAAGAGTGTAGAGTTGGAATAAAAGGCCTTTAACAATGTGTCTTTCTAATTTAGAATAAATAATTTTTTTAAGCTAACAGTTAACTATTTTTTTGTGTGCCGTTTTTCGTTGAACTATCAATCCATTTTTGTTTTTGATTTTTAATATTCCTCGTATAATTTCTTATCAAATTGTATCTAATAAATAATGCTTTAATCACAAACAGCTTATAATTCTAACTAATAAAACAACAGTTCTCATTTCAAAGCAATTTCCAAAAAATAGTTACTGTAAAGGAAACTGAGGAATCAATTTCAAAATCTTAGCAGTGATCAACAGATATGTCATATGGAAAAACAAAGTATGTATCATAATTTATATAATATAATGAAGTTGAAGGATTTTTTGAGAATTTATGAAAAAAATTAAGGGAGACAAGGGTAATTGCGCCCATTTAAAGAAAAGTTAATGCAACAAGCATAATACGACACTTAAATTATGTTTTTTATTGATATTTATACCTAAACAAATATAAAACATAGCACCATATCGTTAAACATGAAAACAATATCATTTGTGCTGAAAAATTGAAAACCAGAAAATATTACAGAGCGCCATTACCCGAACGTGTTGGGTAATGCCGCTCACTGCGACGGGCTTACTATTCAATTCCTTTATGCAACATAGTTTACAACTAATTAAAGTAATTTTGCAATTTGCAATCGTTACAAATGTAGTTTCATGCTTTAGCTATCTCCACAGCAATCTTGGTGGCTCTGGAGTCTTTGAAGAGCCAGGTATTGGTGATATTACAGAAAATAACACTCCAGCTGAAGAACTAAAACCTTTATTCCAGATAGGATTAGATAATTATGAATGGAAAACATATCAGATTTATTTAACTTGTGCATGAAAATATTTATTTACAGTTTTGATTAGTTATAATTCGACCCTTCCAACAGTTGAGGGTAATGCCGCCCATCCGAGCGTCATTAAACGACCCCGCTATATTTGATTTATTGCGTTCTAATTAGGTATTTAATGAAATTAACTTAGTTACATTAGATAGCACGACTATTATGCTTCATAACTATACAATGATCATTCTGTTACTAATCAAAGTTGGCCTACCTCAAAGTTAGACCTTGGAAGTATTCCGACGAGGAAAGGAGACAAGTTTTCTGTAAAAGGTTAGGAAACACTGCTCCAGTTTTAGAAAAAATAATTAGCTTTAATGTCGTAAAGTGGTAATTTTGTAAATAATTCACCAATGGCGATATCATTTTTTCATTAAATGTTTACAAGTTTATGGGTTTTTCAATGGAATTACACACTTTCTTGTAGATGACGCTATATCGACCCAGATCTCCACTTTATTTATATAGGGAAAAGACCAGCAACCTCTGTCAAAAAATGATTTACACATCAGGCTATATTATCTCATCAGAATATATTTAATCTGTACTTTTCATTCAAATATATTTTTTTTTAACAGTGGAAAATATATGAAATGATCCCGGGGACGTGTGAGGTATTTCGTTGCTTTCGAATCATAGCCATGATTAAATGCCTTGTATTTGTTCATCGAATCATAATTGGAACGGCAATAGTCGCGATGGTTAAGCACAAAAACTTAGAAGAGAACCACTATAGAAACTATTCCACCGAGTCCTGTCCTATAGCTGGCGGATCACAAAATGAAACCGATGTCTTTGTGAGTATTATCAATGCTAGGTTCTGTGGGGTAACGTTTTGTGAGTATCGACACAAGTCACGGCCAACTTCAATAACAAGGCCATAGAAGCTTTCTCAAACATGAGCATAGACGGAAATTTTGACGTCACTGTTCTAAATGCCGAAGATCGAGAAACTAGTTCGGACGCATTCGGAACTCTAAAAATGTGGTCAGCCGTGAACGAATGGTTCCGAACAGGCTTCGTCTTCATCTTCGGTAAACGTCACTCGGTACTATGACGTCAAAATGTCCGTCCCCGATCGTGTTTGAGAGAGCTTTTTTGTCCTTAGCAGTGGAGTTGGAAGTGCACAAGAGTGTAATGTAAAATACATTTGTTATTTCTGCACACAAGATTTCAATAAACTTAAATATTTGTCCTCTTACAGTCTAGTACTCTTTACACAAAAATAAAAAATAGTAAAAAAAACCTTAAGTTAAGTATTTTGTTTTTATCGTTTTCGGTGCTGTTTTCAACGGATCTAAGTGTAAGCTCTCAAGACCCGAGCAAAATCCTACATGTATATTCTTATATAATCTAAACATACTTTTCATACAAATTTATGCTAAAAAGTATGTTTTGCAATTATTTTTTTTAAATTTATGTTTAATAGCTAGTTAGCGACTCACCTTAAGGTAGGCGAGTACCCAAAATTCTAAAATGTTTACTATTACGACTTTAAACCTCTAATGCATACTGTTACCGTTTGGTAACAAGTTACATAATCCACTTTATTCTATTAAAGTAGACCTCCCTCTCGACAAATTTGTGTGTTTTTTTTTCATCTATTACATTCCATTTTGAAGTTTTATTAATAATAACCCTCATAGATGACAGTAGTAAAAGTGTACTCAAAATTAAAAAGTTAAGTTTCTAATTGTTGTGAATTTACGTGTGGCAGTATTCAAAGTAATAATATTAGTACTAAATACAAATAAATTGCTTTGAAAAGAATATTATAGTTCAAGTGGGTTATTTTAAACCATATTTAGTAGTTTTTTAACCATTCTTTTCAAAATTGGTAGTTTAGTTGGTTTTTACATGTGTTACCGTTTGGTAGCATTATGCATTAAGCACAACTTTTGTTTGCTTATGTAAGTGTATCTCTGTAAAGGATTCACAAGAGTTCAGTGTTTAAAATGTTTGGTACCACTTTGTTTTAAGAGTAAAAATAACTGTTTTATGTCGTATCCATTCTGCCATTTATAAAAATTTTGTTTAAAAATTCTTCTTTTTATATTTTTATTCATAAATACCTACTATTTGTACTAAACCTGCAATTACTAACTATTTGTACATTAATTTTGTTTCAAAATTAACTACTATTCATAATTATTTTTATAACTAATTTTTCTTGTTTAACAAAATCTAATTGTACTAAATATTGATACTCTTTTTTGTTTGTTATACATGTTTTCATTAAAGATTTTATTCCTAAAACTATGTGTCTGTGTGCCTCTGCAACTTCTTATATAATAATAAAATTATCAATAAGCTTTATTTTTAAGTATAATTTATTAGAAATATAAAAAAAAAGTTCATTAGCTAAAAGTAAAAAAGGTAATTATTTGTATAAAAATAAATATTAGCACCCCGATCTTTAAGCATTTATTCAGTGCTTAATGCATGGTGTTACCGTTCGGTAACAATTTCAAAAAAATGAAATTATTTAAATTCTGATGCATTTAGTTTTTTTTTCGTATTTTTCCCGTAATGTATGAGTATAACAAATATATTTTTTGGGGGAGGAAATAAATAATTCATGCATTAGAGGGTTAATCTTTTTCAAATTTGGCATAGTGATTTCAAATGTAATGAACATTCTGCCATTTAATAAAAATTTTGTTTAAAAATTCTTTTTTGTATATTTTTATTCATAAATACCTACTATTTGTACTAAACCTGCAATTACCAACTATTTGTACATTAATTTTGTTTCAAAATTAACTACTATTCATAATTATTTTTATAACTAATTTTTCTTGTTTAACAAAATCTAATTGTACTAAATATTGATACTCTTTTTTGTTTGTTATACATGTTTTCATTAAAGATTTTATTCCTAAAACTATGTGTCTGTGTGCCTCTGCAACTTCTTATATAATAATAAAATTATCAATAAGCTTTATTTTTAAGTATAATTTATTAGAAATATAAAAAAATGTTCATTAGCTAAAAGTAAAAAAGGTAATAATTTGTATAAAAATAAATATTAGCACCCCGATCTTTAAGCATCTATTCAATGCTTAATGCATGGTGTTACCGTTCGGTAACAATTTAAAAAAAAATGAAATTATTTAAATTCCGATGCATTTAATTTTTTTCGTATTTTTCCCGTAATGTATGAGCATAAGAGATACAAATATATTTTTTCGGGATGAAATAAATAATTCATGCATTAGAGGGTTAATCTTTTCCAAATTTGGAATAGTGATTTCAAATGTAATGAACAATGCCCTTTGGGCATTTTTTTTTTATTTAAATATAATTGATTTATATTAAACGGTGCTTTTCAACTAAAAAAAGGGGTTTACGCTAAACACTTCTG
Source organism: Hylyphantes graminicola (assembly GCA_023701765.1). Classification (NCBI taxonomy): domain Eukaryota; kingdom Metazoa; phylum Arthropoda; class Arachnida; order Araneae; family Linyphiidae; genus Hylyphantes; species Hylyphantes graminicola. The sequence goes on from CM043121.1 coordinate 21,068,740, forward strand.
ACATAAAGTTTTACATTAATTTTACCTGAAATTTTTTACAGATGCTATTTTAATATATATCTGTGAAATGAACCTCTAACATCTCGTGTAAATATACAAGTTTTTTTTTTAAATGTCCAAGTGTAAGTTAATAAAAAAATCTTTTTTTGTGTGTGGTAAATTTATAACATTTTTCTTAGTAACTTCTTTTCTTGTAATTTGTATGTAACTCTAGAGGGTCATTGCATGCATCAGTTCATAACGAAGAATTTAACACATAATTAATGTTTATAGGATGAAAATTCAATGTGGTAGACATGTTAGCGTAACCTCTTTTTTTAGTAGAAAAACACCGTTTAAAATAAGTAAATTATATTTAAATAAAAAAAACTTCCGAAATAGTATTATTCATTATATTTGAAATCACTATGCCAAAGTTGGAAAAGATTAAAGTAATAGTAAAAAATTATGAATTTTGGGGAAATTTGGGTATTCGCCTACCTTAAACTCTAAAAATACTCATGTTTTTGCTATGAATGCAACAAAAAAGGATGTATCACTTATTTGCAGTTAACATATTATTTAAATATTGTTTTTCATGCAAAATGCCTTGAAAAATAACTAGTAAAAGATTTTTTGAAAAGTTTGAAAAAAAATTAAATAATTTTTTTAAGAATTCTAATATCGTATTGGCCCTCGTTCAACTTAAATTTTTTATAGAAAAAATAACTGATATATTTATAATCAAAGGCTGAAAACTAATATTTGGATCTTCTTCCATGGAACCAGGTGAATTGCTCAGCTAAATTAACGTGTTAATTGTTTGTGGGAAGTTTATTAAAAAATTTCCCCAAATGGGGACGGCAGGCCGCAAAAGGGTTAAAATCATTTTTACCTTTTTGTCATTAGTACGTTCTTCCACTAATCTGCTTATATTATGTGAGTTCTTTAGAATCTTGAAACATATTACAATAAGCTATCTTTTAGATCTAGGGTGAATTAGATTGGAGTTCAGAACTTCAGGGCTATGTGCTGGGAGCTGGCTTTTTGGGCAGTGTCATTACACAGCTTCCAGGAGGTGCATTTGCAGAAAAATGGGGAGCCAAGAGAACATTGGTCATTGCAAATATTCTAGCAGCCATTTGTACATTCATTACTCCAATGGCCACGTGGTGGAATGTATACGCAGTTATTTTTGTTCAATTCCTAAGAGGATTGACCCAGGTAAGTTATATCTAGGGTACTGCCTAGCAGCCAGCTATAAAGAGATAAAGCGAAGCTTAGCTAGCTATAAAGAGATTTAGCTGGCGGCTATTACGTACCCCAAATATATAAAAAAGCGATATTTATTTTAATCGCTTTTGACGAGCCATACTTCACTGCCCAGAAAAGATGCGAGTCTTGTCATAGACATAAAGAAATTATCGCTTCGTTTTAAACAGACTCTTCTCACATTTGCCATTGGTTTAGGGACAAAATATCACGTTCGAAATATCGCTAGCCAAAGTACCGTCGGTCATAATATCGCGGACCAAAATATTTCGTGCCCATAATGTCGCATTTTTATAAGAACAATTTCGCTAAAAGTTATAAAATTTAAATTCAAGCGAATTACATAAAATATAAATATGTTCGTTTATTTGGGTATAAGGTTGCTGTTAAAACATATTTTTAAGTCCTCGAAAACTACGATTCGTGGACTCAAGTTTTACCTTAAAAAACTCAAGACTATGAAAAATCAAGAACTTGACTGCAAAAATCAAGCATCATCAGTTAAACTTTTTTTAAGGGTGTGAACGTTCCGGTTATGTTTGTGCTGATGAGCAAGTGGTTTCCTCGCCAAGAAAGAGGATTTCTATCCACACTCGTAATGAGTGGTACGGCAGTTGGAGCTGTAATAGCTGGAGTCCCCACTGGATTGTTGTGTGACGCGCCACAACTGAGGTGGCCTTCTGCTTTCTATTTTGGAGGTATATCAGGCGTTGTTGTAATGTTATGTTGTGGCTAATCCTAATTGGTTAGGCCAAGTCCAAAAAATCGTTGACCCGAAGAATATCTGCAGGGTGAGGCAAACTAAAATGACCCCGGTTGGGAGATAAGAATATGACAGAAATGTTGCCAAGTCTAAAACCAATACAAAAGCATGTTTGCTAACTGAAGCTATTGATCGCTTCAATATAAAGCCCAAACAAACTCTTGGCGCCTTGTTTGCCGGAAACTACGCTACGGTTTTAGAAGCTAGTTGAAATGAAATTTTAGAAAGGTTTGTAGAGCTGATCAAGGTTAGGTTAGAGTTGAATTATCGTCGTACTAGAGCTATCGGCGACGGGCGTCGTATTTTAGAACCACAATCAAGTGAAGAGCCGACACCTGAACAGGCACCCAACGCAACCGTTAAGGGCGACATCGTACGCAGCGTTAGGACTAGGATATTTAAGGCTGCTCATCACCCCCATACCCCGTCCTCCTTCGATCGGGCTTGCTAATGTTAAGTCTATGGGGGGGGGATGGTTTTTGTTCCAAAAAAAGTCAAGAAATTATAGGAATATTTTGATGCGGTTTTTTTTTAATTCATAAAACTCCAATAAAGTTGTGCTTTTAGAGGTTATTTTTTTAAATACGTTATTTACCTTTTTTTAATAGAAAAAAGTTTAGATTAAAAAAAAGTAAATAACGTTTTTAAGAAAATAACCTCTAAAAGCACAACTTTATTGGAGTTTTATGAATTTAAAAAAAAACGCATCAAAATATTCCTTTAATTTCTTGACTTTTTTTGGGACAAAAACCATTTTTCCCCATAGACTTACCATTAGCAAGCCCGATCGAAGAAGGACGCGGAATAGGGGTGAGGAGCAGCCTTAACGTGAACTCCCTTACACGGGGACCCCCTTATTACGGGACTCCCTTATTCGTCGGACATTTTTAGCATCACGGGCTGTTTATAGGTCGGCAGTTATTTTGGCGATGCCCGGACCCGAACCTGGGACTTTTCGCATGTTAGGCGAGGGCCTAACCGAATGGGCTCCCCAGCCCAGAGATGATCAAGAAAAGTTCCCATTTTAAATAATCGTAAATAATCGTGTTAATAAATATTTAATTATTGAAAATATAGTTAAATTGTGCTTTTTTCGAATGAAATGTGCGTATTAAAAATTTTACTTTACTTCTCAACTATGTTATATATTATTTTTTTTAATGACTTATAATTTTTTTTGGGACCTCGTAACTTGACCAGTTTTTAAAATTCTGTGGCGTGACAGACTGTGCTAAAGCTCCCAAAGACTATAAATAGACAGCGGGAAAACGAACAAACTAAATTAACTATGGTAGATAATGATTATTGTAGATGAATTACGTAATTCTTGAATTTGAATTATGAATACGCGCGCGCGCGGGCGTAAGTTATTTTTATTTCAATTTCATGTCACACAAACAGGAGTATTTTCTGCGACAATGTCTCTTCTGTTTGCTTTTACCGTTTATGAGACTCCTGCGTCCCATCCAACCATAAGCCAGGAAGAACTAAAATATATCACTGAAGGGCAGGAATGTGACTTATCATTGGCAGTAAGTTTCTCCTATAACATAATTAAATTGTTGATGTTGTCTTATCCAAAATATTTCAGGTGTGGCATTTTCCATCCATCAATCCATCCATCCATCAGTCAATCCAACAAACATTCATTAAGGTATCCGACTACGTTGAAATCGTTTTTTTCGGCAAAAAACAGCCATTTTTTATAATCTTAAAATAAAGCACCACTCTTTAAGATTCTAAAACTCTCTTTATTTTGTTTGTGCGGCAAATATTTTAGAACTCCATAGGTACTCCATTGATACTCCATTATGCGAAAACGGCATTCAAATCCTTTAGAAAGACCACTAGTAGAAAATTGCGATCTACAAGAATAATTAAAAATATGAAACTTGAAGATGAAGAATGTCTTACGTACAAAAAAGAAGGCTTTCCTGCTTTTTGAATGCAACTTCAAACTTTAAATTGATTTTGTGCAAAATGAAAGTTTTGAACATTTTCTTCTTGACAAACCTTATTTCACAAAAAGTACTTAACCGAATGTTCTCAAATTTTTTCTGCATAGTTGGTACACTATCATCTAGGGAATAGACTACAGAATAGTAATTTCAAGCAATATTATAAAAATTATAACACTTACTATCAAAAATGATAGAAAAAAAGTTGATAAAAATCTTTAACTTAGCTTCGACAACTTTTTATTGGTGCAATAAATATCTAAGATTGTAGTCTATTCCCTAGGTATCAAATTAAGATTGATTAATTTATTATTATTTTTAAAAAATCTTAAATATTTTTTTAGTTATAAGGTCTATCGTAAAGGCAAAAGACATCAAAATTTACTTACAAAATCTTAAATTACACAAAATATATTTATTTAAAATAAAAATTGTGACTTATTATTATTATTAGTTTTGTTGGTGAACAAAAAAATACATAAAATATAAGTATTAAAATTTAATTAAAAAATAAGTTTCAAACGTAGTCGGATACCTTAATGAAAATAGTTAGCATGCATTTGTTGCAGTTGCCGTTAATTAAGGAATTTAATAATTAGTTCACATAAAAATATAAATCAAATCACCCCAACCCTCCACAGTTTGGCCATCGTGTCAGTCCATAGTTCTATTTACAGCTTAATTCTACTACAATATCTTTTTCAACCCACAGCTGCTGAGAACATTTAATTTGGCTGCAATCCTAATACTTTGTTTAGGCAGGAATATATTTTTATACAACTCAGGTGTGTCTGATGTAGTTCTGACTGATTGCAGCAGACACAACTCAACTCTTGCATTTTAAGATTTTGAATTGCATAAATTCTCAGAGACCAGAGACATAACATAGAATGGACTGCGCATTGGCAAACCTAAAGTGTCCTCATCATCTAACTTACACAGTCACATGACTGTGTCGCATTTGGCTTGCATGTATGGCGAGTTTACCATTTGGCGAGTTTTTCCACAACAACCTGGGCACATGAGTCCGACAATCTAATGGTATGATAACGAAGTTTGGAAAGGAACATGGATGAATCGCTAGTTTTTTAAGATCTTCTAAATAGATATCAGATATTTATTCCTTTGCTTTTGTACGCCTATTTAAGATTACTTGAACAATTGAATTACGTGCACTCTTTATTAAAAATTAGTTTTAAAGAATACTAAAATACTGTGATTGCAAAAACAGGCATTTTTTTTTTACCAAAATGTACCAAAAATATTCGGCTTCTAAGTTGTCTATGTTCAGACCATTAATTTAATTGACTTGGTCCAAAAGATTAATAATTCTAACAACGTTGACTTAATCATGAAGATGATTCTTCAGTATAAAAGAACTAATAAATTCTCTCGATAAAAAGTATGATTTATAGAGAACACAATTACTACAAGTATGCAGAACTAAATAATTTTTACATGTGAAGGGGAGTGGCAAATCCTTTTTTATACCTCTCTTTACAATTAGGAATTGAAGAAGCATTCGGCATCTTGAACTAAGTATTACTTAACTAAGAGTATAACATTTATGATTGTAACATGCTCAGAGATTAAAAGAATGTAATTAATTATTATAATTTAATTATTTTTAAATATTATTAAAGCCAGAAGATAAAAATGAGAACTATGCGCAAAAAATTGTGAGATTTTTACTTTTTTATATTTTCAGAGGCCCCCAACGCCTTGGAGGAAAATTCTGACTTCAGTACCTGTTTATGCTCTGACTCTCGGGAATCTTCGGTCAATACTGGCAGGTCACATATTTTTTATCCGTTCACCCGACGTACATGGGGACTGTATTGCATTTTTCAATGACGAAGGTAAGCATCATTTATTACATGGATTACAATTACGAACATCCGATGCATAAAATAAACAAATATATTGATCTATTTTGAAAACGTTTTCATTCTTAAAATTTCTTAAAGCAGCAATCTCTATCGAATTGGATGCAAATCTTTCAAATTCAAAATGAATAGTTTCATTAAGTAATATCCTCCTACATTAAAAGAGGTGTCAGTCTCCTAGAGCTAATTTATTAGTTTTGAAATTCTAACTTCTGAAAAAAATATTTATTTACTCAGTTTTAAAAGAAAATTTCAGATCAAGTCTAATTACAAAAATTGATTAAAATATATCTTTTTTTTCTTCGAATAACTCCAAATATTCTATTGTGGTTAGATCCCAATTACTTCGGATAATAGGAGTTCTGTATTATTTTTAACAAAATCATCTTGCATTTTTTGAAGGCTAAATGTGGCTGACTTAGTAGTTGTTTAAATTAAGAAACGCAATTAGTGAATATATTATTGACCAAATATTTTCTGCCACAGAATGGTGCCGCTTCAAATATTCCGATTTCATTCAAAAGTGTCGGTGGAATAATTGCATCTTTCCTAACAAATTGGATCACAAAAAAGAAATGTATTGGAGTTAGTGCATTAAGAAAATCTTTTAACTTTGTTGGTAAGTATGGAAGCACAATAGATATTTTTCCCTTATTGACATTTTTCATACGTGTGTGTAATCATTTTTTTAATTAAAAACTACATGAAATAAAATACTTATTATATTAATTGTGTGCTCCCTTTCTAGGATCTTTGGGTTTTTCTGCTTGCTTACTTGGTGCTTACTGGGCCGAATGTGACAAGCTAATTAACATAGTCTGCTTTACGTTATCATTGTTCTGCTCTGGGGCTGCCCTATCCGGATCTATGATCACAGGCGGAGACATGAGTCCACGTTTCTGCGGTAAAAAGAAATCTTACTTAAACAAATATTTACTATTTAAAAACTATATTCAATTTGCTACTCTCTATTTTTTTTAAAAAGAAAAAAACTAGATGAAGATTTTATTTTGAGATATTATTTAACTCGCCAAAATATAAGTACCGTAATTTTGAAAATAGTATTTTATAACCTGTAGATTTGGGTTAAAGAAAGAAATATTAGCTTTTTAATAGAAATTTTTTCTTTAAAACCACATTGTATTAATATTTTTTTTAATTACAGCACATATGGTTTCAACAACTACTGTAAACAAAAGACGTGACTTTTTTTGGTGACATTAGGAGGGGTGTTCAAATATTAGTCAGTTCCAGAGATAGTTATTGGTTATAATTGGTTTTGAATTGGCATTTTGTGTGTTTGGCTGTTCACCACCCGCACAGCCTCAAAATAATATCCACGCAAGATGGCAATATGGTGTTTATTTACCACCGCGTTCTAATAGTCCATGTAAATCTCTAGTCTACACTCCGTGCTAAACTAACTTGGGTAAAAACAAAGAGTAAAACGGTAGAGAGAAAAGCGCGATTGGTCCATTAGTTGGAATCTCTTGTAAGTTAATATCTACATTCAAAATGATCTGAATACAATTTAACAAAAATACACTTTTCATTCTGATAAAATTGTCAAATTTTCTCAAATAATAATCAAATATGTAAGACCTTAAACGAAATTAATGTTTTAAACATGTTTTCTGGATGGATTCACAAAGAATTTATGGAACTTTTTACATGTGCAGAAGGATATTCTCCATAGCATATTTCCATTTACCCAAATTAGGTTGGCAAGGAGTGTAGTAACAACTAAATTAATCAATGAAAAAAAGTTTTGCCTTATAAAGCCATTGAACTCTTTATTAATTTATGAGTTAGACTTGGAGGCTTTCGGGTGGTTTCAATAGTTTTTCTCGTAAAGTATCTTTTTACGTTCTTTGCTCCATGCCGGGCCGGAACCACTTTTATTTGTTTTTCCATGTACAAGTCAGCCAATTCTTCATGGCAATGCACGTCTACGGCTGTTTGCTCTTAACACTTTACCTACGGGCGTCGACTGACCCGTAGACTAAGAACACTCTAAGTTTCAAACTCTCATTGGAGAATTTCTACATTGACATTGACATAGAAACTAACGCGCCCCCTTTGTGTCTAAGGGAACTAATGTAATGGTTTCTGGCTGTCTATTTGCAGTCACCTTTAGGAGATTTAACAGAGCCAATGACATCTCGTAATTTGGAACCCTTATCAAGTGACGATAGGGATCTATTTTTGACTACAACTTATTTTTGAATATATACAGCTAGTCATTGACTTTTATATCCCTCGTAGGCCCATCCTCAAGATATTTGACCTTGTGCTTCTTTTTCTCCATTAATAAACCTACAGACTGACTACGCTTGTCATTTTAGACATGGTCCCCCAAAGATCCACAAGTTATTCGATTGAATAACTCGTCAAATATTCATCCAAATGTAACAAAAACTTAGATTTAGGGGTTTTCGAGGGTTTTTCACATTTCTAAGTAATTAAAATTGGGTGTTGCTATTGAAAATTTTAAAGTTCGTAACATTTTTAATATTAAGACGGACCCTTATGCAAATTTTGTGTCATGCAATTAACTCAAAATGTTATTTGTTCACATAGTCAAAAAGGTCCGATGTAAAAGGATGACTAACGGTTGAAATAATCACTAGTGGGTAACTTTTTTTAACAGAGAACATTACGAAGAAACAGTAGCCCTACAATTGAAAGTACAATTATGCCAATCAACAAATCAACCTTTAATAGTGTTTTAGTTGCTTTCGACACGTTAGAAGAGCTAGGCATTAGATTAAGTTGCTGGTCTAGAAGATTTTTAGTCTACGGGTCAGTCGACGCCCGTAGGTAAAGTGTTAACAATGCACACTCTACACAACCTCAATTATACACTCACCTCTCAACTATACACAACAACTCTCAGCTCTCTACAATGCACACTCTGCACAACATTTCTCAGCTCTCAACAATGCATACTCTACACAACAACTCTCCACTCTCATCAATGCACACTCACACAACACCGACTCAACTCTTTAACGTTAACAGCAGGAGGGTCATTGACCCACAGATTTTATCAACAAACAATCAAAATATCACAAAATTTTAACATCAAAGGAGAACAATTTTTATTCCTGTGATAAATGCCTACATGGCAAATCAATATTTTCCCAGAAGTTGCAATGTCAAAACTTAAAACTACATTATCTGTATTGGACAGATAAGCCCCTTTTGATGTTTTCCAATTTTTGTTAGTCCCAATAAAAATTGCCTTCAGAACCGTAGAGCATAAGGTAATTACAATAACACTGTTCGACAAAAAAAAAGCAAGTGTTTGTCCCGAAGCTACTTTGGCGATTTTTTGCTCCTTTGGTGGTCCAATAATAAAGAAATGACATTTTTAGCCCAAGTTTAATAGGGGGATTCATCTGAGATCAAAAAACTGATTTTTTGACGTTTTTTCATAAAAAAACGCCCTTTTTGACGTTTTTTTTTTGGCTACAAACAACCTGCAACTGGTTCTTACCTCTATGTGGGTGTCAAGTGAGTACCGATGGGCCATTTTGGAACTCAAGCACCGCTCCAAAACTGTCTAAATTAGCGATTTCAGTCCCCAAACGCCATTTTTTAAAGTTATTTCATGCTTTTTCGCGTGGTTACTTTTTTGGCTACAAACAACCTGTACACCTTCCTGCAACTGGTTTAATTACCTCTAAGGGTGTTAAGTGAGTACCGATGGGCCATTTTGGAACTCAAACACCTCTCCAAAACTGTCTAAATTGGCGATTTCTGGCCCAAAACGCCATTTGTTGATGTTACTCCTTTTTTATTCGCGTATGGAGCTATGATTACGTATCTGGATCTGCTTTCGAGATAAATAAAATTGAATTATGAAAACCGAATAGAATGATAACATTTATATAGATACGTAACACACACATAGATACGTAATCATAGCTCCATTCGCGAAAAAACATGAAATAACATCAAAAAATGGCATTTTGGGCCAGAAATCGCCAATTTAGACAGTTTTTTTTGTCGAACAGTGTAATTATTTGTTAATTGGTTTTGCTTGTTTTAAAGGTTCTCTGATGGGATTCGCAGTAACTCTTGCAAGTACATCTGGTGCCATAATCCCAGTTATGGTTGGAAATTTAACGGAAAACGTAAGAAAATTATAATTTCTTATTTCCCAACATAGAGGAAGGGTGCTCATTTAACTTAAGGTGTAGATTAAAAAAAGTCATCTATATAATTTTAAAAAAACTAGCAATTATAAGCTAAATAAAGTCTTCTTACTCGCATAACTATATACGGGATCTTAACTTAGGGATGTTAGCGCACTTGTAAAATCCTGCTTGTTTCGATTGCGTGGATGTGAGTTAAAATTAGAGGCGAGGCACATTAAAATTAGAGGCGAGGTGGTCCAGAACCAGCTCTGGGCATCTCCTGTGAGAGCATTACAGGGACTGTCTACTCTATCTTTAGAGATATTCAGTTCAACGAGTGGTTCAACTCGACTAACCAACGACAGGCGAGAGCCGAGAGAGCTTATTTCCGGCTGTACAAGCTCTCGCCATAAGGAGCTTCTTGGGCTTAATCGCAATGGTATTCGTAGAGCTGTTGGTCTTCTTACGGGCCATTGTACTCTTAGAAGGCATCTTTCTATTATAAGGGTTTCTAATGATCCTTTATGCAGGGGCTGTGGTTTCAAGGAAGAAACTGCTGCTCATGTTCTTTGCGAGTGTGAATACTTCTCTGCTTATAGATTTGAACACCTTGGTCATCATTTACTTGAACCCTGGGAGCTTCAAGACATTCCAATTCGGTCCTTGCTGAATTTTGCTTCAGCTACAGGCCTCTTTTCATAAAGTGGCAGGAATTTATTCTTATTTCCAAGGGATAGTACAATAGACCTCTGGTCGCAGTGCTCGGCTTATATTGCCCCCCTCAAATGTCATAAGTCATAAGTCAACTCTTGCAAGTACATCTGCTGCCATAATCCCAGTTATGGTCGGAAATTTAACGGAAAACGTAAGAAAATTATAATTTCTTATTCACCAACATAGAGGAGAATGCTCATTTAACTTTTAAAGATGTAGACTTAAAAATATCATCGATATAATTTTAAAAAAACCTAACAATTATAGGCTATATAAAGTCTTCCTACTCGCATAACTATATTCGGGATCTTAACTTAGGGATGAAAGCACACTTGTTAAATCCTGCTTGTTTCGATTGCCTGATATGTATGTTAAAATTAGAGGCGAGGCACATAATATTTCATAAAATTCCTTTTGTTTTTACTCTTCACGTTGTAACGTTGTAAATATCCTCCTTAATTATTTTATAAATTGTTATCTTTTATTTACAGCAAACTATTGAAGAGTGGCATACTGTGTTCTTCATTTCAATAGCTGTAGTTTTATTGTGCGGTCTTATTTTTAACATCTTCGGTTCTGCTGAGATACAACCATGGAATGATCCTGAATCTCAAGACAAACTTAAGTCCATGGGCAACGAAACAGAATTTGTAAACGCCAAATCATCAGTAACAAGATTTTAGAAGAAAGTAAAAGACTTCGATTGTTTTGGACAGGATTGTGAGTATGATCGAATGCTGCCGTGGGCAGGTAAAATGCTGTTACTAGACTACTGACTCAGATCGCTGTTGTAAGTAATCAAATGAATCTAAGAAGTATCCTGAACGACTGATTATATTGGAGCAAAATTGATCCAATTGATTACTATACAGTTTATAGCCGCCCACGGCAGAATGGTACACAGAGGAGAAGTATCGTATCGAAATGTGTTAATAAAATGTGTATAATAAATCATTTTTATATAGTTCACGCTTACTTATCCTAATACTTATAATCCGAAGAATTCCTAAAATAAACCGATGGCCTTGTTTAATATTTTTTCGTCAATTGATTTTAGTATGTAGTTTGCTTATTTAACCCATTAGTATCACCTAGGGAAACATTATAACTTTAACCCTTTCAGTCCCAGTGATGCCATTTGGCATCATCACTTTCAATATTTTTTTCAAAATGTTTATGTCCCGCTATGACTTCCAAACACACATCATTCGATTCTTCATACTTTGTTCTATCAGACAAAATTTTACTTTAATCTCAATAGAAGTCAGAACTACTATTTTTTTTATTTAGAAAATAGTCAACAAGCGTTTCTCCTGATTTTTGATAAGTTCACTTCAGTTCCACATATTTAAAACACCATTTAAACTATTTCGGTTAAAAAAATTACTAAATTTTTTTAATAATATGGTCAGATACCTTAAAACTTATAACTCGAAGTGTTTTTAGGTAACATATATTTTTTTATTTTGTTGTTTTCCACAGTTAAAGAATTTTGGCATTGTTTCAAAAACCATAAAAAAAATTTAAATAAATTTTTTTTCTTATGGAATTCGTATATTTGACCTAAAATATGCTTATTTTGTGAATATCAGATGTTTCTGTAGTGTAGTAAATTTTTGGGACTGAAAGGGTTAAATATAGCTATCCAATAATAGTAAACACGACGCAAGTTCAAACTGCACTTTTATTGGGACACTCTACATCTATTGTATTTAAAAATAACACTTGACAATAGCTAATAAATACTTTTAACGAATATGATGTAAATGCATCTTTTGCCAGACAAAAAAAATCTTTTGATTTATTTGAAAGACGTGAGTGAGAAATATTACAGATGTCCTTAGATAGTTCGCTATTATCATTAAAATAATTTTCTTGACAAGGTTGTTATTATTTTGCTCTTGTAGGGTTTATCTTGGTGGAGTAATTTTTTCGAAGAGTAGATAACCTTGAATATTCTTAGTATTATCGAATATTGAAGAAGAGAATAAAATATTTGTTTATTTCTAACTTATAAACATACCGAAACGATTTTTCACATCTTATTAACGCAGAAAAAACTTTTATTTAAATTTTAATTCTGATTTACAGAGTAATCAGTGAATATTTAAAACGCCCTTTCGTCCTTTTGAAATGTATAGTTTTAACCAGCTTTTCCTGAAAAAAAAAATTAAATGTCTTGCCGCTTTTTTAACGAACTAATGGTGACCAATTGGCTATATAGCTTACGCCCTTCCCTTCTAGAGGGCGCAATCACTGTCATTTGTCAATGGTGACCAATCAAAGTATAACGTTGGGCTATAATCTATGATTTCATTTTAAATTCATAAGACAAGTAAATTTGCTTGTAATGCCAGTTAAAATATAGTTTATCATGCTAGTGATAATATGGCAACAAAGATATTAATGACTAAAAATTAAATTTCAATATTAATTAATGGAGCAGTTCGTCGACAGACAAATTGACATATGTCCGTCTCGACTCACAGGGTCGCTTTTTTTAATTTCTTCGTTCCCAAAAAAGAAAGTGGCTAAAATCGGCTCAAATTTTTAAAATATTATTTCACAGTTAAAAAAAAAATTGGCTCCAATCCAAATACTTTGTAGAGGCAGGAATATATTTGTATACAGCTCAAGTGTGTCTGATTTAGTTCTGCCTGAGTGCAGCAGACACAACTCAACTCTTGCATTTTAAGATTTTGATTGGGGTTGTTTCCCGGATGATCTGGTAATATCTATACGGTCTTGTTTTCCTTACTCCTTAACAACTCTCTAAATGGGGCTGTAAGGAGCCTAGTGGTCCGGACCCCGGACTTAAGATCGGAAGGTTGAGAGTTCGAGACCCGGTGCCACTGAAGACTTACCGAGTATATGCTGAGTACGTGCTCGTAAAATCTGTTGGGTCCGAAAGTCCTGTGGTCGGTCATTGCGCAGTTCACCATGGGTACAGGTTCCTGGAGAAAATTTCCCTCCCCTTCAGGGACATGTCTAAATTGTGGAGGTGGCGACAGATGGCAACATCTGTCATATGTGTCTGTGTGTGTCTTGTGTTGTCCAACTTGACGATGGTTTATAAGCGGGTACTTGCGACCAAGCACACAAGCCTGAAAATATATGTCAAACCAACCAACCAACTCTCTAAATGTCTCTGCTCTCTATTTACTTTTGTTTTGGTTGTTGGTTGGTATAGATGGAGTATAGTGTAATCGTTTCCGGCTGCCTATATCTAGCCTCCGTTAGGAGCTTCAACACAGCCAATAACGCATCGTAATATAGAACCCTAGTCAAGTGACGAGGTCGACTCCTGAGTGGGCACCCAACGGAACTTCGAGCGACATCTTGGTAAAGATATTCAGGTTGGTGTGTTGACCAAGCACACTTACCTGAATGTAGGTCTACCAGCAAACTTTAAAAAAAAAAGGAATTAGAGAGTAAGGAAAACCACACCGTGTAGCTATTGACAGATCCGCCGTGAAACAACCCAATTGTATAAATTCTGTGGAGCTGTCAGCAATTTTGCTTTTTTTTACCTTTAATCAACTTGCAATAATTTAACCCTCTAATGCATGAATTTTTTGTTTCGTCCCAAAAAAATATATTAGTATCTCTAATGCTCATACATTACGGGAAAAATACGGAAAAAAAATTAGATGCATCGGAATTTAAATAATTTCATTTTTTAAATTTGTTACCAAACGGTAACACCATGCATTAAGCGCTGAATAGATGCTTAAAGTTCGGGGTACTAATATTTATTTTTATTCAAATTATTACCTTTTTTACTTAAGCTAATGAACTTTTTTTATATGTTTAATAAATTATACTTATAAAGCTTATATTGATAATTTTATTATTCTATAAAAAGTTACAGAGGCACACAGACACATAGTTTTAGGTATAAAATCTTTAATGAAAACGTGTATAACAAACAAAAAAGAGTATTAATATTTAGTATATATAGATTTTGTTAAACAGGATAAATTGGTTATTAAAATAATTATGAATAGTAGTTACTTTTGAAGCAAAATTAATGTACAAATAGAAGGCAATAGCAGGTTTAGTACAAATAGCAGGTATTTATGAATAAAAATATACAAAAAAATCATTTTTAAACATAATTTTTTTTAAAACGGCAGAATGATACGACATAAATATATTTATACTCGTAAAACCAAGTAGCACCAAACATATTAAACACTGAACTCTTGTGAATCCGTTACAGAGATACACGCACATTAGCAAACAAAAGTTGTGCTTAATGCATGATGTTACCAAACGGTAACACATGTAAAAACCAACTACAAACCACCAATTTTGAAAAGAATTATTAGAAAACTACTAAATATAGTTTAAAGTAACCCTCTGGAACTATAATATTTTTTTCAAAGCAATTTATTTGTATTTAGTACTAATATTATTACTTTGAACCCTGCCAAACACGTAAATTCACAACAGTTAGAAATTTCACTTTTTAACTTTGAATACACTTTTACTACTGTCAATTATGAGGGTTATTATTAACTAAAACTTCAAAATGGAATGTAATAGATGAAACAAACACAAATTTGTCGAGAGGGAGGTCTATTTTAGTAGAATAAAGTGGATTATGCAACTTGTTACCGAACGGTAACACTATGCATTAGAGGGTTAACTTGTTCTTAATTCAGTATTTAAAGATGTACATTTTAAAACCTGGAAAATAAAATTTTTAAACTACTTCTACCTCCGGTGTTTTCAATGAAACTCACACGTGGTCTCTTCAAAACATATTTTTGAAACCATCTATTTTTATAGCTCGATATAGAGTAGCCCGTCTGCCATTTTATTGTTATAGGAATCGAAATTTATTTACTCATCCTCAAGCAATGTCTTTCATCAATAAATTCACCACAGTTTATGTCCGTCTGATTAGATATTTTTTTTATTCAGTTTCGCAAACTCTTACTTGAAGTTGGAAACGTACTGCGACATACTGGTATTTTTCAACTGTTTTAATCATCGTAATTTTTTTAATTGCATCCTAGTAACTAAAAAATGAAAAAATAATGGCCGGAAATTAACTTTATTAGGAGCTTTTTTTTTTAATTGATTAGATTCAAACATGGCACTTTTCTAAAGGTAAGCAAACAACTCGATTTTTACTTTATTTTAATTCTCAAATATGTTACTGAATATAATGATAATTGTGGCTTTGCTGTTATTGCAAATGTTCTTACTAATGGTTTTACTATTTTCTAATATAGAGATGTTTTTATTTTTAAATCAAACTTTTTCATTATGTTTTATTTATTATGATAAATTATTTTATATTTGATCCCATTTCAACTTGTAAAAGTCTAATGACGATAAAAATTCTGCTTCTCTTCAATATATGAAAAACCGTTTACATTTCAAATTGATAAGAATTAATAGATAATTAATTATTAAAAATAAATATTGTGTTTTCACGTGGAAAAAGTATTATTATTTAGTTAAATTCATCTGAAGATTTCGATGACGAAATGTAATTGCGTCTGGATGTTTCTTAAGTGTAAATTTAGATTTTGAGTTCAGAAAAAAATGTATTTGCCGATCTTGATTGCTGCCTTGGATGTTTTAAATTCATAAAATATTTTTAAAAAATATTTAATATTATCTTGTTTTACTCAACAGTAGCTTTGTTGATGGATGCGTCATCCAAAAATAAGGATATTGTAAGGATAAGCTGTTTTAGAATTGGGTTTGTGTAAAGTTGGAATAAAAGGCCTTTTTATTTTACTTTAAAAAAGTTCACTTTTTTAAATCATATTTATTCATAAATCGTTGCGTAAATGACACTTTACGTGCTTACATCACAGAGTTCGGTAAAGTAAATAAGAGTATATGATTAGCAGAAAAACAAAATGCGATGTCATGAATATCGCCATGGAAACTAAATAATGTCATAACGCTCACATATTTCTATTGGTTCATTACTTTTGCATTTTTCTAATATCTCCATTTAAACTACAAGTTCTGCAAAAAATATTAAAAATATTTTACAACATTTCTTTTACTACTTTTCATTTTCGAATATGGTTATGGAAACTAAATGATGTCATGAAAATCAGTCATTGGTGGAAATACTTTTTTGCACGTTATTATAAAAAATTAATGTAAGCAAGCACGTGCCAAATAAGCTTTATTAAGCTCTTGTCATTATTTCACTCGACCTTACGGTCTCGTGAAATAAAAGCCACTCGCTTAATAAGGTATTATTTTCGGTACTAGTTGCTTAAATAACAATTAACAATGTATCTTTTTAATTTAGAATAAATAATTTTTTAAAGCTAACAGATAAGTAATTATTTTTTTGTGCCGTCTTTCGTTGAACTATCAATCCATTTTTGTTTTTAATTTTTAGTATTCCTCATATTGTTTCTTAACAAATTGTGTCAAATCAATAATGCTTTCATTAAACAGCTTATAATTCTAACTAATTATCCAACAATTCTCATTTCGCAGCAATTTCCAAAAAAAAAACAGTTACTCTAAAGGAAACTGAGGAATCAATTTCAAAATCTTAGCACGTACGTGATCAACAGAAATACCATATGAAAAAAACAAAGTATGTATCATAATTTATAGAATATAATAACGTTGAAGTTTTTTTTGTTCAGAATTTAGGGAAAAAATAATAGATTGATTTAAAGAATTTCCAGAAAAAAAATTAAATATTCCAATAAACTGCATCATACAACCTAATAATTTGGTATTCTATCAAATTGTAATTGATTGTGTTTCGCATAAGCATACATATTTTCATAGCATTTTCGTTCTGATACTATTTTTCCTACACTGCAAAAAACACTATTATATTACAAATACAAATACAAATACAAAAATTGTCGACCAACAACAGGCCAGAGGCCCAGCAAGGTTGGTCCAAAATATATCTAATTCCTTACCAGTTTCCAATAGTTATCGAGATTCTTCTTAAAATCTTCCACTCTCTTTGAATACACAACATATTCTGGTAAAGCATTCCACTCATTGACGACTCTATTGTAAAAATAATGTTTTCTAACCTCCCTTCTAAAGCATGATTTATACAATTTCTGACCATGCCCCCTGGTCCGACTATTTAAGGTAAAACCTAAGCCCTCCATGTCTCCCTGTTTAATGAACTTGAACAACTGAATTAAATCACCCCTTGATCTCCTATTTTCCAGGGAATACATGTTTAACGATCTTAATCTATTACCATAATCAATACCCGATAAACCCTTAATCATTTTTGTAGCCCTATGTTGAACCTTTTCAAGCATTTCAATATCTTTTCTGAGAAAGGGGACCAAAACTGAACAGCATACTCCAGATGTGGCCTTACCAATCCCCTATACAATGGCAAAATAATTTCTTTAGATTTAGAAGTGATACTTTTTCTAATATATCCTATCATTCGATTGGCCTTCTTACTTGCTTCAACTCATTGTTTACTCATTTTAAAATCATTGCTCACAAAAACTCCTAAATCTTTAACAAACTCACTGTCTTGAATACTTTCTCCCTATAAAACATAAGAATAATTAACATTGTTCTTGCCCAAATGCAAGGTTTGGCATTTATTCACACTGAACGACATGCCCCACCTTGCAGCCCACTCAGTAATTTTCGTTAGATCACTTTGCAATTGCTCAATTTGCTCAACAGAATTAACTGTACTCGTCACTTTTAAGTCATCTGCAAAAATACTTAACTTGCTATTCAACCCCCAGCTGATATCATCAATAAACATAATGAATAAAATTGGCCCTAGTACAGAGCCCTGAGGCACTCCACTTACTACTTCATTCCAATCAGAGTACTTACCATTAATGTGAACCCTTTGTTTTCTATTGGTCAACCAATTTTTAACCCAACGTATAACGGCTGTTTCGATTCCAAATCTTCGCATCTTATATAGCAAAGCTTCATGAGGAACTTTGTCAAAAGCCTTTTGGAAATCGATGTAAATAATATCAACCATATTGCCGTTATCAATCTCTTCAGTAACAGTGTCCTAAAACTTTAAAAGATTAGTTGTACAAGATCTACCCTTTCTAAAGCCATATTGATTATCTGAAAGTAAATTATTAGTTTCCAAACATTTCTGGCCAGCAAAGTTGTTAGAAAACTTCCACAGTGCTACGAAAAAAAGAATTCCATGCTTCCAACTGCCGAGTCAGAATAATAATACATTATTATAAAAGTACCTGAAAATATTGATGGTCGACTGATTGGTCGTGACCTACTAGAGTGCGTTTCGAAATTGTTACTGGTGTCATTTACAGGTTTTATAAAAGTCGCCAAACCTCCCTACTGACGGAAACGCCTTGAATATCAGAATTATATAGCTTCTCTTCCCTGACTGTGGAATGTAAAGCTACAGTACTCTGATAATTCTGGCAATTGTTAAAAAAAAAATTAAAAAATCCTTCAATCATTTTCAATTTTACAATTGCCGCACAACTGTTTTGTTACAAAGTGCTTATATATTACCAACTATTTTCAAATCAGAATACTTGTTTACAAATTAAATCCCCCCCCCCCAAAAAAAAAAAATGAAAGGGATGCTGTACTTATCAGGTTTTTTTACTCCATATTGAACCTCGGAGGTATTCCGATGAGGAACGGAAACATGTTTTCTGTAAAAAAGTTAGGAAGAACTAGGGTCGGAAGCACTGCTCCAGTTTCCCCAAATATAATTAGTTTTAATGTCGTAAAATTGTAGTTTCAGTTTATGGGGTTTTCCATGGAATTACACACGTTTCTTGTAGGTGATAATCTTGTCGGTGATTTAAATCTCCATTCCATTAAATACGATTGTGCCGGTGACCAACGATTGAGACTCCTCCTCATTTCGATAGGGAAAAGACCAGCAACCTCTGCCAAAAGTTGATATGCACCTCAGGCTATATTATCTCATTAAAATAGATTTTACATATACTTTACATTAATACACATAATCTTAATAATATGTATATTATACGTATTTAATTCTGTCAGAAGTAAAATATATATATATATATGTTTTCGTTTCTGACTTTTTTAATAGTGGAAAATAGTAATGGAACCCGGGGACGTGTGAGGTATTTTGTTGCTCTGATGTGCGCCATGATAAATGCCTTGTATTTGGTTCATCGAATCATTATTGCAACGGCAATAGTCGCTATGGTTAAGCACAAAAACTTAGAAGAGAATCAATATAGAAACCATTCCACCGAGTCCTGTCCCATAACTAGCGGATCACAAAATGAAACAGATGTCTTTGTGAGTATTATCAATATTAGGTTCTGTAGTAACGTTTTGTAAATATCGAAACAAGTGTATAATGTAAAATACAGGGTGGTTATAAGATAACGCTCGCTATTCGGAGTGGTCTGTAGTTTTAATGAATAATCCAAATCCAAAAGACTTGAGACACTTAATATTCAAGCAGGGGGGATAAGAATGGAATCATAAAAAACAGACTCGACTCTTGACTTCTAAATTACGAGGCGTAATTGGTTGAGTTGGCCATAATTGGCTACGTATCGTAATTTAGAACCTTGGTCAAGAGACGAGTTTCTTTTTTATGATTCCATTCTTTTTCGAAAAAAATAAACTCGTCAAATGACCACTCGTCAATGACCAAGGTTCTTTTAAAATCCTGGTAAAGAGACGAGTTTGTTTTTATGATTATTCTTTTTATGATTATTTTTTTATGATTTTATATTTTTTTGTATTATTCCACTCTCTTTCCCCCTTCTCGATTAGTAAGTGTCTCAATGTTTGATGCATTTTGATTATTCATTAAAGCTACAGAACACTCCGAATTGCGAGCATTATTTTATAACCCCCTGTACATTGGTTATTTCGGTACACAAGGTTTCAATAAACTTAAAATATTTGTCCTGATACAGTCTAGTACTCCTTAACACTGTAAAAATCAGAAAAAACTTTAAGTTAAGTATTTTGTTTTTTTTTTGTCGTTTTCTGTGCTGTTTTTAATGGATCTAAGTGTTAGCTCTTAAGACCCGAGCAAACAGACATAACCAAATTGCAGGGCTCATTGGGGAGTTTCGCAAACCCTCCAGTGAAGGAGGGTTTCATGTTTCATACCATGGATTCGGCCCAGGACTATCATTTGGGTTAGATATCCTGCTCGACCTCTTTTTCCCCTAATGGGGATTTCGGCATTCTATGGATTCGATTGCTCATGTAAACGCGCCTACCCTGTGGTCGAATCCATGATATGAAACATCAAACCCTCCTTCATTAGAGTTTATGCGAAACCCCCAATGAACCATGCAATTCTGGTTCTGTCTGGGAGAAAATCCCCAAGAGGGAAAAATTGCTGAGTTTGCTTTTCAATCCATGGATTCGATGGCTCATGTAAACGCGCCTATTTTTTCAGATAGAAGGTGAATTAGATTGGAGTTCAGAACTTCAGGGCTATGTGCTGGGAGCTGGCTTTTTGGGCTGCGTCATTACACAGCTTCCAGGAGGTGCATTTGCAGACAAATGGGGAGCCAAGAGAACATTGTTTATTGCAAATATTCTAGCGGCCATTTGTACATTCATTACTCCAATAGCTACTTGGTGGAATGTATACGCAGTTATTTTTGTTCAATTCCTAAGAGGATTGACCCAGGTAAGTTATATTAAGGGACTCCCCCCCCCCCCCCCAAACAGCCAGCTATAAAGAGATAAACGACGCTTTATCTCTTTATAGATGGCGGCTATTACGTAATCAATACCTTCAATCGGCCCAAGGGTTTGGGGACAAAATATCGCTGCCAGAAATATCGCAGGCCCAAATATCGCCGGGCATAATCCCGCGGACCAAAATATTTCGTGTCCATAATGACGCATTTTTATATGAACAATTTCGCTTAAAGTTAAATTTTAATTATAGCGAATTACATAAAATATAAATATGTGTGATAAAATAAGAATCAAACTATATCGCTCAAGTATATTTCGCCTAAATTTCTATTCGTTTACAAACTGTAAACAATCAGAAATCTTACTCCACCTTCGGAACCTCACCGAAAAGAGGTTAAGTTTAAATTGGAATAGGACTGGACAAATTAATTGATTTTATATGGTAAAGCAATGACAACTGGCGCCAATAAGAAAGAGGACAATTCGAACGTACAGTGACCTATTTTGTGTTCTTACAAAAAACAAAGTTTTAATAAACTTCTCTTTTTCTGAAGGGTGTGGTCGTTCCGGTCACGTTTGTGCTGATGAGCAAATGGTTTCCTCGCCAAGAAAGAGGATTTCTATCCACACTCGTAATGAGTGGTTACTCAGTTGCCGCCATCATAGCTGGAGTCCCCACTGGATTGTTGTGTGACGTGCCACAACTCGGGTGGCCTTCTGCTTTCTATTTCGGAGGTATGTCAGGCGTTGTTGTTGTTGTGTTATGTTGTGGCTAATCCCCCTTGGTCAGACCAAGTTCAAAAGATCGTTGACCAGAAGTATATCGATAACGAGTAGAGGGAATAAGAAAACATCATCTCTGGATAGTCCGACGCAGTCCAAAATATGCTCGGGGGAGGCCTGGTGGACTTGGCATTTAGAGCAGGTTGCAAAGGTCTTCTTGCCCTCTGAGAACAAGAGACAATTTTAGGTGGCCATTTTCCAATCTGGCGATCGCAGTACAAGTGGCTCCGTCACTACTGAGAACCATGCAGAGCCCGGCTCCTTGCACGCATTTTTTATGTCACGCGTAAAATGATGTACTGAAGATTCGTAAATTCCGTATCATTAATTTTTTAGGGACTTGTTTTTTAACATATCCATATATACAGTTCCAATGTGGATATATTTCTCCAATGGGGAAATTCTGGTTACTTTTTTTAATATAAAGGATACGGCATGTACTCACAAAAACTTACCACAAAATGCAAAATAAAGTTATTTATAGTCATTTAAATAATTAATAAGTATAACTTTAAAGACATTAGTTGTAATTAAAACAAAACTAAAGTTATTATTCACAAACTAAGATTGCAGCATTAATTTCTTGTAAAAATCAAAACATTTTTTTTGTTTTAATTATAACCAATTAATATCTTTAAAATTATACGTATTAATTATTTTAATGGCAAAATAACTTTCTTCTGTATTTTTTGGTGAGTTTTCGTGATATGTCATATACTTTATTCATAAACAGGGGTCAAAGTTCCCCATTGGAATTGTGTAGAGATTATGTTACCCATACAAGACCCTGAAAAGTGTACTTAGGGATTGAAAAGCCGAGCAATTCAGATTTGATACATATTTAGATGTACATTTTAACCATAGAGATATTGTTGTTTTTAGAAGCTACTTTTTTCAGAGTCTACGGCTTATAAATTTCTGAATTTTTTTAGATGTTTATAGCACTGTATGCACTGTAACAAAACTGTTGTTTTTACAGTTAAAAACTATCAACTTGGACGCCAGTTAATAACTGTTTATTTTACAGTTTAAAACAGAAATTTTTTACAGTTTAAAACTGTAATTTTAACAGGGAGAAACTGTTAATTTAGCAGGGGAAAAACTGTTAATTTAACAGTTTTTCCCTGTTACTATAAACAGTTATTAGCTGGCGTCGAAGATGACAGTTTTTAACTGTAAAAGCAAAGCAACATGTTTTTTTACAGTGTAGCGACAGACTTGCTTGGTTATTCCTTCCTTGGCTTCTCCATGAACATCAGTTCGGCCACCTTTAAATTTTCAACAGCATTCACGAACAACGGCTTCACTCCTATAAAGATGTCTCCATACATTATATTAATTCTTCGATAAATTTCTGTTGCACTGTCCCTTCTTCCTGCGAGAAACGAATGATCGCTCTCAATTCTCACTTGGCGGTTACATTTTATGAAGAGGGCATTTCAAAGCTTGTTTACAGATATGAGAAAGGCTTTAATCGTCAAAGTGATTATGTGGAGAAATAAGCAGTATTTTACACTATTTACAAAAGAATATTTTGTTTTTTGACCCGTATTTTTGTTATAGACCATCGGAGGTTGAAAAAAAAAACTGCCCTAGTACTTTTGTGATTATTTAACTAGTATAATTTTTTGGAACTTATCTACTTCAATACGAAGAAAGTTTTTTGTTTCATGCCTAACTAAAATTTTTTTCACTAAACACTTGTCAAACAACTCTAATGATTGTTTTTAAAGCATGTTTTTGAAAATATCATTATTGAAAATATTAAAAATCGTATTTCGTCTTCTTCAACTGATTAAATAAGCATTAATTATAAATATTTTTTTAATTAATAACTGAAAATATGGAAAAAAAATGTGCTTTTTGAATGAAATATGAGGGCTAAAAATTTCAATTTATTGCTTAAGTACGTTATATTTTATTATTTTAATGACTTATAATTAATTTTTGGACCTCGTCACTTGACCAGGGTTTAAAATTATGTGGCGTGACAGACTCTGCTAAATCTCCCAAAGGCTATATATAACTAGAAAGCGGGAAAACGAACAACCTAACTTAACTGAATGCAAGCAGATAAAGGTCAATGTTGATGAATTACGTACTTCTTATACTTGAATTCTGATTATGTAAATTATTTTTATTTCAATTTCATGCCACACAAACAGGAGCATTTGCTGCGATAATGTCTCTCCTCTTTGCTTTTACCGTATATGAGAGCCCTGCGTCCCATCCAACCATAAGTCAAGAAGAACTAAAATATATCACTGAAGGACAGGAGTGTGACTTATCATTGGCAGTAAGTTTCATAATATAATTGAGTTGTTGATGTTGTCTTATCCAAAATATTTCAGGTGTGGCATTGTCAATTTCCTGTACAATGGCAATATTACATCCTTAGATGCCGATCCGGCGGCCTAGTGGTTAAGACATTGGCCTTTGGAGCTGCTAGGTCCGGGTTCGAATCCCGTTGAGGCATGGATGTTTGTGTTTGTCGAGTATATGCGGAGTACGTGCTCGTTAAATCTGTTGGGTCTGAAAGTTCTGTGGGCGGTCATTGCGCAGTTTCCCATGGGTACAGGTCCCTGGAGAAAATTTCCCTCCCCTTCATTAACATGTCTAAATTGTGGAAGTGGCGCCAGATGGCAGCATCTGTCATTTGTGTGTGTATGTGTCTTGGGTTGTCCTACTTGACGATGTTTAATAAGCGGGTCCTTGCGACCAAGCACACGAGCCTGAAAATATATGTCTACCAACCAACATCCTTAGATTTAGAAGATAAAGTTTTTCTAAAATATCCCAGCATTCTTTGCCTTTCCTAATTATTTAAACTCACTGTTGTACAGTAACTACAATATCGATATAATTTGTGTATATATCCATAGTAACTATATACTTACTATGTATCTCCGATTCTATAGTTTATTTGTTTAGGTTGTCTTATTTACAATATTCCAGTAGTGGCATCACCATTTCCCCTGTACAATGGCAAAATAATTTCCTTAGATACAGAGGTGATACTTTTTCTAAAATATCCAAGCATTCTATAGTACGAGTATTTAATAATTGCTTCAACACACAGGGCACTCATTTTAAAATCATTGCTCACCAAAACTACTAAATCTTTAACTAGCTCCTTATCTTAGATAATTTTTCCCTGTGAAACTTAGAATGTCATTGTTTTTACTCAAATGCAGGGTCAGACAATTGTTAACTTTGAAAGACATGTCCCACGTTGTAGGCAATTGAGTACTTTTAGAAACATCACTTTGTAATTGCTCTAATTTCTTCACATAATTTACTGTACTCATCACTTTTAAGTCATCTTCAAAAACACTTAACTCGTTGCTTAACTCCTAGCTAATTTCATAAATAACCATACTAAATAAAATAGGCTCTAGGACAGAGCCCTGAGGTCCACCCCTTCCTAATTCGCTTCCACTTCCTACTAAAATCTGAGTACATACCTATGTGAACCTTTGTTTTCTATTGGCCAGCAGATTTTTGATCCCAAATCTTTATCATCTTAAATAACAAATCAATGTAAATAACATCAACCATATTACCTTTATCGATTTTCTGTACAATGTCATAACACTTCAAAAAGACTAGTTTTACAAGACCTGTCTTTTCTAAAGCCATATCAATGACCTGAAAGCAAATTATGTATTTAGTTTCCAAAAAATTCATAATACGCGTGTTCAACATTAAAAAACTTTATCTAAAACAGATGTAAGACAAACTGGTATGTTATACCTGTATCAGATTTCGGCCTTATTTTGTACAATTCAGTTAGTCTTCTGTTACAGTCTGTTGGCACCTATTCAGACCTTAATGATGACTAAAATTTGTCAAAACTGCATACCTCAACCTTCTGCGATTTCAGCTAACATTTTTGGATAATACTATCACCAGGCCATGCTTTCTTAGATTTCATGATTTTTATTAGACAAATAACTTCCTCGTTAGAAAAGTCACTTTTAAGGGGTCATAGGAGTCTTAAAAATTTGCAAAGAAGGTACTACAAAGCATAGTAGTTTGATCTTTCATGCAATTTTTTAACTACTCAATATATAAGTATAATTTTTATATGTAATTCTGCAAGATTTATTTAACATAAAACAAATTTTAAAATTTATGAAACTTTAGCCAAAACTTAAATAAATTATATTAAACATAAAGCTATATTAACACATTGGGATTAGGCTTGCGCGGCAAATTTTGAGGTCAAAATTGAAAAAATGACCAAGAAAATGACTTTATATTGTACAAATATGTACAAACAAAGACTTATACCTAAATTCTCAGCTCAATTTTAATTAGAAATTATTTTTAAAAAAATTTAAAATCAAAATTTTAAAATTTTTATTAATTTTTTTAGAAAAAAGTTCTTAAAATAATTTCTAATTAAAATTGAGAATTCAGGTATAAGTCTTTGTTTGTACATATTTGTACAATATAAAGTCATTTTCTTGGTCATTTTTTCAATTTTGACCTCAAAATTTGCCGCGCAAGCCTAATCCCAATGTGTTCAAATAGCTTTATGTTTAATATCATTTATTTAAGTTTTGGCTAAAGTTTCATAAATTTTAAAATTTATTTTATATTAAATAAATCTTGCAGAATTACATATAAAAAAATATACTTATGTATTAAGCAGTTAAAAAATTTACATGAAAGATCAAACTATGCTTTGTAGTGCCTTCTTTGCACATTTTTAAGACTCCTATAACCCCTTAATTGAAAACACCAATAAAATAGTTATCCAAAAGATTTGCCAAGTTCATGTTGTCTTAGAATACGTCGAAGTTTTTGATATTTCTTGTGATAGGGTAGACTAACCAGTGAATGAACGCTTAAGCACAATTTGTTTTAAGAAAATTCAAATATTTAAAAGAAAATATAGCTTGTGGGTTTATGACAATGTGAACACATCTGTCATTATATGTAAATTCTACAAAAAAAAGGAGGTGACTTCATATTGAATTGCTTTGGGACTTTTGGGGTTTCAAATAAAAAGTGATACAAAAGCCAAGTGAATGAACAGTACTTTTATCAGTGAATGAACGCAAAAATGGCCAGTCAATAAACAAGTTGGATTTTAATTAATGACCAGGACAACCAAGCAGATGTCAGATAGCTTCCTACTAGATGACAGGAAGTCAGTATTACCAATCCATCCAGTGGAATGATTTTTAAAATTTACTTTTTACATGACTTACCAACTGTACATTCACTGGTCAGTCTACCCTACATCTTATCTTGTATAGTCCAAAATCTGCGTCTAATAATGAAAGGATGTTCTTTACTTTATTTATGCAAAGACCAAACAAAAGCTTTGTGCACTTTTAGGAAAAAGTTGAGGAGCTTACGTAATAATTAAGTAATTATAAGTACGTTAAGTAATTTATCAAAGAATGGTTTATTGACTTAACTTTTTAAGTATGCTGAAATTTGTTTAAATTCAACAGCAATAACACATGACAAACATACTCGCACCTTTCCAGTACTTTTCTCAGTACTTTCTAAAATAGATTTACTTTTTTTATATTTTCAGAGGCCCCCAACGCCTTGGAAGAAAATTCTGACTTCAGTACCTGTTTATGCTCTAACTCTCG
Organism: Hylyphantes graminicola; assembly: GCA_023701765.1. NCBI lineage: Eukaryota > Metazoa > Arthropoda > Arachnida > Araneae > Linyphiidae > Hylyphantes > Hylyphantes graminicola. Next base: position 21,096,499 of record CM043121.1, read on the forward strand.
GACTCTTCGGTCAATATTGGCAGGTCACATATTTTTTATCCGTTCACCCGACGTACATGGGGACTGTATTGCATTTTTCGATGACGAAGGTATGCATTATTTATTTCATGGATTACAATTACGAACATCCGATGCAGAAAATACACAAACAAATTGATAAATCTTAAATACTTTTTCAAACTTAAAAATTCTTAAAGCAGCTATCTATATCAAATTGGATGCGAATCTTTCAAATTTAAAATAAAAAATTAATTAAATAATGGCCTCCTACATTAAAAGAGATGTCAGTCTCCTAGAGCTAATTTATTAGTTTTGAAATTCTAACCTCTGAAAAAATATTTATATATTCAGTTTTAAATGAATATTTCAGATCAGGTCTAATTACAAATTTTTTTTAAAATATATCCTTTTTTTTCGAATAGCTCCAAATATCCTAATGTGATTAGATCCCAATTACTTCGGATAATTGGAGTTCTGTATTATTTTTAATAAACTAACCTGGTATTTTTTTGAAGGCTAAATGTGTCTGACTTAATGTGGCTGTTTAAATTAAAAAACGCAATTACGTAAATATATTATTGACCAAATTTTTTCTGCCGCAGAATGGTGCCGCTTCAAATATTCCGATTTCATTCAAAAGTGTCGGTGGAATTATAGCATCTTTTCTAACAAATTGGATCACGAAAAAGAAATATGTTGGAGTTAGTGCATTAAGAAAATCTTTTAACTTTGTTGGTAAGTATGGAAACACAATAGATTTTTTTTACCCTAATTGACATTTTTCATACGTGTGCGTAATCATTTTTTTAATTAAGACTTACATGAAATAATATTTTTATTTTATGAATTGTTTGTTCCCCTTCTAGGATCTTTGGGTTTTTCTGTTTGCTTACTTGGCGCTTACTGGGCCGGATGTGACAAGCTAATTAACATATTCTGCTTTACGTTATCATTGTTTTGCTCTGGGGCTGCCCTATCCGGATCAATGATAACAGGCGGAGACATGAGCCCACGTTTCTGCGGTAAAAAAATCCTACTTAAACAAATATTTATTACTTAAAAATTAAATTCAAGTTGTAAAATCTCTATTTTTCAAAAAAAAAAAAAAAAACTGTATGAAGATTTTATTTTAACTCGCCATAATACAAGTATCATAATTTTGAAATACTATTTTATAACCGGTAGATTTGGGTGAAGGAAAAAAATATTAGCTTTTTAATAGAGAAAATTATCTTTAAAACCACATTACTTTAATATTGTTTAAAAAAATTACAACACATACCAACAACTACAATAAACAACAGGCATTACTTTTTTTGGTGATATTAGGAGGTATGTTCAAATATTAGTCAGTTCCAGAGATAGTTATTGAATTGGCATGAGTGTATGGCGGTTCACCACCCGCACAGTCTCTAAATAATATCCACACTAGGTGGCGTTGACTCTCAGCTCTCAACAATGCATACTCTACACAACCACTCTCAGCTCTCAACAAGGCAAACTCTACACAACCACTCTCAGTTCTCAACAATGCACACTCAAACGACAACTCTCAGCTCTCAACAATGCACACCCTCCACAACAACTCTCAGCTCTCAACAATGCACAATCTACACAACAACTCTCAGCTCTCAACAATGCACACTCAAAAGACAACTCTCAGCTCTCAACCCCCCCCCCCCCCAATGCACACTCTTCACAACAATTATCAGCTATCAACAATGCAAATCTACACAACAACTATCAGATCTCAGCAATGCACACTCTACACAACAACTCGCAGCTCTCAACAATGCACACTCAAACAACACACACGCAGTTCTTTAACGATAACCGCAGGAGGGTCGTTGACCCCAACCCAACTGGCCCCTTAATGCATACAAGCATTTCTTTTACATGTTTTATGAATCACAATAACATCAAAAGAAGGCAATTCTTACACCTGTGATAAATGCTTACGTGGCAAATCGATATTTTTGCAGAAGTTGCGTTGTCAAAACTTATTCATACATTATCACTATTGGACTGATAATCCCCTTAAAATGTTCTCATATTTTTGTCAATCCCAAAAAAAATTGCTTTTAGAACCATAAAGCATAAGGTAATTACAATTATTATTTGTTAATTGGTTTTGCTTGTTTTAAAGGTTCACTGATGGGATTCGCAGTAACTCTTGCAAGCACATCTGCTGCCATAATCCCAGTTATGGTTGGAAATTTAACGGAAAACGTAAGAAAATTATAATTTCTTATTCGAGGGATGCTCATTTAACTTTAAAAAGTGTAGACTTAAAAAAAATCATCTATATAATTAAAAAAAGCTTATAATTATAAACTAAATACAGTTTTCTTTACTCGCATAAGTACCTTCGAGATCTTAACTTGTTGGGATGTAAGCAAACTTGTAAACTCCTGCTTGCTTTTATTGCCTGGTTATGTAAGTTAAAAATTGAGGCAAGGCACATAATATTTTATAAAATGCCTTTGTTTACGACTTTTCACTTTTAAATTTCCTCTTTAATTATTTTATAAATCATTATCTTTTATTTACAGCAAACTATTGAAGAATGGCAGACTGTGTTCTTCATTTCAATAGCTGTAGTTTTATCGTGCGGTCTTATTTTTAACATCTTCGGTTCTGCTGAGATACAACCATGGAATGATCCCGAATCTCAAGACAAACTTAAGGCCATGGGCAACGAAACAGAATTTGTAAACGCCAAATCATCAGTAACAAGATTTTAGAAGAAAGTCAAAGACTTCGATTGTTTTGGACAGGATTGTGAGTATGATCGAATGCTGCCGTGGGCAGGTAAAATGCTGTTACTAGACTACTGACTCAGATCGTTGTTGTAAGCAATCAAATGAATCTAAGCACTAAAGAAGTATCCTGAACGACTGATTATATTGGAGTAAAATTGATCCAATTGATTACTATACAGTTTAGCCGCCCACGGCAGAATGGTATACAGAGGAGAAGTATCGTATCGAAATGTGTTAATAAAATGTATATAATTAATCATTTTTATATAGTTCACGCTTACTTATATGAATACTTATAATCCGAAGAATTCCTAAAATATACCGATGGCCTTGTTTAATATTTTTTCGTCAATTGATTTTAGTCTGTAGTTTGCTTATTTAACCCATTAGTATCACCTAGGGAAACATTATAACTTTAAATATAGCTATCCAATAATAGTAAACACGACGCAAGTTCAAACTGCACTTTTATTGGGACACTCTACATCTATTGTATTTAAAAATAACACTTGACAATAGCTAATAAATACTTTTAACGAATATGATGTTAATGCATCTTTTGCCAGACAAAAAAAAAATCTTTTGATTTATTTGAAAGACGTGAGTGATAAATATTACAGATGACCTTAGATAGTTCGCTATTATCATTAAAATAATTTTCTTGACAAGGTTGTTATTATTTTGCTCTTGTAGGGTTTATCTTGGTGGAGTAATTTTTTCAAAGAGTAGATAACCTTGAATATTCTGAGTATTATCGAATATTTAAGAAAAGAAAAAAAAATATTTGTTTATTTCTAACTTATAAACATACCGAAACGTTTTTTCACATCTTATTAACGCAGAAAAAACTTTTATTTAAATTTTAATTCTGATTTACAGAGTAATCAGTGAATATTTAAAACGCCCTTTCGTCCTTTTGAAATGCATAGTTTTAACCAGCTTTTCCTGAAAAAAAAAATTAAATGTCTTGCCGCTTTTTTAACGAACTAATGGTGACCAATCGGCTCTATAGCTTACGCCCTTCCCTTCTAGAGGGCGCAATTACTGTCATTTGTCAATGGTGACCAATCAAAGTATAACGTTGGGCTATAATCTATGATTTCATTTCAAATTCACAAGACAAGTAAATTTGCTTGTAATGTCATTTAAAATATAGTTTATCATGCTATTGATAATATGGCAACAAAGATATTAATGACTAAAAATTAAATTTCAATATTAATTAATGGAGCCGTTCGTCGACAGACAAATTGACATATGTCCGTCTCGACTCACAGACAGACGGACAAAATGTGTGAAGGGTAGGTCTATCGTGTCATACTTTTCTAACAAAAAAATTAAGATCCGTGGGATAGAACCTATTTTTAGGAAGGAGTGTAGCGGACGGACAGACGGTCGCTTTTTTTAATTCCTTCGTTCCCAAAAAAGAAAGTGGCTAAAATCGGCTCGAATTTTTTAAATATTATTTCACAGTTAAAAATAAAAAAAATGGCTCCAATCCAAATACTTTGTAGAGGCAGGAATATATTTGTATACAGCTCAAGTGTGTCTGATGTAGTTCTGCCTGAGTGCAGCAAACACAACTCAACTCTTGCATTTTAAGATTTTGAATGGGGTTGTTTCCCGGAGGATCTGGCAATGTCTATACGGTCTTGTTTTCCTTAATCCTTAACAACTCTCTAAATGGGGCTGTAAGAAGCCTGGTGGTCCGGACCCCGGACTTAAGATCGGAAGGTTGAGAGTTCGAGACCCGGTGCCACTGAAGACTACCGAGTATATGCGGAGTACGTGCTCGTAAAATCTGTTGGGTCCGAAAGTCCTGTGGTCGGTCATTGCGCAGTTCACCATGGGTACAGGTTCCTGGAGAAAATTTCCCTCCCCTTCAGGGACATGTCTAAATTGTGGAGGTGGCGACAGATGGCAACATCTGTCATATGTGTTTGTGTTTGTCTTGTGTTGTCCTACTTGACGATGGTTTAAAAGCGGGTCCTTGCGACCAAGCACACAAGCCTGAAAATATATGTCAAACCAACCAACCAACCAACCAATAACTCTCTAAATGTCTCTGCTCTCTATTTACTTTTGTTTGGGTTGTTGGTTGGTATAGATGTAGTATAGTGTAATCGTTTCCGGCTGCCTATATCTAGCCTCCGTTAGGAGCTTCAACACAGCCAATAACGTCTCGTAATATAGAACCCTAGTCAAGTGACGAGGTCGACACCTGAGCGGGCACCCAACGGAACTTCGAGCGACATCTTGGTAAAGATAATCAGGTTTGTGTGCTGACCAAGCACACTTACCTGAATGTAGGTCTACCAGCAAACTTAACAAAAAAAAGTAATTAGAGAGTAAGGAAAACAACACCGTGTAGCTATTGACAGATCCGCCGTGAAACAACCCAATTGTATAAATTCTGTGGAGCTGTCAACAATTTTGCTTTTTTTTTTACCTTTAATCAACTTGCACTAATTTAACTTGTTCTTAATTCAGTATTTAAGGAGTCATAGGAGTCTTAAAAATGTGCAAAGAAGGTACTACAAAACATAGTTTGATCTTTCATGTCATTTTTGAACTACTCAAGGTATATATATAATTTTTTTATATGTAATTCTACAAGATTAATTTATTATAAAACAAGTTTTAAAATTTATGAAACTTTAGCCAAAACTAAAATAAATGATATTAAACATGAAGCTATTTGAACACATTGTGATTAGGCTTGAGCGGCAAATTGTGAGATCAAAATTGAAAAAATGACCAAGAAAATGACTTTATATTGTACAAATATGCACAAACAAAGACTAATACCTAAATTCTCAGCTCAATTTTAATTGGAAATTATTTTTTTAAAACTTTAAAATCAAAATTTTAAAATTTTTATTAATTTTTTTAGAAAAAAGTTCTTAAAATAATTTCTAGTTGAAATTGAGCTGAGAATTTAGGTATAAGTCTTTGTTTGTACATATTTGTACAATATAAAGTCATTTTCTTGGTCATTTTTTCAATTTTGACCTCACAATTTTCCGCGCAAGCCAAATCACAATGTGTTCAAATAGCTTCATGTTTAATATCATTTATTTTAGTTTTGGCTAAGGTTTCATAAATTTTAAAACTTGTTTTATAATGAATAAATCTTGTAGAATTACATATAAAAAATTATACCCATTTATTGAATAGTTAAAAAATGACATGAAAGATCAAACTATGCTTTGAAGTATCTTCTTTGCACATTTTTAAGACTCCTATGACCCCTTAAACCTGTGCATTTTAAAACCTGGAAAATAAAATTTTAAAACTACTTCTACCTCTGGTGTTTTCAATGAAACTCACACCACTACATGATCTCTTCAAAACATATTTTTAAAACCATCTATTTTTATAGCTCGATATAGAGTAGCCCATCTGCCATTTTATTGTTATAGGAATCGAAATTTATTTACTCATACTCAAGCAATGTCTTTCATCAATAAATTCACCACAGTTTATGTCCGTCTGATTAGATATTTTTTTGATTCAGTTTCGCAAACTCTTACTTGAAGTTGGTAAAGTACTTCGACATACAGGTATATTTCCAACTGTTTTAATAATCGCAATTTTTAATTGCATCCTAGTAACTAAAAAATGAAAAAAATAATGGCCGGAAATTAACTTTATTAGGAGCTTTTTTTTAATTGATTAGATTCAAACATGGCACTTTTCTAAAGGTAAGCAAACAACTCGATTTTTACTTTATTTTAATTCTCAAATATGTTACTGAATATAATGATAATTGTGGCTTTGCTGTTATTGCAAATGTTCTTACTAATGGTTTTACTATTTTCTAATATAGAGATGTTTTTATTTTTAAATCAAACTTTTTCATTATGTTTTATTTATTATGATAAATTATTTTATATTTGATCCCATTTCAACTTGTAAAAGTCTAATGACGATAAAAATTCTGCTTCTCTTCAATATATGAAAAACCGTTTACATTTCAAATTGATAAGAATTAATAGATAATTAATTATTAAAAATAAGTATTGTGTTTTCACGTGGAAAAAGTATTATTATTTAGTTAAATTCATCTGAAGATTTCGATGACGAAATGTAATTGCGTCTGGATGTTTCTTAAGTGTAAATTTAGATTTTGAGTTCAGAAAAAAATGTATTTGCCGATCTTGATTGCTGCCTTGGATGTTTTAAATTCATAAAATATTTTTAAAAAATATTTAATATTATCTTGTTTTACTCATCAGTAGCTTTGTTGCTGGATGCGTCATCCAAAAATAAGGATATTGTAAGGATAAGCTGCTTTAGAATTGGGTTTGTGTAAAGTTGGAATAAAAGGCCTTTTTATTTTACTTTAAAAAAGTTCACTTTTTTAAATCATATTTATTCATAAATCGTTGCGTAAATGACACTTTACGTGCTTACATCACAGAGTTCGGTAAAGTAAATAAGAGTATATGATTAGCAGAAAAACAAAATGCGATGTCATGAATATCGCCATGGAAACTAAATAATGTCCTGACGCTCACATATTTCTATTGGTTCATTACTTTTGAATTTTCTAATATCTCCATTTAAACTACAAGTTCTGCAAAAATTATTAAAAATATTTTACAACATTTCTTTTACTACTTTTCATTTTCGAATATGGTTATGGAAACTAAATGATGTCATGAAAATCAGTCATTGGTGGAAATACTTTTTTGCACGTTATTATAAAAAATTAATGTAAGCAAGCACGTGCCAAATAAACTTTATTAAGCTCTTGTCATTATTTCACTCGACCTTACGGTCTCGTGAAATAAAAGCCACTCGCTTAATAAGGCATTATTTTCGGTACTAGTTGCTTAAATAACAATTAACAATGTATCTTTTTAATTTAAAATAAATAATTTTTTAAAGCTAACAGATAAGTAATTATTTTTTTGTGCCGTCTTTCGTTGAACTATCAATCCATTTTTGTTTTTAATTTTTAGTATTCCTCATATTGTTTCTTAACAAATTGTGTCAAATCAATAATGCTTTCATTAAACAGCTTATAATTCTAACTAATTATCCAACAATTCTCATTTCGCAGCAATTTCCAAAAAAAAACAGTTACTATAAAGGAAACTGAGGAATCAATTTCAAAATCTTAGCACGTACGTGATCAACAGAAATACCATATGAAAAAAACAAAGTATGTATCATAATTTATAGAATATAATAACGTTGAAGTTTTTTTTGTTGAGAATTTAGGTAAAAAATAATAGATTGATTTAAATAATTTCCAGAAAAAAAATTAAATATTCCAATAAACTGCATCATACAACCTAATAATTTGGTATTCTATCAAATTGTAATTGATTGTGTTTCGCATAAGCATACATATTTTCATAGCATTTTCGTTCTGATACTATTTTTCCTACACTGCAAAAAACACTATTATATTACAAATACAAATACAAATACAAATACAAATACAAAAATTGTCGACCAACAACAGGCCAGAGGCCCAGCAAGGTTGGTCCAAAATATATCTAATTCCTTACCAGTTTCCAATAGTTATCAAGATTCTTCTTAAAATCTTCCACTCTCTTCGAATATACAACATATTCTGGTAAAGCATTCCACTCATTGACGACTCTATTGTAAAAATAATGTTTTCTAACCTCCCTTCTAAAGCATGATTTCATCAATTTCTGACCATGCCCCCTGGTCCGGCTATTTAAGGTAAAACCTAAGCCCTCCATGTCTCCCTGTTTAATGAACTTGAACAACTGAATTAAATCACCCCTTGATCTCCTATTTTCCAGGGAATACATGTTTAACGATCTTAATCTATTACCATAATCAATACCCGATAAACCCTTAATCATTTTTGTAGCCCTATGTTGAACCTTTTCAAGCATTTCAATATCTTTTCTGAGAAAGGGGGACCAAAACTGAACAGCATACTCCAGATGTGGCCTTACCAATCCCCTATACAATGGCAAAATAATCTCTTTAGATTTAGAAGTGATACTTTTTCTAATATATCCTAACATTCGATTGGCCTTCTTACTTGCTTCAACTCATTGTTTACTCATTTTAAAATCATTGCTCACAAAAACTCCTAAATCTTTAACAAACTCACTGTCTTGAATACTTTCTCCCTATAAAACATAAGAATAATTAACATTGTTCTTGCCCAAATGCAAGGTTTGGCATTTATTCACACTGAACGACATGCCCCACCTTGCAGCCCACTCAGTAATTTTCGTTAGATCACTTTGCAATTGCTCAATTTGCTCAACAGAATTAACTGTACTCGTCACTTTTAAGTCATCTGCAAAAATACTTAACTTGCTATTCAACCCCCAGCTGATATCATCAATAAACATAATGAATAAAATTGGCCCTAGTACAGAGCCCTGAGGCACTCCACTTACTACTTCATTCCAATCAGAGTACTTACCATTAATGTGAACCCTTTGTTTTCTATTGGTCAACCAATTTTTAACCCAACGGATAACGGCTGTTTCGATTCCAAATCTTCGCATCTTATATAGCAAAGCTTCATGAGGAACTTTGTCAAAAGCCTTTTGGAAATCGATGTAAATAATATCAACCATATTGCCTTTATCAATCTCTTCAGTAACAGTGTCATAAAACTTTAAAAGATTAGTTGTACAAGATCTACCCTTTCTAAAGCCATATTGATTATCTGAAAGTAAATTATTAGTTTCCAAACATTTCTGGCCAGCAAAGTTGTTAGAAAACTTCCACAGTGCTACGAAAAAAAGAATTCCATGCTTCCAACTGCCGAGTCAGAATAATAATACATTATTATAAAAGTACCTGAAAATATTGATGGTCGACTGATTGGTCGTGACCTACTAGAGTGCGTTTCGAAATTGTTACTGGTGTCATTTACAGGTTTTATAAAAGTCGCCAAACCTCCCTACTGACGGAAACGCCTTGAAGATCAGAATTATATAGCTTCTCTTCCCTGACTGTGGAAAGTAAAGCTACAGTACTCTGATAATTCTGGCAATTGTTAAAAAAAAATTTAAAAAATCCTTCAATCATTTTCAATTTTACAATTGCCGCACAACTGTTTTGTTACAAAGTGCTTATATATTACCAACTATTTTCAAATCAGAATACTTGTTTATAAATTACCTCCCCCCCCCCCCCCAAAAAAAAAAAAAAATGAAAGGGATGCTGTACTTATCAGGTATTTTTACTCCATATTGAACCTCGGAGGTATTCCGATGAGGAACGGAAACATGTTTTCTGTAAAAAAGTTAGGAAGAACTAGGGTCGGAAGCACTGCTCCAGTTTCCCCAAATATAATTAGTTTTAATGTCGTAAAATTGTAGTTTCAGTTTATGGGGTTTTCCATGGAATTACACACGTCTCTTGTAGGTGATAATCTTGTCGGTGATTTAAATCTCCATTCCATTAAATACGATTGTGCCGGTGACCAACGATTGAGACTCCTTCTTATTCGATAGTTAAAAAACCAGCAACCTCTGCCAAAAAATGATATATACACATCAGGCTATATTATCTCATCAAAATAGATTTTATATGTACTTTACATTAAAATACATAATTTTAATAAACTGCATATTATTACGTATTTAATTCTGTCAGAAGTTTAAAAAAATTATGTTTTCGTTTCTGACTCTTTAACAGTGGAAAATACTAATGGATCCCGGGGACGTGTGAGGTATTTCGTTGCTTTGATGTGCGCCATGATTAATGCCTTGTATTTGGTTCATCGAATCATTATTTCAACGGCAATAGTCGCTATGGTTAAGCACAAAGGCTTAGAAGAGAACCACTATAGAAACTATTCCACCGAGTCCTGTCCTATAACTAGTGGATCACAAAATGAAACAGATGTTCTTGTGAGTATTATCAAAGTTAGGTTCTGTGGGGGTAACGTTTTGTAAATATCGACGCAAATGTAAAAAAAAATATTAAAAAAAACATGGGTTATTTCGTCACACAAACTTTCAATAAACTTAAAATACATGTCTTGTTGCAGTCTAGTACTCTTTACACAGTTAAAAATCAGAAAAAAAACCTTTAAGATAAGTATTTTTTTTTTTGTCGTTTTCTGTGCTGTTTTTGACGAATCTAAGTTTAAGCTCTTAAGACCCGAGCAAAATCCGACACGTATATTCCTGATCAAAACATATTTTTCATACAAATATATGCTAAAAAGTATGTTTTGCAAAGAAATTTTTAAAAAATTATGTTTAATAGTTACTTAAGGGGGGATCATAGTTAGCGACAGCAAAAATGACCAATTCTTAGTATTGATTTCGAAAGGCTCTAAATCATTTAAAAATTATGGTACAATAAAAAAAATTGTGCCAAATTATAAATTGTACTTTTATTATTATATTTACACCTAAGAATCTTATTTTTAAAAATTATTACTTTTGAAAAAAGACATATTTTGAAACATACAATTACGAATTTTCAAAAATACAAGTATTTTTTCGGTACACTTTTCTCCAAATCTATTAAGTATTTCTTAATAATTTCTTTTGTGTGTTATAAAACCATTTTAGATCTAATTAAGTCACCTATTTTTTTGCCTAAAATAATTTTTAAATTTTATTTTAAAAACATTATATTCTGAATTCATAAAAATTCTGATTTTCAACGAAGAAAAGTGTAAAATAATAAAATATTTTTTCTAATTTGCAAGACTAAATTAGGTGACTTAAATAGATCTAAAATGGTTTTATAACACACAAAAAAAATTATTAAAAAATATTCAATAGATTTGGAGAAAAGTGTACCTAAGTGTTGAAAATTATAGTTTTGAGAAAAACGCGAAAAACAAATACAGTCGATCTCGTTAACACGAACTCGAAATAACTACCGAAACATTTCTTGTTAACCGAATTTCATGTAAATCGTCAGGAATTTTTTTTTACATTAAGCCAGTGAATGGTTTTGAAATATCAACACAAAAAAAATCATGTTTTATAATGTAATACATAAATGATACCAGCATACAATTAGTAATTCAAAAGAGGCGTGGCACATTTGTTTATTTTTATAATTTTAATTTTTTATAAGAAATAATTAGCCGATCGATACAAAATTGGTCTTATTCGATAGATTGGGCTTCCATCTATCAGAAAATACTGGTTTCAAAAATTCGATTTTTTGTTTTTTGCTAACTATGATCCCCCCTTAAGAACACACCTTAAACTCTAAAAATACAAATTTTTTGTGCTATAAGTGCAACAAAAAAGGCCGCATAACTTGTTTGCACTTAACGGATTATAATTGTTTTTAAAAGCAAAATGCCTTTAAAATTAACTACTAAAAAACTTATTTTGAAAATTTTGAAAAAAAATTAAATAATTTTTTAAAAAACTCTAATCACATTTGCCCTCGTTCAACTTAGTTTTTTTATCGACAAAAAATCACTGATACCTGTAATCAAAGGCTGAAAACTAATATTTCGATCTTCTTCTATCGAACCAGGTCGATTAATGAACTAAATAAACTTGTTAATTGCTTGTGGGGAGGTTTTAAAAAAATTTCCCTAAATGGGGACGTCAGGTCGCAAGAGGTTAAAATCATTTTTACCTTTTTGTCATTAGTGCGTTTTTCCACTCATCTGTTTATTGTAAGTTCTTTAGAATCTTAAGGGGTCACAGGAGCCTTAAAAATGTGCAAAGAAGATACTACAAAGCATAGTTTGATCTTTCATGTCATTTTTTAACTACTCAATAAAAGAGTATAATTTTTTTTATATCTAATTCTACAGGATTTATATTTATTACAAAACAAGTTTTAAAATTTATTTAACTTTATGCAAAACTAAAATAAATGATATTAAACAAGAAGCTATTTGAACAGATTGTGATTAGGCTTGCGCGGCAAATTGTGAGGTCAAAATTGAAAAAATGACCAAGAAAATGACTTTATATTGTACAAATATGTACAAACAAAGACTTATACCTAAATTCTCAGCTCAATTTTAATTAGAAATTATTTTTTAAAAAATTTGAAATCAAAATTTTAAAATTTTTATTCATTTTTTTAGAAAAAAGTTCTTAAAATAATTTCTAATTAAAATTGAGCTGAGAATTTAGGTATAAGTCTTTGTTTGTACATATTTGTACAATATAAAGTCATTTTCTTGGTCATTTTTTCAATTTTGACCTCACAATTTGCCGCTCAAGCCTAATCACAATGTGTTCAAATAGCTTCATGTTTAATATCATTTATTTTAGCTTTGGCTAAAGTTACATAAATTTTAAAACTTGTTTTGTAATAAATAAATCTTGTAGAATTACATATAAAAAAATTATACTTGTGCATTGAGTAGTTCAAAAATGACACGAAAGTTCAAACTATGTTTTGTAGTACCTTCTTTGCACATTTTTAAGACTCCTATGACCCCTTAAAACATATTTCAATCCACCATAGGCGCGTTTACATGAGCCATCGAAACCATGGAATGCCAAAATCCCCATCAGGGCAAAAAGTGACTGAGCTGGATTTCTAACCCAAATGATAGCAGGCGCGTATACATGAGCCATCGAATCCATGGATTGAAGAGCAAACTCAGCAATTTTTTCTTCTTGTGTATTTTCTCCCAGACAGAACCGAAATTGCAGGGTACATTGGGGAGTTTTGCAAACCCTCCAATGAAGGAGAGTTTCATGTTTCATACCATGGATTCGTCCACAGACTATCATTTGGGTTAGAATTCCTGCTCGACCTCTTTTTCCCCTAATGGGAATTTTCGCATTCCATGGATTCGATTGCTCATGTAAACGCGCTTACTTAGTGGTCGAATCCATGATAAAAAAACATCAAACCCTCCTTCATTACAGGGTATGCGAAACCCCCCAATGAACCCTGTAATTCTGGTTCTGTCCGGGAGAAAATCCCCAAGAGGGAAAAATTGCTGAATTTGCTCTTCAATCCATGGATTCGATGGCTCATGTAAACGCGCCTAATCTTTCAGATAGAAGGTGAATTAGATTGGAGTTCAGAACTTCAGGGCTATGTGCTGGGAGCTGGCTTTTTGGGCTGCGTCATTACGCAGCTGCCAGGAGGTGCATTTGCAGAAAAATGGGGAGCCAAGAGAACATTGGCCATTTCAAATATTCTAGCGGCCATTTGTACATTCATTACTCCAATGGCCACGTGGTGGAATGTATACGCAGTTATTTTTGTTCAATTCCTAAGAGGATTGACCCAGGTAAGTTATATTTAGGATACTCCCCTAGCAGCCAGCTATAAAGAGATAAATCGACGCTTCATTTCTTTATAGATGGCGGCTATTACGTACCCTAAATATAAAAAAGGGATATTTATTTTTATCGCTTTCGACGAGACATACTTCATTGAGCAGCAAAGATGCGAGTCTCGTCCTAGACATAGATAAATTATTGCTTCGTTTTAAACAGACTCCTCTCTCATTGGCCATGTGTTTGGGGACAAAATATCGCTGCCCGAAATATCGCAGGCCAAAATATCGTCGGTCATAATATCGTGGAACAAAATATTTCGTGCCCATAATGACGCAGTTTTATATGAACAATTTCGCTTAAAGTTAAATTTTAATTATAGCGAACTACATAAAACATAAATATGTGTGATAAAATAAGAATCATACTATATCGCTCAAGTATATTTCGCCTAAATTTCTAATTGCTTACAAACAGTAAACAATCAGAAATCTTAATCCACCTTTGTAACCTCACCGAAACGAGGTTTAAGTTTAAATGGGAATAGGACTGAACAAATTCCTTGATTTTATATGGTAAAGCAATGACAACTGTCCCCAATAAGAAAGAGGACAATTCGAACGTACAGTGACCTATTTTGTGTTCTTACAAAAAACAGAGTTTTAATAAAACTTCTCTTTTTCTGAAGGGTGTGATCGTTCCGGTTACGTTTGTGCTGATGAGCAAATGGTTTCCTCGCCAAGAAAGAGGATTTCTATCCACACTCGTAATGAGTGGTTACTCAGTTGCTGCCATCATAGCTGGAGTCCCCACTGGATTGTTGTGTGACGTGCCACAACTCGGGTGGCCTTCTGCTTTTTATTTCGGAGGTATGTCAGGCGTTGTTGTTGTTGTGTTATGTTGTGGGATAGTCCGGCGCAGTCCAAAATATGCTCGGGGGAGGCCTGGTGAACTTGGCATTTAGAGCAGGTTAAAGGTCTTCTTGTCCTCTGAGAACGAGAGACAATTTTAGGTGGCCATTTTTCAATCTGGTGATCGCAGTACAAGTGGCTCCTTCACTACTGAGAACCATGCAGAGCCCGGCTCCTTGCACGCATTTTTTATGTCACGCGTAAAATGATGTACTGAAGATTCATAAATTCCGTATCATTAATTTTTTAGGGTCTTGTATTTTAACAAATCCATATATACAGTTCCAAAGGGGAAATTTTGGTTCCTTTTTTAAATA
Source organism: Hylyphantes graminicola (assembly GCA_023701765.1). Taxonomy (NCBI): domain Eukaryota; kingdom Metazoa; phylum Arthropoda; class Arachnida; order Araneae; family Linyphiidae; genus Hylyphantes; species Hylyphantes graminicola. The sequence continues at coordinate 21,111,681 of CM043121.1, forward strand.
TAAAGTATACGACGGCATGTACTCACGAACAACCTAACTTAACTACATTCAAGATAATGATTAATGTTGATGAATTACGTAATTCTTATACTTGAATTCTGTTTATGTAAATTATTTTTATTTCAATTTCATGCCACACAAACAGGAGCATTTGCTGCGATAATGTCTCTCCTCTTTGCTTTTACGGTATATGAGAGCCCTGCGTCCCATCCAACTATAAGCCAAGAAGAACTAAAGTATATCACTGAAGGGCAGGAATGTGACTTATCATTGGCAGTAAGTATCTCCTATTATATAATTAAGTTGTTGATGTTGTCTTATCCAAAATATTTCAGGTGTGGCATTGTCAATTTCCTGTACAATGGCAATATAACATCCTTAGATTTAGAAGAGAAAGTTTTTCTAAAATATCCCAGCATTCTTTGCCTTTCCTATTTATTTCAACAAACTGATTAAATAGTAACTATATATCGATATAATTTGTGTATATATCTATAGATACTATAGATATATGCACAAATTATATCGATATATAGTATCTATGATATCGATATTATTATATCGATATATATAACTATGTTTCTCCAATTCTATAGTTGAGTTGTTTAGGTTGTCTTATTTACAATATTCCAGAAGTGGAATCACCATATCCCCTGTACAATGTAAAAATAATCTCTTTAGATATAGAAGTGATACTTTTTCTAAAATATCCCAGCATTTTATAGTACGAGTATTTAATTGCTTCAACACACTGATGGGTACTCATTTTAAAATCATTGCTCACCAAAACTACTAAATCTTTAACTAATTCCTTATCTTAGATAATTTTTTACTGTGAAACTTAGAATGTCATTGTTTTTACTCAAATGAAGGGTCAGACAACTGTTAACTCCGAAAGACATGTCCCACGTTGTATGCCTTTGAGTACTTTTCGAAATATCACTTTGTAATTGCTTTAATTGCTCTACATAATTTACTGTAATCATCACTTCTAAGTCATCTTTAAAACACTTAACTCTTTGCTTAACTACTAGCTAATTTCATAAATAACCATACTAAATAAAATAGGCCCTAGGACAGAGCCCTGAGGTCCACCACTTCCTAATTCGCTTCCACTTCCTACTCCAATCTGAGTACATACCTATGTGAACCTTTGTTTTCTATTGGCCAGCAGATTTTTGATCCCAAATCTTTGTCATCTTAAATAACAAATCAATGTAAATAACATCACCCATGTTAACTTTATTGATCTTCTGTACAATGTCATAACACTTTAAAAATATTAGTTTTACAAGACCTACCTTTTCTAAGGCCATATCAATTACCTGAAAGCAAATTATGTATTCAGTTTCCAAAAATTTCATAATACGCGTGTTCAACATTAAAAAACTTTATCTAAAACAGTTGTAAGACAAACTGGTATGTTATACCTGGATCAGATTTCGGCCTTATTTTGTACAATTCAGTTAGTCTTCTGTTACGCCCCGGTCCACTGGCGCAATGGTTAGTGTACTAACCTTTGGAGCTGCTGGGCTCGGGTTCGAATATCGGTAAAGGCATGGATCTTTGTGTTGGTCAATAAATGTTGTTATTTGTCTATGTGTTTGTGGCGTCCTTCTTTGTGTGTCTCTTGTGACTGTCTCTTCTGGCGAGCGGGATAATGGGCTATATAGCCTACGCCCTTCCCTTCTAGAGGGCGCAATCACTGTCATTTGCCATAGTCTTCTGTTACAGTCTGTTGGCACCTATTCAGACCTTAATGATGACTAAAATTTGTCAAAACTGCATACCTCAACCTTCTGCGATTTCAGCTAACATTTTAGGATAATACTTTCACCAGAGGCCATGCTTTCTTAGATTTCATGAGTTTTAATAGACAAATAATTTCCTCATTAGAAAAGTCACTTTTAATACACTCATGTCCTCCAATTACTTGCCCCAAAACATGCACGTTTTGAAAAGCTTAATTGAAAACACCAATAAAATAGTTATCCAAAAGATTTGCCAATTTCATGTTGTCTTAGAATACGTCGAAGTTTTTGATATTTCTTGTGATAGGGTAGACTAACCAGTGAATAAACGCTTAAGCACAATTTGTTTTAAGAAAATTCAAATATTTAAAGAAAATATAGCTTGTGGGTTTATGACAATGTGAACACATCTGTCATTTTATGTAAATTCTATAAAAAAAAAGAAGGTGACTTCATATTGAATTGCTTTGGGTCTTTTGGGGTTCCAAATAAAAAGTGGTACAAAAGCCAAGTGAATGACCAGTACTTTTACCAGTGAATGAACGCAAAAATTTCCAGTCAATAAACAAGTTGGATTTTAATTAATGACCAGGACAACCAAGCAGATGTCAGATAGCTTCCTACTAGATCAGTGGTTCCTAACCTGGGGGCGATCGCCCCCAAGTGGGTGATTTGTGTTATCAAGGGGGCAATAAATAGTTTGGGGGCGAGAGGGGGGCGATGAGTATTCAAAGGGGGGAAATTAAAATATACTGTACTATAGTACAGTAAAACCATTCCAATTTTTGTTATCACCATGACAATTTCAAACTGACATTCTTACAAGATTTGAGGATTTGACCAAGTTGAAAATTCCTGATTCTATTGTTGATCCATTCCCTTTTGAATCTGTGGGTTGCGGATACCCTTGATAACTCTTTGTAGACGGAGTTTGTAGATCTGAAGTATGACTGTGAGGCGAAACTCATTTCAAGTAGAGATGTTATGAGTTAGCCTGCGTGAAACTTATTTACACTGATTCTAAACTGTTGTAAAAAGCTGAACTACTTCACATCTCATTCCGTCAATAAATTTAGTTTAAAAAAAGGGTTAGTTTGGTTATCCAGCTCCTCACTAAACAAAGAAATCAATTGGACATTTGCCTCGAAGACTTGCGCATGAACTTGAAATAGAAAAAAATAAAAAACATTTAATTTTTTTTCTTTAATTTTTATTGTCAACTCTCTTAAATTTTCCAGAATTGAGTTTAAAGATCTTGGTTAATTATTTCACTACTTTCATTCTTTGAAAAAAATAAAAATAAAAATAGAAAAAATCGAAATAAAAATAGAAAAAATAAATATATTTTTTTCGATTTTATTTAAGAGTAACCGGATAAAGCTGCTTTGGTTATTTTTATATATGGTAGTAATTGTTTGAAAATATAAAATTGCTTTATTAGTTACACTTGAACTAAAATTATAATTGGAAAAGTTATAAAAATTAAAGGGGGCGATATGTGTTAGTCAACTTAAAGAAGGGGGCGATGTTACAGAAAAGGTTGGGAACCACTGTACTAGATGACAGGAAGTCAGTATTGCCAATCCATCCAGTGGAATGATTTTTAAACCTTACTTTTTAAATGTATTTACCAACTGTTCATTCACTGGTCAGTCTACCCTATATCTTATCTTGTATAGTCCAAAATCTGCGTATAAAAATGAAAGGATGTTCTGTACTTTATTTATGCAAAGACCAAACAAAAGCTTTGTGCACTTTTAGGAAAAAGTTGAGGACCTTACGTAATAATTAAGTAATTAAGTAGTTAAGTACGTTAAGTAAATTATCAAAGAATGGTTTATTGACTTAACGTTTTAAGTATGCTGAAATTTGTTTGAATTCAACAGCAATAACACGTGACAAACATACTCGTACCTTTCCAGTACTTTTCTCAGTACTTTTTAGAATAGATTCACTTGGTTGGTTGGTTGGTTGGTTGGTTGGTTGATAAACATATATTCTCAGGCTTGTGTGCTTGCTCAGAGAGCCGCTTATAAGCCCTCGTCAAGTAAGACAGTCACAACACACACACACACTCACACTCACATGCACACATATACGTGACAGATGCTGCCATCTATCACGCTCCACCTCCACAATGTAGACATGTCCCTGAAGGAGAGGGAAATAGTCTCCAGGAACCTGTACCCGTGAGAAACTGGGAAATGACCGCCCACAGGACTTTCGGACCCAACAGATTTAACGAGCACGTACTCCGCATATACTCGGTGAGTTTTCAGCGACCAGGTTTCGATCGCGGGACCTTCCGATCCGTAGATCGCTACTCTGACCACAGGGCGCCTCACAGGCCTAGATTCACTTTTTTTTTTATATTTTCAGAGGCCTCCAACGCCATGGAAAAAAATTCTGACTTCAGTACCTGTTTATGCTCTGACTCTCGGACTCTTCGGTCAATACTGGCAGGTCACATATTTTTTATCCGTTCACCCGACGTACATGGGGACTATATTGCATTTTTCGATGACGAAGGTAAGCATTATTTATTTCATGGTTTACAATTACGAACATCCGATGCATAAAATACACAAACAAATGATAAATCTTAAATACTGTTTCATACTTAAAAATTATTAAAGCAGCTATCTATATCGAATTGGATGCAAATCTTTCAAATTTAAAATAAAAAATTAATTAAATAATAGCCTCCTACATTAAAATAGATGTCAGTCTCCTAGAGCTAATTTATTAGTTTTGAAATTCTAACTTCTGAAAAAATATTTATTTATTCAGTTTTTCATGAATATTTCAGATCAGGTCTAATTCAAAAATTTATTAAAATATATCCTTTTTTTTCGAATCGCTCCAAATATCCGAATGTGATTAGATCCCAATTACTTCGGATAATAGGAGTTCTGTATTATTTTTAATAAACTAACAGGGCATTTTTTGGAAATCTAAATGTGTCGGAGTTAATGTGGCTGTTTAAATTAAAAAACGCAATTACGTAAATATATTATTGACCAAATTTTTTTCTGCCGCAGAATGGCGCCGCTTCAAATATTCCGATTTCATTCAAAAGTGTCGGTGGAATTATAGCATCTTTCCTAACAAATTGGATCACGAAAAATAAATATGTTGGAGTTAGTGCATTAAGAAAATCTTTTAACTTTGTTGGTAAGTATGGAAACACAGTAGATTTTTTACCCTAATTGACATTTTTCATACGTGTGCGTAATCATTTTTTTTAATTAAGACTTACATGAAATAAATTTTTATTTTATGAATTGTTTGTTCTCCTTCTAGGATCTTTGGGTTTTTCTGCTTGCTTACTTGGTGCTTACTGGGCCGGATGTGACAAGCTAATTAACATAGTCTGCTTTACGTTATCATTGTTTTGCTCTGGGGCTGCCCTATCCGGATCTATGATAACAGGCGGAGACATGAGCCCACGTTTCTGCGGTAAAAAAAATCCTACTTAAACAAATATTTATTACTTAAAAATTAAATTCAAGTTGTAAAATCTCTATTTTTCAAAAAAAAAAAAACTGTGTGAAGATTTTATTTTAACTCGCCATAATACAAGTATCATAATTTTGAAGTACTATTTAATAACCGGTAGATTTGGGAGAAAGAAAAAAATATTAGCTTTTTAATAGAAAAAATTATCTTTAAAACCACATTACTTTAATATTGTTTTTAAAAAATTACAACAAATACCAACAACTACAATAAACAACTGGCATTACTTTTTTTGGTGATATTAGGAGGTATGTTCAAATATTAGTCAGTTCCAGAGATAGTTATTGAATTGGCATGAGTGTATGGCGGTTCACCACCCGCACAGTCTCTTAATAATATCCACACTAGGGGGCGTTGACTCTCAGCTCTCAACAATGCATACTCTACACAACCACTCTCAGCTCTCAACAAGGCACACTCTGCACAACCACTCTCAGCTCTCAACAATGCACACTCTACACAACAACTCTCAGCTCTCAACAATGCACACTCAAACGACAACTCTCAGCTCTCAACAATGCACAATTTACACAACAACTCTCAGCCAATGCACACTCTACACAACAACTCGCAGCTCTCAACAATGCACACTCAAACAACACACACGCAACTCTTTAACGATAACCGCAGGAGGGTCGTTGACCCCAACCCAACTCGCCCCTTAATGCATACAAGCATTTCTTTTACACGTTTTATGAATCACAAAAACATCAAAAGAAGACAATTCTTACACCTGTGATAAATGCTTACATGGCAAATCGATATTTTTGCAGAAGTTGCATTGTCAAAACTTATTCATACATTATCACTATTGGACTGATAATCCCCTTAAAATGTTCTCCAATTTTTGTCAATCCCAATAAAAATTGCTTTCAGACCCATAAAGCATAAGGTAATTACAATTATTATTTGTTAGTTGGTTTTGCTTGTTTTAAAGGTTCACTGATGGGATTCGCAGTAACTCTTGCAAGCACATCTGCTGCCATAATCCCAGTTATGGTTGGAAATATAACAGAAAACGTAAGAAAATTATAATTTCTTATTCGAAGGATGCTCATTTAACTTTAAAAAGTATGGACTTAAAAAAATCATCGATATAATTAAAAAAAAAGCTAATAATTATAAACTAAATACAGTTTTCTTTACTCGCATAAGTACCTTCGAGATCTTAACCTGTTGGGATGTAAGCAAACTTGTAAATTCCCGCTTGCTTTTATTGCATGGTTATGTAAGTTAAAATTTGAGGCAAGGCACATAATATTTTATAAAATGCCTTTGTTTACGACTTTTCACGTTTAAATGTCCTCCTTAATTATTTAAAAAAAATTATATTTTATTTACAGCAAACTATTGAAGAATGGCAGACTGTGTTCTTTATTTCAATAGCTGTAGTTTTATCGTGTGGTCTTATTTTTAACATCTTCGGTTCTGCTGAGATACAACCATGGAATGATCCCGAATCTCAAGACAAACTTAAGGCCATGGACAACGAAACAGAATTTGTAAACTCCAAATCATCAGTAACAAGATTTTAGAAGAAAGTCAAAGACTTTGGTTGTTTTTGGACAGGATTATGAGTATGATCGTATGCTGCCGTGGGCAGGTAAAATGCTGTTACTAGACTACTGACTCAGATCGTTGTTGTAAGCAATCAAATGAATCTAAGCACTAAAGAAGTATCCTGAACGACTGATTATATTGAAGCAAAATTGATCCAATTGATTACTATACAGTTTATAAATAGCCGCCCACGGCAGAATGGTATACAGAGGAGAAGTATCGTATCGAAATGTGTTAATAAAATGTATATAATGGCCGATACGATGGCCTTGTTTAAAATTTTTTCGTCAATTAATTGTAGTCTGTAGTTTGTTTATTTAAGCCATTAGTATCACCTCGGGGAACATTATAACTTTAAATATAGCTATCCAATAATAGTAAACCCTACGCAAGTTCAAACTGCACTTCAATTTGGACACTCTACATCTTTTGTATTTAGAAATAACACTTGACAATTGCTTATAAATATTTTTAAGGGGGTATGGGACACTTTTAACTTTTTTTTAATATTGCAGATATCAATATAATTTTTTTTCTATAAATGTATACTAAATATACTTACACTTTTAGATAGTAAAAGGTTTTAAATTATCATTATTTTTTTTTTTTTAAAAATAAAATGTGTCAAAAAGTGATGTTTCTTATTTTTGTTATAAGTCAAAAACTTATTTATTGACAAACAAAAATTTAGCATTTTTATAAACAGAAAAATGTATTTAACAAACTGTCTTTACCGATTTTTCTCATTTGCCATAGTTTTTTTTTAATTATTGGAGTTTTTTTAGTAGTTTCACATGTTCACTTTTTTTATAAAAATAAATAAAAAAATAAACTATTTACAACTAATCCCTAAAGACAAATTAAAGATATATGTTTGAAAAATATGAGTGGAAAATTTTGACACTCTATGGGCAGTAGATTTTGAGTTATATCAATTTAAAGTCAAAAAATCATCGAAAACACGATCAAGGAGAAAAACAGCTTTGAAGTTTTTAATTCCTTCGTTTCCAAAAAAGAAAGTGACTAAAAATTAGGGGAAGGTGTTGAGGTTTGGGACAAATTTAGACTTTTAATTTTAATATTTTTTTATAAAGCGATTGTTTAAAAGTTTTTAGGTATTCTCCTTTAACAAAATATTGCCTATACTAAAGTATTTTTTAAAGATGTTTTTCTTTAATATTTAACCCCACAGGTACGATGTCTCCAGGTACATCCACTGTCCACAGGTACAACTGCAGTGATGTACCTGGGGACAAGGCACGATGTACCTGAGGACATTGTTCAAATTGGTTAGAACACAATTCTGTCGTACAAATAAGAAGTCAAATACATTTTGGACTTCGTATGGAATGACATCTTTACATTTTTCTAAGAAAAATATCGAACTGTTCCTTTTTTCATAATTTAAAATGTATTTCTAAATACGTTTTATATACAATTAACGAATACGCTTCCCATATGCTTTTTTATTAATAGAAAACTAATAAATGTGATCCCCAAGACTTGGAAATAGAGTAAGTTTGTTGTAATTTTAAATAGTAGCTTCATTTTTCAATAACATAATTTGCAAATTTGCAGGATAACTTATAAGCCAAAATAAAATAATAATTAAATATACCCAAGATTATAACCATTAAAAAGAACTGCCGTCTTCTTCTTATGGCTTGGCTAACAACATTTGGTGCTGGAAGTTTTGGAATTGTATCACCTCTATCGAGTTCAAATTTTTCAATATATTTTTCAGTTTCAGTAAATTTATTCGAATTTTCAGTATTTTTTAAGCAAGTACGATGTCTCCAGGTACATCCACTGTCCACAGGTACAACTGCAGTGATGTACCTGGGGACAAGGCACGATGTACCTGAGGACATTGTTCCAAATTGGTTAGAACACAATTCTGTCGTACAAATAAGAAGTCAAATACATTTTCGACTTCGTATGGAATGACATCTTTACATTTTTCTAAGAAAAATATCGAACTGTTCCTTTTTTCATAATTTAAAATGTATTTCTAAATACGTTTTATATACAATTAACGAATACACTTCCCATATGCTTTTTTATTAATACAAAACTAATAAATGTGATCCCCAAGACTTGGAAATAGAGTAAGTTTGTTGTAATTTTAAATAGTAGCTTCATTTTTCAATAACATAATTTGCAAATTTGCAGGATAACTTATAAGCCAAATAAAATAATAATTAAATATACCCAAGATTATAACCATTAAAAAGAACTGCCGTCTTCTTCTTATGGCTTGGCTAACAACATTTGGTGCTGGAAGTTTTGGAATTGTATCACCTCTTTAGAGTTCAAATTTTTCAATATATTTTTCAGTTTCAGTAAATTTATTCGAATTTTCAGTATTTTTTAAGCATTCTATATTAAATTCATTACCCTGTACAACCATAATATTGACCAAGTTATATTTGACAGTTGTTTTCCCCAGAAATCTCACTAAAGCAAAGTCCCCTACTTGAAGTTCAACATTATTTGTAGATTAATTATGCAAATTTAGTGTCAAATCATTTTCAAATATTTATGTTTGAATTAAGAGTTGAGTTCCATCCTTCCATTCAACATCCTTCAAACGTATATTTGCCTTATATTATCTTGGAGCAGACTTTTTGCTTTTGTTCTTTTTCTGTTTAACTTCTGTATTATCGGTTAAAATGAGATTTCCCTTTCTGCCTCTCTTGGTTTGTTTTTGTAGAAGGTGCTTGAAAGTGGTCAAATTTCTTCGAGATATACAGAAGAGCAGGTCTGTGGCCTCTGATCGGAACATGGACAGTTGAAAAATCAGAGAAACAGTAATAGGCAAAGTACACAACAATTTACAGTGCTACGGAAAAATTGGTTGAATCTAGGGACGTCCCTACGTACAACCTAAATACTGTCCCAAGGAACAGCACATCAGGTAATTTTTTTAAACGCTTTGTAATAAGAAAGTGTTAAGTTTTGAAAAACACAAATAGGATAAAAAATTACTTCAAGCATGGCTTATTAAGTAGTACTAAGAAGAGCCGACAAGAAGATTAAACCGACACGTAATACAAAAAATAAAATGATAGTAAAAGTTACTCGAGATGTGTGAAATCAATAAATCCTGTTTATTATGCCCCCATTAGCTTTCGGCGACCCTTCTTTAACCCTTTCAGTCCCAAAAATTTACTACACTACAGAAAGCTCTGATATTCACAAAATAAGCTTATTTTAGGTCAAATATACGAATTCCATAAGCAAAAAAAATCATTAAAAAGGCCCTCGCCAGATAAGACGGTGAAAAATGCCCCCACTCCAATCGGGCTAATTTTTTTTCTGAATATACCTCATAGTATGGACAACTTCTCAGCCAAATTTCAGCTCTAAAATAGGACGCGTTTTTGAGTAAAAAATAAAAGTTTTTTTATTTTTAAATTGAATTTTCTCTGAATCTATTTGATAATATCCAAAAAACTGCGCATAAGTTTTTAGATATCATTGAGTAGTATTCTCAGAAAAATCCGCTCATAAATCTGATCGAGGGATCATTGTAAAAAATGCGATTTTTTTTTTCAAAATTTTTTTTTTATGCCAAAATCGTTATTCACACCTTAAATTTTTGTCTCTACATGTTTCTCTAACATCAATCTACAATATATATTTTTTTCAGATTTTTAAAAACATTGGACGATAGTTAAAAAAAATAAAATATCCTTAAAACCTGATTTTTTGCACTAAAATCCTTTAGTACAGTCACATAATTTTTTTCTACATCATCCTCTTGTCTCAGTTTACAATATATGTATATATATTTTCATATATTTTTGAAAATGTTAGGCAATTGTAAAAAATATTTAATTTGATTTTAAATCAATTTTTTTAACTCTTATTATCTGTATTTGGAATAAGTAACGTTATTAATAACATTTTATTTTTACTATACAGTTGAAATAAACTTGCTAAAAGGGAAAAAATAAACTGAATCAAAATTAACTTTCATCCATTGCAGGGCTCCTCAACATATTCTACCGTATATTTCAATACTTCGCTCTTCCCCTCAGATGAACCTATAGACACGCTTGTCATCTTATAAATGGTCCCCCAAAGGATATCAAGAGATTCGATTAAATAATTCGTCAAATACTCATCCGAATGTAACAAAAACTTAGATTTAGGGGTTTTCGAGGGTTCTAAACATTTCTAGGTTATTAAATATGGGTGTTGCTATTGGAAATTTTAAAGTTAGTAACATTTTTAATTTGAAGACGGCCCCTTTTGCAAATTTTGTGTCATGCGATTAACTCAGAATATTATATTTTCATAAAGTCAAAAAGGTTCGATTCCTTAGGATGACTAACGTACGAAATAATCACTAGTGGGTACTTTTTTTTGGTCCACAGCTGTACCAGTTTGAATTTCCCCGCTTATGTTAGGGATGTCATCTGCCGAGTAAGGTCCTCAACTTGCGTGATAATTATTTACTTTAGGTTTATCCACCTGTTAAGTCTCCAAAAGTTTTCAGTAGCGTCTAATACGATTTACGTCAATCACTGTGCTATTATTGTAAATGTTTATACAAAAATACTTATTGTCTATCCGGTTATTGTTATCATTGTTGTGGTCACCATTAATGTTAGTGCTACTATTTTAAGAAGAATAATAACCTATATATCGCAATCACTATGTCTTCTAAGCATGTTAAATGTGCCGGATGTAAGAAATGGATTTATTCTGTTCAGAAGATGAAAAAAATTACAGATGCTGATGAAGTGATTTTCTTCTCAAAAAATATCGATACTTCATTGAACATCAATGACATTATTTGTAAAAAGTGTCGATCACATGCTTATTATAAACGAAGAAAAATCGATCGCTCTTTGGATCAAGACGAAGTAAGTGATTCTGAACAATTAGACCCGACATGTTCTATTGGTTTAAAAGAAGATTCGAATGATAGTAATGAGGTTGAGCATGTAGAGTTACCAATACCGAGGACTGTTTCAACACATAAATATTGCTGTGTCTGTTATAGTAAAGATACTTTAACTCAAGTTCCTCAAGAAGCACAGTTGCAGTCGTATATTAAACGTAACATTTATATTCCAGCTGGCAACCGATGGTGTCGAAGCCATTTAATAAAAAAACGATTATATGATGAAGACTTAAATAGATTAAAAGTCTTCTCAAATTATTCGTCTATGACAACTCATGAAATACAGAATATACTTAACAGCGTGACATCAGAATGCAATGAAACTGTTTTGGATAAATGTGAAAACCAAAGGCTTTCTGAAGATCAAATTAAAATATACACTGGCTTGAGTTGGGATAATATAACGAAATTGCGTGATATGATGGTGTCGATGAGAAAAAGTTCTTGTACAAGCGCTAATTGTGTTTCTAATAAAACTAAGAACAGGATGCTCAAATAAACTGATTGCTTCCATACTGCAGCTCAGTAATGAACAACTAGTGTCCTCCTACTCAGATTCAATAGTACATTCATTTGAGAAAGATATTCTTCCTGTACATTTTGGATTATCTTCTGTTAGCCGAGAGATACTGATTAATAATCATACCACAGAAATAGCCAAGAAACTGTATAATGCGTATGATAAATTGATGTTGATATGTGACGGTACGTATGCACGACATCAAAAGAGTACAAACAATGAATATCAACGGATATCTTATTCTGGTCAGAAAAAAACTCACCTGTGTAAGCCTTTTACTATTTGTACTACTGATGGATTTGTCGTTGATATGTTGGGTCCTTTTCTTGCAAATGAAAATGATGCTCAGATAATGAGACATATTATTGACGACCCAAATGTTTTACTGTGTCAGCTAATGAGGCCCGGAGACATTTTCATTTTGGATCGTGGATTTCGAGACGTCAAGGAATATTTAGAATCTAAACAGTTTACAGTACTAATGCCGGCTCTGAAAGGCAAGCAAAAACAACTCACTACTCAGGAATCTAATGATTCTCGCTTTGTGACGAAGTTGAGATGGGCAGTTGAATCGGTTCATGGCATGATAAAACAGAAAAATGCCCTTTTAGATCATATTTTTGATAATAAAATGATTCCGAAGATCGGACCATATTATCGCACAGCGGCTTTTCTACATAATCAGTTTAGCAAACGGCTGGTTTCTGATGTTGGTATGACCGATGACATTCTGCAGAGAATGATTGAGCGGAAAAATACTGAGAATACTTTGGCTGATGAAGTTGAATCAAGAGGATGGTTTCGAAAAAAACTTCCTTTTGAAGATATTTCGGACACTGACGTACTTGATTTTCCAGAGCTAACAGAAAACCAACTGAAAATATTGTTCACCGGCACTTACCAATACTGTCAAGCGATATCTTATCTAGCTGAAGTCATTGATGAAGATGGTCATTTGAATTTGAAATTCGTGAAAGGAAAATCAAATATTTTAAAAATGCAAGTACAATCACGCCACATGAACAGAAAAATATATCGATGTTTCATTGAATACGTGCGAAACAGTATAGGAGTTTCAGGAATAAAACGTTACTTTTGCGAGTGTGCAAATGGTCGCAGAACAGTTGGGTGCTGCTCTCATATTGCTGCAATTATTTATCACTTATCATATGGCCGATACCTGTCGAAAATTCCTAGACCTGCAGAAAAATTAAGCCACTTATTCAGCACAGAAAGCATTACCTCTGTAGTTCATGAAGACAGTGATGAAGATAATTAATTCGTTGTTGATTTGTTGTTCTTGTCAAATAACGTTTAAAATTTTTTTTAAATGTTAAAAAATGTATAAAATAAACGTTGACTATTAATAAATATTTGCTTGAAAAATAAAAAAAAATAACATAAGAGTTAAGAGTTAGTACAGCTGTGGAAAAAAAAGTACCCACTAGTGATTATTTCGGCTGTTAGATATCCTAAGTAATCGAACCTTTTTGACTTTATGAAAATATAATATTCTGAGTTAATCGCATGACACAAAATTTGCAAAAGGGGCCGTCTTCAAATTAAAAATGTTACTAACTTTAAAATTTCCAATAGCAACACCCATATTTAATAACCTAGAAATGTTAAGAACCCTCGAAAACCCCTAAATCTAAGTTTTTGTTACATTCGGATGAGTATTTGACGAATTATTTAATCGAATCTCTTGATATCCTTTGGGGGACCATTTCTAAGATGACAAGCGTGTCTATAGGTTCATCTGAGGGGAAGAGCAAAGTATTGAAATATACGGTAGAATATGTTGAGGAGCCCTGCAATGGATGAAAGTTAATTTTGATTCAGTTTATTTTTTCCCTTTTAGCAAGTTTATTTCAACTGTATAGTAAAAATAAAATGTTATTAATTACGTTACTTATTCCAAATACAGATAATAAGAGTTAAAAAAATTTATTTAAAATCAAATTAAATATTTTTTACAATTGCCTAACATTTTCAAAAATATATGAAAAAATATATACATATATTGTAAACTGAGATAAGAGGATGATGTAGAAAAAAATTATGTGACTGTACTAAAGGATTTTAGTGCAAAAAATCAGGTTTTAAGGATATTTTATTTTTTTTAACTATCGTCCAATGTTTTTAAAAATCTGAAAAAAATATATATTGTAGATTGATGTTAGAGAAACATGTAGAGACAAAAATTTAAGGTGTGAATAACGATTTTGGCATAAAAAAAAATTTTTTGAAAAAAAAATCGCATTTTTTACAATGATCCCTCGATCAGATTTATGAGCGGATTTTTCTGAGAATACTACTCAATGATATCTAAAAACTTATGAGCAGTTTTTTGGATATTATCAAATAGATTCAGAGAAAATTCAATTTAAAAATAAAAAAACTTTTATTTTTTACTCAAAAACGCGTCCTATTTTAGAGCTGAAACTTGGCTGAGAAGTTGTCCATACTATGAGGTATATTCAGAAAAAAAATTAGCCCGATTGGAGTGGGGGCATTTTTCACCGTCTTATCTGGCGAGGGCCTTTTTATATGGTTTTTGAAACAATGCCAAATTTTTTAACTGTGGAAAACAACAAAATAAAAAATATATATTACCTAAAAGCACTTCGAGCTATATATTTTAAGGTATCTTACCATATTACTAAAGTAATTATTTTAACCGAGATAGTTTAAATTGTGTTTTAAATATGTGGAACTGAAGTGAACTTATCAAAAATCAGGAGAAACGCTTGTTGACTATTTTCTAAATTAGAAAAATAGTAGTTCTGACTTCTATATTGAGATTAATGTAAAATATTGTCTGATGGAACAAAGTGTGAAGAATCGAATGATGTGTGTTTGGATGTCATAACGGGACATAAAAATTTTGAAAAAAATATTGAAAGTGATGATGCCAAATGGCATCACTGGGACTGAAAGGGTTAACAAGAGAAGATAAAGTTTTGTTATTAGTGTTGCTACTAAAAATACAGGATTTTTTCGATTTCCCTAAAACGAGTTCTTCCCCATGTCCCCAGGTACAACTGTCCCTAAGCTGAGCACTTTCCCCTACTCATTATTAGCTGCTTCTTTTGTTTGTCCAATGATATGCTAATCGTCTTTGTACTTTTCAAAATGAAGCACCATGAGTGTCTGCCTATTTCAGATTTATTTCCCCCAATTGAATTTAACCCCCTAATGCATGATTTTTTTTTCGTCCCGAAAAAATATATATGTTTGTATCCTTAATACTCATACATTAAGGGAAAAATACTGAAAAAAATGTAACTGAATAAGAATTTAAATAATTTCAAAATTTAAAATTTTTTCCATATGATAATAACCAATGACTAGAAAACTACTAAATATATTTCAAAATAACCCTCATTAACTATAATTAATTTTTTAAACAATTAATTTGTAATTTGGTACTAATATTATTATACTTTGAATACTATCGGATACGTAAATTTACAACAGTTAATAATCTCACTCTTTAATCTTGAATAAACTTTTACTACTGTCATCTATGAGGATTATTAGTAACTAAAACTTTAAAATGGAATGTAATAGATAAAGAAAAACACAAATTTGCCGAGAGGGAGCACTACTTTAATAGAATAAAGTGGATTATGTTACTTGTTGCCATACGGCAACAGTATGCATTAGAGGGTTAACATGAGATTTGTTTGTACTTGGTTTCAACGTTGAAGCCAATTTTTACAAGTCCCATGTTTACATCCCCTGTCTAGTACACCATTTGACAACTTTTCCATCTTTCTAAGACTTATCCATTTTAATAGATGTCTTATGTTTTACTTTCTTGCTGCAATAGAATTTGTTTTAAACTTTTAAAACTGGAAAAAATTGATAAAAAAGGATAGCTTTTCAGCCTTTGATATCAGTCTTTTATTTGTAAACAAAATGCGGCAATATGGTATCAAGCACTGGAACTAATTCCAGAGTTATTTCACAAATAGTTTTTATAGTAGAAAAGGTTTAAGGCATTTTAAACTTTTCAAAATTCTATATTATAGGGTAGACTAACCAGTGAATGAACGTTTAACGTTAGGATATATACCTACTACATGAGAGGAAGTCAGTGTTGCCAATCCATATTGTGGAATGATTTTTAATCCTTATTTTTTTAATTATATTTACCAAATGTTCATTCACTGGGGCCTGGTTCACACTCACTGGTTAGTCTACCCAACTATTTCTTACAAAAAACTGCGTCATAGCTTGTGTGTACTTTTATAGCAAACAAAGAAATGTATCTTTAGAGATTAAAACAACAAATTCTATTAATTTTATGTAAGCTAAGGAGCTATTAATAAATTATTTTGAATATAAAAAGTATGAAAATTTTTGATATGAATAATATATATGTGGAATTTTTCTGGTACCACAGCAGGATATGAATGTGTTGCATCTTTGTTTTATAATTAGATGATCTTCAGAAATCCCTCAAGCCTCGGTTTCCTCGGAGTCCGTCAACAGATTTAAGCTGTTGGACAAGTGCGGTGAGTGACGTCTTACAAACTACAGACATTGATTACGCTAGAGTGGTTTCCTCGGGAGCGTTTGCGGACAACTCAACACGACCGCCAGATTGAGTTGCTGTTGAGTGCGTTGGGGAAATCCTGATGACAACGCTTTTTGCTGTTGCATGATGCACTTGCCAAAAATTAAAAATTTGAGGAAATGATGGAAGGTGAGAGTTGTTTTACGCTTGTCGAGGAAGAAACGCTAATTGATTTTGTGAGAAATCACGAAGAACCTAAATTTTCCATTTTTGACGTGTAAAGACGAAAACCAAAACAACAACAGAGTGAGTTGAGTGAGTTCGCTTGGTTTCCAGTTTCGTGTCAACGTAACGTTCCGATGAAGCGGTGGCCGGTAGGGTGTCGTCTTACACGTATAATAGCGGTCGCATTTTTCTGGCGACAGACTCTGAGGAAACCAAGGCTTTAACCCTTTCCTTACTGAAACGGCCAAAGACGGCCGAACGACTAAGGATTCGATAATTTTATTCCTATCAAATATTACGAGGAAGCAAATATAATTCGTACAGAAAGGATTATCTGAAATATGAAGGTAATGTGTGTTATAGGTGGGTTGTAAAGTATGGTACATAGTTAGGGTTTTCATACGCGTAAGTTTTATGCATAATTCCATTTTGGTTCGTTTTCTTCTTGTTCTTTTCTTCGTTGGGAAAGTTCCACGGTTGCACTTCCGCTGAGCCGAAGACGCAGAATATGATTCCGGATGTCATGACAATAGCGATGGAGATGAAGAACATTTTGTTCCATTGTTCTAGACTTTGCTGTTGAAAAGATGAAAAAATAGCTGTTTAAAATTAAATTGGTATTTAAATTACCTGATATATACACTGCTCAAAACAATTAGGGGAGCACATGTTTTAAACCCTTTCGCTCCCAATGATTCCATTGGGAATCATCAGCTTGTGATTTTTTTCTGACTAAGTTAAATTCGCTACTTATGTATCGTTAGATAAATCGTTAGATGGAAGATTAACGTATTTTGAAGAATTTAATATTTGTTTTTATATTAATGAAAATATGAAAAATATGGTAAAATAAATTTCACTTAGAAAATAAATTGACCCTAAATATTTCATGCTTGCATTTTTTAGATGTTTACAAATATATTTCAACTATTTTCAACAAAAAAAGTTTTGAAAAAATTATTGTTATAATTTATTAAAAAGTTATTATTCCATTTCCCTCCTTTAAATTTAAGTATTAAAAACTTAAGATTTTTTCTCCTGTTTTTTACTATTTCATTTCGAACGCATAGTGAACCTATTTAACAAATTTTAGATTCATAGGATGAAAATTAAAAAGTTGGGAGTGAAGTTAAAGTTGGAATTAAAAAGTGCTCCCCTAATTGTTTTGAGCAGTGTACTTGTAAGTTCTCACATGCATATCTCTTGCGGGATCAATATGGGCCCATTTGGTTAGTGTGGACACTTCCCATATGGGGCCCAGAAAAAACGACACCCTTTATTTTTGGTCGAATTGCATAGGCCCACTTTGGATGTTAAATATAAGTACAATTTTAAGTATGTATTACTTGCATTTATTTTTAAAGTATTCATATAAAATAAATAGTTTTGCATCTTTTTTGCAGGAATAGTACCAAATTAACAAGGGCACATCAGTTACAGTAAATTAATTACACTGCTCAAAACAATTAAGGGAGCACTTGCGTACTTTTGTTTACCTTCCAGTTCCAACTTCTTATTTTTTATTATAAAAATTTAAAATTTATGAAATAGATTCCTTAGGCATCCAGATTGAAAAAGTAAAAAAAGAAAAACAAATCTTATTTTTTAAAACTAAAATTTAGGATGCAAAAAATTGGAATCATAACTTTTGAATAAAATATAAATATAATTTTTTTCAGAATTTTATTTGTAAAAAAAGATAAAAACAAATTTTAGACTTCTAAGAATGCAAGCTTGAAGAATTTAGGGTCAATTTATTTCATAAAAGTTTTTGGGAGTGAATTTTATTTCACCATGTTTTTCATATTTTCATACAATTAAGACAAACATTATTTATTTCTTCAAAAGACATGGATGCTTCCATCTACCGATGAATAAGTGAGAGTTCAACTAGTGAGAAAAAATCAGAAACTGATGATACTAAACTTAATCATTGGGGGCAAAATGGTTTAATCCATGCATTTCCCTAATTGTTTTGAGCAGTGTATATTATCTAAATAATAACCAATACTTTTCATCGATTACTAATTCCCATAACATGGGCTGTTAATGAGTAGACATTGTTAATATGTATGGTTTATCCACACTGTCTCATGTTGATCTACGTGATTTTATCTGTTTGATAACAATCGTAAATCTAATTCTCCTAAGTTTTAGGGTAAAACCATAAAGATTATTACAGTGGTGGAAATTGATTTATGAACTAACATTCTTTTCACCAGATATCGTTTTGTATTAAGTGCTCTCAATTCGAATTTTGTGTGTTGTATATTCAGAGTATAAAAAAGGATTTTCGCACATAATTTTTTTAAAAAAATGATAATAAATAAAAATATATCTATTTTTAGTTTTTTAGCATGTCAAATGGTGGAAATTGATTTATGAACTCAAATTTATTTTTAACCCAGGTACCAAATATTTTAACTAGTTCTTCATTTGAACTTCAGGGGAGCTTACTATCATTGTTTATAAATAAGCTTAGGGCCAACTTTGTTGAAATTTATCTGTTTTATTCCAATTTTACTAAGTAAGAAAGCTTGCGGGAATGCCTGAAGCCAAAAAGGTAAAAAATGACCCTTATATAATATTGTAACTAACCTGTAAGAGAAATCAGCATATTAATTAAACGATCAATGAATATAATTCATAAATATTTGAAGAATCATTCTAACTACGGTAAAACCATCAATAAAAAAGGTGTAACCCTCGTGGGACGAGAGAGAAAAGCAGGATTATTGGACTTGTATCCCAAAAAGTTACCATTAGTGGCAGAATTTTTGCATTACAGGACGAATTTCTTATGAACTATCACTTCCTGTAACTCCCAGAAGAGTAGGACAAAATATTGATATTGTCGTCGCACTTGAAATGTTCCAAAATGAAGGCTGGTTCAAAGCTGACTCTTCACCGTAAGAACAGGCTATCAAAATATGGTCATAAGTACATAAAAATGGATTGGGTGGGGGTGGATTGAGAGAAATGGGAAAAAAGTGAAATTTGCTGATGAAAAAAACTCAATTTGGATGGACGTGATGGTTTAAACTTTTATTGAAAGGATCTTCGAAAATATCCAAGATCTGTCTTCAGCAGAAATGTTAGTAGTGGAAGTTTGATGGTTTGGGCAACGATATCTTATGATTGAAGAAACAAGGTTTTGTTTCTGAAGGACTGACAAACATCACTTTATTGCAGATTTGTTCTAGGAAATTCTTTGATTCCTTTTTGCATGGCAAAACTATGCTTTTGATTATATTTTTATGCATGATAATGCAAGTATCCACATTTTAAACGAAATGGAAGACTGGATTAATGTACAAAGTGTTGCTCATTTAGTTCATACTGCCAATAGCCATGACTTAAACCCCAAGGATAACGTCTGAGATTAATCGGTATGAATAATTTACTCAAATGGAGTATTGTGTCAATGGAGTGTACATCAGTTATGGAATAGAAGGGCGTAATCATTAAAAACTGGAAATTGCTTGACCAAAACTTGACCCTAAGTTTCGTGGTGTCTATGAAAAACAAAATCATGGAAGCAGTAACGAAAAAAAAATAGTTTTGGTAATTATTAATTGAGATTGAATGTAAAAGTTCATAAATCAATTTCCCTATGCTAAAACTAAAATATCAACAAAAGAAATTGTTTACGAAATTATATAAAATTTATTTACGGGTATAATTTATAATACAAAGCCAGTATAGTGCATGAAATTGAAATCGATAAAAACGCATTTAACAAAGAAAAAGGAATAAACGTTCGTTCAATCAAGTAAACTACGAGTTACGTCCCTTTTTCGTGTATGCGTAAAAGTCTTTATTGAGTTTCTATAAAAGTACATATTGAACAAAAATGCTTAGTCTTTTATTGCTAACTGTAATTCCCATTGGTTTCATAAAATATAAAAAAAAATACATATTGTAATATACTTTTTTTAAATAAATATTCAAATGAAACTAATCTAAAAAAATGATATTCCGACATTCAACTATCACATACTGTGAATGTCCGAATATTTGATTATATCACTTAACATTCATTCCATCTACGTTATACGTCAACTAAACTTGTAAAGAGGCAGATTCGGCATTATCATGATTATTATCCAAATGTGGTTAGGTCCCAATTACTTAACCCGGCAGCACTCGCGCTGGGGTCTAATGGACCCCAGATAGATTAAATACACTCCAGATCTGACACTCTGATTAGATTACCATTATAAAATTTTCTATATTGAAATTGATAGAGACACCAACTCCCCCAATTGTGTCCAAGGGAACTAATTTAATGGTTTACGGCTGCATTTTTCTAGCCTCTTTTCGGAGCTTTAGCACAGTCAATTACGCCTCGTAATTTAGAACCATGATCAAGTGACGAAAAGAAACTATTTTTGACGACAACGCATCGTTGCCATAGGATTTGGTGTAATATAATTGTAATTAAAATCTGGTTTGAAGTTTTAGTTGAATTTTTCTCTTGGTTTAATTTAATGAATTAAAAAATTAACAAAAAATTAATATTAGATGAACAAAAATGAAACAAACAAATTAGAATTCTGTAATGCATATATCAACTAATGGTAACAAATGTACTGTCTGCTGCCACAGTTCAATTTTAATAAATTCTAATTTTTTAAACACGTCGCGTGCGGATCACGCGCCAGCGCGTGACGTGTTTCCGATTCACCGATAACAGCACATTCTGATAACATTAATAATATACCATTTCACCAAACGTTCTTGAGAGTTCAAGTTTGTTTGAAAACTTGATAAACATGGTGGTCTAGTGGTTAACAAACTACACGATCTAGATCTAGATGAAAGTTTTCAATCGCTATCGTCGCAGCCAACTTTTTAAATGAAATTCCGAATGTACCAAGCTAAAAAAATAAATAAATTAGCGTCTTTTAGTTCTATCTCAAGAATTAAGTATCGCTAAGAATAAGATCAAAAAATTTAATTATCCATTAAAATTTGACGTATTATAGTACATTTCGAAGAAACAGAGCTGCAATCGGAAAGTTTAATTATGCCAATCACAAATCAATCGTTAATAATGTATTAGTTCCGTTTGACACTTTGGAGGCGCTAGAAATCAGATTGAGTTCCCGATCTAGAAGACTCTTAGTCCATGCTAAGTTAGCGCGAGTTCTGCCGGGTTAATGATACTTAATAATAATCACTTATAATAGTTTGGAGTTCTACTTTATTAAATATTTACATTCTTTGATAATACTAAAAAAGCATCGAATCACAAGTACAGAATCGCAATAAAAAAGTTACCGTTCAGTGTTATTCCGTGCGTTATTTATTTGGGGAGTCTGGTCTACTTTTGTTACTTAAAACAAAATGCACGTAGTCTTCACATGAAACATGTCCCCAATGAAAAAAAAGCCAATGGCTTCGCGAAATTTTCAACTCAATATATCTAAATGACAAGACATTACATTCCTAATGTAAAACAAGGGGCTTGGGAGCCCAGTCGGTTAGGCATTCACCTAGCGTGCTGAAGGTCCCAGGTTCGGATCCGGGCATTGCCAAAATAACTGCCGACCTATAAAACGACCCTTGCAGCCAAAATATCCGACGAATAATGCACCGTGTGGAGAGAGTCCACGTTAAATATCCTTCAAAGTCCTAACGCTGCGTAAGATGTGGCCCTTAACGTCTGCGTTGGGTGCACACTCAGGTGTCGGCTCGTCACTTGACTGCGGCTCTAAAATATGACGCCCGTCGCCAATAGCCCTCGTGTAGCTCTTGTGCCATGAATATTCAAACTAAACATTTTTAACGTAAAAAGTAGAACGTACTAATCCCTCATTATGACCTATCCATTTATCACCAACTTTCACAACATGAACTACAAATTGCGCAAACCTAGTGAATGATGTCTTCAATCTACACATTTCACGTGACGTAGTTACGAACTGGTTTTGTTGGCTGTGTTTGGTGGTATGGCTGGATACGCACCGACCCCCGCACTGATTAACCAATCGAGACCTTATTTTCATTTCTATGAAACTGTTTGCACTCAAGATGTGAAACATGCCCATTGGGGCACAAGAACTTGAATAGTTATAGGGAACTATAACCTCTTCCACACAAGAATTAGACACCTTAGAAAAATATACGACGCCAGACACAGCGTTCAGTAAAATTTTAAACTCCAAACAAACCTTTTTTTATATAATTTTTTTTACGAATTCAATTTTATTTGCAGTTTACAAAATTTATTTGCTGTTCAAAGAATACATATTAAAAAAATTGCTTCCTTTTAATGTGAAAGCTGCATTTACATCGCAATGTAACTCAGTATTTCAAAGTTTTGAAAAGAACTTCCACAATTTCGAATAAAATTCAAATAATATATCTTATTCAAACAATAAATTTCTCAACTGTGTGAATTACAAATACCTCCTTGATAACAAAATATTGTTAAAAAACTGTAGTCGGAATAAATATCGGCATTTTTTTTTAAAAAGGTTATAACAATACTTTTTACTAACTATAGAAATTATACCATTATGGTGTCTCAACTTTTTGCAGCCTTCCAAAATCATGTGTAAGACAATTAATTAATAAAAAATTAATACTACTTAATTCTAGCAATAAGTGAGGTTCTCCCCCCCCCCCAAAAAAAAAATTCCAACCATTAATTTTTTATATTTAAAGAAAGCTTTATTTTTTTCTTTACCTTATTTCCACAGTTTCCCAATATCATTCTGTAAAACCAGTTTCTTTATGCATGTAGTTTGCTTGCAGCAAAAACTGCTTACAGGATAAAAAAAAAACTCCATATATTTGTGAAACAAATAATTTGTTGAGTGGGGGGAATATATTAGATCGCAAATATACTTTTTCTTTCGTGTGTATGACGTTGCCGAAAAGATACTTGAGTTTAATGATTACTTTATTTGCTAACACAAATATATTTAATATTGGAAATACAAATTTTAGATTGTTACCAAATTAAGAATGTTTCTGGATTTTCTTTAACTTTTTGCGGAGTCAAACCCTAGTCTATAAATCAGTCAAGATATCGTATTTTTTCAATCACTTGTAATAAACTTATATTATATATTTTTAGTATTATTGTTCCATATCATCAACCTTATATTTTTTTTCGTCACATGTTATTTTTACAAAAATAATGTAATAAAATAATATTAAGAACATAAAAATCTCATGTAGAGAATGGATCAGTTTGCTATTTGAATAACTTCAGTTGGTTTTGAAGAATTTTTCGTGGTTTTTGTATGAAAAGTCTATTTAGTATTCGAAATAGTATTAATCATACTGTTTAAAATTGTGCATTTAATAAAAAATGTTTTTGCATAAATCCAAGTTTCACTGGTTATTTCTTCGACCTTATATTTTTTTCCAGGGCCTTATTACCACAGTTTCCCAATATAATTCTGTAAAACCAGTTTCTTCATGCATGTAGTTTGCTTGCAGTAAAAACAGCTTTCAGGGTAGAATAAACTTCGTGTATTTGTGAAACAAATAATTTGTTAAAGGGAGGAAATATATTTGATCGCAAAGATATTTGAGTTTAATGATTAAACTACTTTATTTTCTCACACAAATATGTATTTAAAATTGGAAATATAAATTTTAGATTGTTACCAAATTAAGATTGTTTCAGGATTGTCTTCAACCTTTTGCGGAGTCAAATCCATATACTATTTGTCTAGAAATAGTAATTTTTTTCAATCACTTGTAATAAACTTATATTATATATTTTTAATATTAATTCTCCATATTAACAATCTTTATATTTCTTTTCGTCACATATTATTATTACAAAAATAATGTAATAAAATAATATTAAGAACATAAAAATCTCGTGCAGAGTACGGATCAGTTTGCTATTTGCATAACTTCAGTTGGTTTTGAAGAATTTTTCGTGGTTTTTGAATGAAAAGTCTGTTGAGTATTCGAAATAGAATTAATCATACTGTTTAAAATTGTGCATTTAATAAAAAGTGCTTATGCGCCAAATTTACATATGGTGATTTTATATTTCTAAGGAAACTAACTTTATGTCACAGCCAACTTATGTGTTTTTATCTACTTAAATATTGACTTTAAATCAGTATGTGAAACAAGATATTAAATAATTTACCAATTTATTAATTAATATTTTTGCTCTTAATATGAGTACAATTATTTTCGAATGAATAATTTTTTTAATGTGCATCTGTGTTCGTAAATTAATTTTTCTTTATATTGCTGGTATATTTTTTAATGGTAGGCGGACATACGCGACAGGAAACTGGGTTCTTTCTGGAATCTTCTCTCATGGTACACACGTGGGACACGTGAATCTCAGGAATCAGTTTCCGAAGAACCAAGTGCGAAACCGGTTTACTTACACTAATTTAGGCGATGAGTAGCTATAGTTGGCAAAGATGCCTGATGCACACGAATTTCTCTGGGTTTTCCCCCTGCACTCCTCATAATAAATAAACTTACGTATTATAAACAAAACATTTAAATGTGTTATTGATAAAAAACTTAACCAAAACATTATTTTAAAAAAATCCAAGAATTATACATTTACAACTATCCATATATAAAAAAATATCACACTAAACTAATTACTGTGTATTGTATAAAACTAAAAGTGAATTAAAAATGCGTTACTATTAAAATTTAAAAAATACAAAAATAGATAAAAACTTAAGCAATAAACATGAACTGGCTATATAGTTAAAAAAAAATATCATCTTAAAGTATATTTTTTACGAAAATTGTAGCATTAAAATTTATCCCAATATTTAAAAAAATATTTACTAAATATGTTTTAAATATAACAGTTTACTTTTCTTTATATAATTGTTGTTAAAAAAGAACTATTTTGTAAATACCCTAAAAGTGTGCACCAAAATTTAAAAAAAAAATTACTTTTTAAAACTATATCTAATAAAATAATTATAATATCATGGTTTGGCATAGAATTCTAAAATTTATTAAAAAGGGTCAACTATCTTTTATATAAAATATCATGTCAGCCGAAAAGCAGCGACAGTGTACTTTTTTTTTGAATAAGTACTTTTTTGGCCAGCCGCCCTAAGAATTTATTATTATTATTTATTTATTTTTATTTTACGCAATATTTTTATCGTATTGCAGTTGGCTATGCTTTGTAGAATTATTTTGACCGCGTGCTCTCTATTTGTGCAATAATGGGCTTGTTTCAACACTTTGTCAAAGAAAACAAAACAACCAATGAAACCACAGTATGGAGATCCTAACGTAAGAAACACTCCCATTAAGTAAAAAATACTTTGGAACATAAATTGGCAAATGCTAGTATATGATTAAATAATGTATAAGACGCATCAATAAAGGAATGTGTTCAGATCCTTAGTAAAAATTATTCTGTAAATTTATGTTAATTATTTCTTTAAAAAAATACATTAGAATGTGTTTGTACCGTTAAAAGCTTAGTGTTACTGGAAATAGAGTTGATAATGTATTTTTAAAAGGTAAATGCTTTTTAGCATGAAATCTGAAATACAAAAACTTTACCATTGTTTAAAATGCCACTTTTATTTAAAAACAACTCTATTGTTGTAAAAGATTTGAATTATTGTTACAAAAGAGTGCAACAATACATTTAAAATAGATGAAATATTTTAGCACAGTTAAAGTTCTTGTTACTTCAAACAAACTGCGAATTTCTTAAAGTGAAAAAAAAACCTTTTAAAATCTAAAGCTGATCAAACTTTTGATTTGTATTAAAGAGTATTTTAAATACTGAGTACTATTGAGCAAAAAATGGGTTGTATCATTAACAAAATGGGTAAAAACAACCACAGCTCTGAAAAACGATCCAAAACTAACAAACATCCTGGGTCTAGCACACATCTAAAAGATTCTAAAGTTGTTGTGCCATTGGAAAATCTTGAAAATCTTTCACCAAGAAATATAATGGCACAAACAGCTTTGAATACACTGGAAGAGCAACACGGATTCAGTCTTATAAAGGATCTTGGCGACGGAGCATTCGGGGATGTGTTCCTGATGAGCGACAAAAAGTACGAGCGCAGCATCGCCGTGAAAATCGTTAAAAGTGAAGAAATTGATGAATCAGAGACTGTTCTGTGGCCAAAACTTGATCACGAAAACGTCCTCTCACTGCTTGATTTCCTGTCGCTGGGTGAAGTCGGAGTTTTCGTAATGGATGCACAGGCCAGCAGTCTCGACGGTGTCATGAATAAGGAATTCCGAAATGGTGCACAAGCTCTGGATAAAGTAAAGGCTTGGCTTCGTGATATTCTATGCGGCCTGGAGTACCTACACTCCAAGGACCTGTGCCATCTTGACCTGAAAGCCAACAACATTTTGATATCCCACTTCTCCAGGGCAATGTTGTGTGACTTCACTTTCTTGAAAGACTGCACAGAGCCTACTTTCAGGTAATGCAAGCTTAAAATATGAAAACAGCTATGATATTATGGCCGGTCTGTTCATTGGCGATTTTTAGCGAGCTTGAAGATTTAACGTAGGGTGATATACCTACCTAGTTGTATGAAACATAAAAACGAATGTTTACTACATTTACACATTTTCATTGCTTGGCCAGACCGGCCATTATAGCTGTTCAAAAATATGATGTTAGTTTTAACTTCCGCACCATGTTTATAACGTAAAAAGTCGAAGCTCTTATAAAAGTCTATGTCAATCTTAGAAAATAGTTTGTTTAATTTATATGTTTAAAAGTTTAATATTTAACTTAATGCTATGATTCGCGCATTTTTAGACGCATAAAACCATTTTGCGTGGAAAAAGTTCTAATTTCTGTTAAAAACCTACATGTTAAATTAATAATGTTGTTTAGAACTGACCCTGTTTCTTTTTATACCTATCCTACCATTTTTAATGAGTTAATTATTTTATTGATGTAGTATGCAATTATGCTGTAAAGATCAATACATCATTAAGAAACAGTAACTTTTAATTATTTATTTTTTTGTAAATAAGATTAAAATGCATTTATCCAATACCTGTAAATATATTCCCAAAACTGATAATCAATTAACTGTACATTTAGTGTAACAACTACAAATATATTTAGAACCCAGATTCTAGTTCGTAAATTAACAGAGATGTGACTTTGAAGCGTCATAAAAGTAAATAAACAGTTTTTTCAAGACAAATATTTTTTCATTTGCAGAAAACACGTGGGTATGCCAGCTATATACTCACCGCCAGAAGTATGCCGCTGCAATGATTGCCGAAAGTCGGGTAGTCGCGTCGAGATCAATGGGAAATCTGTTGACTCTTGGGGCCTTGGAATGATGACGCTGCGAATTCTAACCGGCCCCTACATGTCCCACAATATTTCAGCTAAGGACAAGTGTTGGATAATAGGTGTTTATCCTACTTTGTTCGAAATGTTACAGGTGAGTCAAATATTTATTTAATTTCGTTAAAATTGGTTCCATTCGTAATGCAATGCATGGAATGGTTATTTAGTGTCGAATTGATCTACTATCGATTAATTGCTATATGGTAGGAATCAAAATTTAAAAAGAACTTAATAGCAATTAAAAAGGATCAACCGTTGTTTTTTTTAAATGGATTTAATTATATCTTCATTACGATTCTAAAATAGTTACATCAGAAATGAACGATATCACAGTTCCACTGTTAAAAAAGTTTAATATGTACTGCAACAAGAACGTACTAATTAAGAAAAACGATAAATCCTCATCCTCCATTTAATCTTGCAATTCAAAAACTTCATGCTCTTTCATACGATATGATTTATAGGATGGTTACTTAATTAATTTTTTTTAAAAAAATTTGGAAGAATGTTACTCCGTAAAGCTAAAGGCCGCACATGATACTTGAGGTTGCTCCCAGTTTTATGAAGTAACGTTCCACCAAATTTGTATGTTGTATGTACAAGAAACCTCATAATAAATTTAGATTTTAAGTAGTTAATGTTGTCGCCTAGGAATTCGGAACCAGCTGGAAATAAATAGCTATTCAAATTTTTTTCTTATACAAAAAATTCTTGTCGTTTACTATTTTCCAAAATCCAGTTTCTACCCGTTTTGAAGAGTGGCGTCCAAGTTACACAAACATTTTATTGTGAAAAATCGATTATCTGCCATCTTGGTGATTACGGTTTTAACGTTTCGACTAATCGACTTGTTACGCAGGATGCTAAATTTATATGAAACCCATGTAAACTACTGTAAACACCAGTGAATATACCTACACTCTTAAAACAAGAGAGTGGATTTGAACTCAGTCTGAGTTAATTTCACGCCTCCAGAGTGGAAAATGCACTTACCCGGAAGGAGTGGATTTTTTGTGTGCTAAACCGCCGACAGGATTACTCCAAACGAGTGATTTTGACTCAGCCTGAGGTAATATTCAATCCTTTCCAGTGTCGAAAATGCACTTCTCCAACTGGAGTGGATTTCACTCCTTTGTTTTAAGAGTGTATATTGTTTTTGTATTCATCTAGGAAGAAAAGTTTTCCAGTCTGATACAGAGCACTTTTCCAAATGCGAATCTCAGTGACGAGGAGGTTAAATTCGCCCTCAACTTCATTTATGGCTTTCTTAGATTGGATCCCAGCAAGCGAATTTCTGCTTCAGAAGCTGCGCAACATTCGTTTTTAGGGCCCGGCAAAGCCGGTGTTCCTAAACCTGACGATATTTGGAAACGAAAACGTAAGTCAGCCCAACATTTTATTAAAAATTATTTTTAATCTTACATTAACAATAGCACTTTTCGACTAGAACTTGGATAATTTAATTTATAGAATGTATAAGCTAATGCTATCATGTTTACCATGTTACTTTGATAACTTGCTTTGGGTTAGAGCAAACGTGTGAATTCGGAAACCCAAATTACTAAATATTAATTTTCTTTCATTTCAAACACTTGTAATGTTTTTTTAAAACTATTTCTTTATTTATTATTTAAAACAATTTGAATCTTTTTTTAGTTAAATAAATGTGGTGTAATATCCAAATATTTTAGTTCTATATATGTTCTAGTATTTTAGCTAATTTAAAAGTGACGTGAGTCAACACTTAAAAATTTTAGGAGTGAGAATTACGTTGCTAACTCACAATAAAAATGGATTTTCAATGAAAAACTTACACGCAATATTTAGCAATTAATATTTTTTTATTACTACGTTTCAGTGTCCATGGACTCTCAAGAGCTTCGAGAATACATTGAAGTGCTCCGAAATGAAGAACAGGACACTTCTAATGGGACAGAAACATTAAGCTCGTCTACATGCGACGAAATCAATGAATCATCTTTTGGTCCTGAAAATGATTCTAAGAATTGCATTAAAGTAGTTGAAAAAGACCCCCTTGGCGATTGCATCGATAAGCTCTGTTTAAGCATTACAAGGGAGGCTTTTGGAAATCTTGGACAGGATATCTTACAACATTGTCCCAATAAATACGTTATTACACAAGAGGATATAGAAACAATTGCAAAAAATACTGTGGCACTCATTAAATGGCCATCTCTGACACTAAATCATATTATTCCAAGTCCAACAAATCCAAATGAACAAGGGGGAGATGTTGATGTCAAATGTATTAAGACTGAACGACCAACAAGAACTCCCCCTTCAGACGTGAAAACCAGTGCAACAAATCTGAATGAACAAGTGGGAGATGTTGATGTCAAATGTATTGAGACTGAACAATTATCAAGAACTCCCCCTCTAGACGTGAAAACCAGTGAATCATTTAAAGAAATTGAAACTACCACAAGTAAGTACAGTTACTCTTTTGTGTATACT
This sequence comes from Hylyphantes graminicola, assembly GCA_023701765.1. NCBI lineage: Eukaryota > Metazoa > Arthropoda > Arachnida > Araneae > Linyphiidae > Hylyphantes > Hylyphantes graminicola. The sequence goes on from CM043121.1 coordinate 21,142,488, forward strand.
TGCATAATTTAAAAGTGACTATGAAATACTAGTTACAAATTTAAGATGTATATGGAATAAAATCATTACAAAACGATGTGGGTTCTAATTATCAAAACAAATAATTGATTTGAACTAAAACATATTGCAATATTGCTAAGAATTTTCTTAATGAATTAAAAATACAATCGTAATTCGTAAATGATTGATTATGTTAACCATTTCCATATAAAATTAAGCCAAAACTTCATTTTTATAAATAGATAGCAAATTTATCTCTAATTATTATTATTAAATGATGTAATATATCAGAACAATAAATTTAAATGCTTCATTTGTCTCATTTTGTATTTGTTTTTTTAGGTAAAAAAAATCCTAAGCGTGGCAGAAGAGTCGTCCGTTGGATACTCTCCAAGTTCGTTAAAGTTCGTAAGTTCTTCAGGGGCGACACGAGAAAGGATAAAAAGTGAAGAAAGAGTTACCTTTCCTTAATCAAAGTTGCAAGAAAATAAAAATTCATATGTAAGTAAACTTTACGCATAAAAAAAATTAGAATGTGTTAGTTATTGTTAATCTTGGTGTGAGGTTATCCTAAATTTAATGATAATTTTTTTTTAAAAAAATTGTATTTAAATTAATTAGTAGTAACGATTTGGTTACGTTTCTAAATTGGCATTTTGTTCACGAAAGGAAAAAGCCCAAGTCCTAAAATGATTTTTTTCCAGTTCTAGTACATGATAAGTTGATATTTCAAAAATTAAAGTATGAGGGTAAATAAATTAAAATACTTAATCTCTAATCTATCAAAATGCAATCAATATTTAAAATAATATAATAATTTCTTTCTTTATTTCATAATAATATCTAAGTTCTAACTGACAATAACAGTTATCGTATATAATTGCCTCTAAAGTAAGATAAGTAGCCAGTTTAATTTAAAAAAAATTCTTTCTACAGATTAGAAATTATATAACCTAACTCGTCATCTCTTTTTTCTTTTATCTAGTAAAATAATCTTCTGGACGTTAATAACTCTAGAGAAGACAAGGATTGCTAGAAATTGTGCACCATGGACTTTTGAATGTAAGAAGACTAAACGTTCTACACAGAAATTGTGAGAAGCTCAAAATTGACCTTGCCGATCCAGTTGGTTTTAACAATGATTTAAAACCGTGATTTACACTTATTATAAAAATAACATGAAAGACAAGTGCTTAGCAAGGTTTCATTGTAATCCTGTGTTTGAATTGATGTGAAATAAATATGTTTTTTTTTTTGTAAACCAATGTTGATTGCTTATTTCAAAATTACAAATATTAGAGAATAAACTAATTTGATTAAACTATACTATAAATTCTGAAACCCATTCAATATCCCGTAAATATAGTTTTAATAAAATATTATTATTTTATCTAGCGACTAAACACAGTATATACATTATACAGTTTAACGGCCGCACAGCTTAAGGTTACCATTGAAAATATTAAGTTTTGAGGCTGTTGTACATTTTTGGCGACTCTATTGCTTGGAATAGTAACGAATGCTTCAATCAAAACCTTAAATGTAATAAGTATTTCAAATATAACCTCTCATAGCAAGCCATTACTCTTTTTTAGGCAGATATCACTATTCCAATAGATTCTCCAATTAGGACTATTACATATCCTTAAAAACAATAAATATAGAAATTAAAAGACTTATATATGTATATAAAATGAGTACAAGGTATCCCCAGGCGTAACATTGACATTGGATGTAGGTGCAGTAGTAACAGAAAACAAAATTGGCACACACAATGTGGCATCGATTGAAAAAAAATTAAACAGCTTTTTTTCAAGCGCTTTGGGTTATTAATATTTTTTTTAAAGAAAAGGCACAGATCCTATCCCGATAATTAATCAGAGATTTGCTGGATATGAAATTAACATACATTGGTTTGTTTGACGAAATAAGTTATGATACGGGGAGTAGCGCGAGTAATTGAATCAGTATATCGTCACATAAGTTCCCACATGTTCTATCTAACTTTGCAAAACAGTAGAAATTTATTGAAAGGTTACCCTTGGTGAGCTTTTCAAAATCTCGCCAAAAGTCAGCCGATAACCCAACCGAAATGATAGGATAGGTTAGGATAGGTTTGAATTATCGTCGCATTAGAGCTACACGAGGGAGAACCGAAAAGCGTTCGTTCAATCACGTTAACTACTAGTTACGGCACTTCTTTGCGTCTAGTAAAAGTCTATATTGAGTGACTTTAACAATGGCCTATTTAAGAACGTTTTCATTTCGTTGTATTTTCACTTCCTATACTTAATATTTCGTGTAGTTTTCGGGGCATCATTGACTTAGATTTGAAATTCATCAACCATTTCATTCATTTTGCATAATCTGAGAAGTTTTCTAGGGATATTATAACGCACACTTATTTACTTTCCCCTGCTAGATATAATTGAAAACTTCAAATTTAATCAATTTTTTTTTTAAAAAAATCTCAAAACGTAAAATAAAAATTAGTTTTGACTTCCCCATTGTACATAAATCTATGATAGAAGTAGTTATCATCAATAAGTAATCATCATAATAAATAAGTTTTAAAAGTGTAAAGCATTTTAAAATCAGTACTAGGCGCAATTAACACCAATGGCGGATCTAGAACTTCAACGTGGGGGGGGGGGCTAAATCGATGGCTCAACCACAAGGAGGGATGGGGGGGGGGGATTTGGCCCTTAATATCGAAAAACTTATTTTGTATTTTTTATGTAATTATTTAAAGCCTTGATTACCTCACTAATTTTGAATGATAATTATTAAGTTATTAAATCATGCCAATTAATTTTTATTATTTAATGCAAATTAAATAGTTATTAAATGCTCGAAATTAACTTATAAAATAATATTGTAAAGTTAATAATAAGAAAATTAATTAAATGTAACGATGCAAAGTTATTTATATTGTATTTAGTGTATTTAATTTAGGGGAGAGTGGGGGCTATAGGGACGCAGGGCTAATGGGACAAGAGCACTAAAGCTAGGAAAAATAGACTTTTTTACAAATTCTTCTACATTACAGAATTGTAACAGTTACACTTCACATTTTAACAACCAAAGATCAGCAAATAAATGCATGTGCTGATATGGAGAGAAGAATTGCTGTTTTGGAGAAATTAAAGTTAATTAAAAGTGTACCTTGTTTTTCAATTTTGAAGTATTAAATAAAAACTTTCTATAAATTAAAATACAGTTTTAGATAGATGAAATATCCTAGATTAAGATAGTATATGTCAAATACTGTGGTGAAATACAAGTGCTTCTGTGTTGGGTCATTTATAAAGAACAACACAGTGGGGTCTAATGGGACAGAAACAGTGGGGTCTAATGGGACACGAATAAACCTAGCTTTGCATGCTTCTCTCAAACAATCTATTTAAATCTCTTATATCGTATTCAGTCAAGTTGCCTAAAACTTTTTTAAACCATAATTTAAAACTTTTTGAACTTTTTTTACCGTATAATAAGTGAAAGTTCAAGTAGCTTTATTGGTGACATATTTCCACCTGGAATTTTAATAATTACATCTGAACAGAGCTTGGTGAAGATAAATATATTATTATTGGTAAATTTTGCTAGTAAGCAAGCTATTTTTTATTTGTTGGATTGCTTTCTGAAAAAGAAGGCGATGAACTGAAAATTTTCGTAGGGTAGGGTAGTTGCATATATATTCCGGCTTGCGTACTTGATCGAAGACCCGTTTATACGCCTTCGTCAATTAAGACAGACACAGAAAGAGTTTTTACTTTCACATAGAAAGAAAGTACACCCAGGGCAAACGAGGGGAATCGAACCCACACCCGTTACAGGAAAAATGTTTGTTAGAATGATCTGAAACAGGTGAACGCTGGTAAGCAATTTGAAGATAAGACGGTCTTTTAAATCCTTGTACCGTGAAAAAGAGGGCAAGTTTGGGATAAATTTTGGAAGATTTAGTTATAAAACTAAAGATTTAGTTATAAAAACTAAAGATTTAGTTATAAAAACTAAAGATTCAGTTATAAAAAACTAAAGATTTAGTTATAAAACTATCCTTTCCAGTTATTCAAAAAAATTATGGAAGCATCTTCGATTTTGAGTTTTAACTATGATATTTCATCTTTTTCAAAGTTGAAAAATTGTTTTAAAAAAATTTCGTTATGTACACACTATTTAAATGGTATTTGCTTTAAAGTTTTAATTTCTGGTCATTTTCTGATTCATTTTCCCTTTTTTAAATATTTTATTAAGGCAACATTTAGCATGTCCCATTAGCCCTGCACCCTGTCCCATTAGCCCCCACATATGGGGGCTAATGGGACATTTACATGTTTGTTTAAAATGCTCAGCAACCAAAATATGGTAATGTTTTAACATTTGTCGAATGGCTTTTTAAGTAAATGAATGTTCAGTTTATGAGCTTCTGAAAAAAGAAATTAAAATTAATTTATTTTTGCTGAAATACAGAGGTTGAAAAAAAATTGTCCCAATAGCCCCCACCCTCCCCTAATATATAATATTTTTAATTGACATTCCATGGATTTTTCAAAAGCAGCTACTATAATGCTTCTATATGAGGTCATTGTTATATATGGAACGGAGTTATCTAGGTAACAGCTTTCCCCCAAATTTGTGCATTAGTTTTTCTAGAAGTAATAATATATATTCACTCTTATAAATAATAAATTTGTATTTTATTATTCAATTTTTTTTCAGTCGGAAAGGATTTTAGGATCATAAGATCATATTTTTTCAAAGATAAACTAAATTCTAATTTCTGAGCACATGTTATTCACAAAATAATTAAGAGTTTTGTGTAAAAAAAAACATTCAGAATTTATAAAGGATGTTTGATCTTTAATATTGCTTAATTGTTATTTTTTAAAAATTGTAAGGCAAATAAAAAGAACTGCTTCTCATTTTGAATAGTTTTAAGTTTAGAGATAACTGTAATTGTAGATGTGCCTACGCGGGGTAGCCCAGGAGGACCCATGAGGTTCGAACCAAAAAAAAACCAAAACAAATTGAGTTGTTTCGTTCTGAGCCCCATATTGGTAGTGAGTAAATTATCTAATGGGCCCATATGGGTCATAATTGGGCAACCTGGATTAGAAAGTAGGGGGATAGTAAGGGGTACTTTGCTTTACTTTAATGCTTACAAGTAATTCAGTAATAGTAAGTACGAATAGATAGACAGACTAACAAAAGTAGGGTAGGGTACATATATATTCCGGCTTGCGTGCTTGATCAGAGACCCGCTTATAAGCCTTCTTCGTCAAGTACGACAGACACAGAAAGAGTTTTTACGGTCACAGAGAAAGGAAGTACAGCCAGTTCAAAGGCGGGAATCGAACCCGCACCCGTTACAGCGCGCAGACTGCTGGCCTGCGATGCTAACCACTCAGCCATCTGGGCCCCACCGTCAAAAGTATAAGAGGTAGGTGTTGGGTATCATGCCATTAGGCCAGAAAAATAATTTTTTTAAGTTTGTTGGTTTAAAACGGAAAGTAAAACGGACCTATATAAGACATATGGACAGACAGACAAATAGTATAAATGATAAATGTCTTATGTCATACCTATCTAACAAAAAAAATAACATTTAAAATCGAATGAATTGAACATTATTTGAATAGGGGCTTCGTTAGAAGGACAAGACCCAACTCTCCACAATCTCAATACCAACTTTCCATTCCTTGAAACTTATTTGTAATTAAATCAAATGAATGTAGGCAAAAAATAGACGAAGAACGGCTAAAATACATAATGTGAGAGTTTTCAACCTTTCTTTACCTCGTGTTTTGTTAAGTGACCCACTACGACTGGCACGATATACATGGCGGATGTGGCACCTATACTGGAGAGACCAATTAGACTACCTGAAAAAATAAAGGAAATTTACAGGTTCAAAGAGAAACTATTACTAGATAATATTTTTTCTTATGTATGTAGTGCATGTAATCACGACCTACTCAACCACTAAGGCCAAAGAAGCACTCCCAAACACTCTCAGGGACGGAAATTTTGATGTCATAGTTCCGAATGAAATTTTTCCGAAGATGAAGATTACCTGTCTCGAAACCTGTTCGGAACCACTCGTTCACGGCTGACCACATTATTAGGGTTCCGAAAGCGTCCGAACTAGTTTCTCGATTTCCGGCACTCGGAGCAGTGACGTCAAAAATTCCGTCTACGCTCATGTTTGGGAAAGCTTCTCTGGCTTTATTATTAAAGTTGGCTGTGATGTAATGCGATATAACAGATATGAAAGATCATAAAAGAAGTGCAGAATTCCTGGATTCCTTCAAATTAAGCTCAATACTCATGGTATTCCCCTCCATCGCTTCTGGCACTGCCAGGCTGTGAGTGGTGTATAGATGATTTATCACCCGACCCGAACCTCGAGGTTCATACGGGTTGCATCTAAATTTCAATCAGTACAAATCATTAAATCCCAAAATATTACAGATTGTAAAGTATCACAGAGAACAGTGGCGCAATTTTAAGATTAAAATATGTAAAAGATTAAAATATGTAAGACAAATTATAAAATTCATAGTAAAGGTATAAAATCACAAGTTTAAAAAGTTAATCGAATATACAAATTAATCGAATACAACAGGCAAGTAATGTGAGTGGTGTACATTGTAGTAACAGAATAGGGGCTGGGGAGCCCAGTCGGTTAGGCTCTCATGCCTATCATGCGAAAGGTCCCAGGTCCGGGCATCGCCAAAATAACTGCCGACCTATAAACGGCTCGTACAGCCAAAAATGTCCGACGAATAATACCCCGTGTTTGGGAGTGCACGTTAAATATCCTTCCAAGTCCTAACGCTGCGTACGATGTCGCCCTTAACGGTTGCGTTGAGTGCCTATTCATGTATCGGCTCGTCACTTGACTGTGGTTCTAAAATACGACGCCCGTCGCCAATAGCCCTCGTGTAGCTCTAGTGCGACCATAGTTCCAACCTAACCTAACCTATAGTAACAGAAACAACAACGTAAAACATAATATGGTAGCTGATTTTGAATGCCAGTTACTCAAGATCGGATTGAATAGAAAACTATGTATAAAGAAGTTTATACGAGGGATGTTTTTTTTTTCAACCTCCAATGGACTGTAAAGAAGAAGAAAACTTGTCAATATACAAAGAAGATTTTTTAACCAAAAGTAATATACAATACAGCTTATTTCTTTACATTATCACCTGACGATTAAGGCATTTGTCGTACCCGTGATTAAGCTTTGAAATACCCTCTTCATGAATTGTTGCCCCAAGTGTGAATTGAGAGCTGTTATTCGTTTCTCGCAGGCAGAAGGGAACAGTGTGACGGAAATTCATCAAAGCATGAGTAGAGTGCATGGAGACACTTTTATGAGTGTTGGCGTTGTTTGTAAATGGTGTCGAAATATAAAGGGGGCCGAACTGATGTTCATGGAGAAAGGGGTCAAGGAAGCAAGTCTGCCGCTACAGACGACATTGTACCGCGAGTTGACCAAGCTGTTGAAAACTCTAAGGTTTACCATAAGTGAATTATTGATGAGCATAGTGACTTGGATGGCAGGCCTTAAAAATTGACGTGGAGCTCAAAGAAACAGTCACAACTCCCTTCAAATCATTGGCGGCTAAAGTGCGAGCATAAAGTAACAGCGAGTTGACCAAGATGTTGGAAATTCTAAGCTTTACAATAAGTGAATTATTAATGAGCATAGTGGCTTGGATGGCAGGCCTTCCAAATTGGCGTGGAGCTCAAAGAAACAGTCACAACTCCCTTCAAATCATTGGCGGCTAAATTTTCTGAAGAAGGTATTTCAAAGCTTGCTCACAGATACGACAAATGTCTTAATAGTCAAAGTGATTATGTAGAAGAAAAAAACTGTACTGTGGATGATTTTTTTTTCTAAATTATTTTTTGTATATTCATTTGTCTTTTCTTTACAGCCGATCGAAGTTTGAAAAAAAACAGCCCTCGTTTATAGACTAGTTAATTCAAAAGATTCACGACTAGTTGTAGTTTTGGTGGGTTGGTGTATCTTTTTTTTCTTCAACTCCATCGCTTTGAAGATAAATTTTTATTTTGAAAGCATGATATTCTTTTTTTTTTTTTTTTCATTTTACAGTTTCTCTTTGCAACTTAAATTATTTTTGTTAGCAATTCCTTACCTGTAAAGGTGGGAGAAAGGTCCATCGGATTAATTACAGCACCAGCATTCCCGAAACCACCGCAGGCAATAGCCAGAATTGAGAAAACAGTGCTTAACATTTTGTTACAACCGGCCATATAAATCCCAAATACGGAAAGAGAATAGCATAAGCAGCCTAGAAAGATATTGAAGATGAGGTTTTTTTTTCCCAATGAAATACAGGGTGGCTATAAAATAACGCTCGCTATTCGAAGTGGTCTGTAGTTTGAATGAATAATCCAAATGCATCAAAAATTGAGACACTTACTGATCAAGAAGGGGGGAAAAGAATGGAATCATAAAAAAAAACAATCTCGTCTCTTGACCAGGGTTCTAAATTACGAGGCGTAATTGGATGTGTTGGCCGTAATAAGCCATAATTGGCTACGCCTCGTAATTAGAACCTTAGTCATGAGACGAGTTTCTTTTTTATGTTTCCATTCCTTTTCGTAAATATAAGAAACTCGTCTCTTGACCAGGGTTCTAAATTACGAAGCGTAATTAGCTGTGTTGGCCGTAATTGGCCATAATTGACGACGCCTCGTAATTTTTGATACTGGTCAAGAGACGAGTTTGTTTTTTATTCTTCTTCTTTTTTATGATTATTTTTTAGGATTCTGTCTTTTTTTGTAATTTCATTCTTTTTCTCCCTTCTTGATTAGTAAGTGTCTCAATTTTTGAGGCATTTGGATTATTCATTCAAGCTACAGACCACTCCGAATAGCGAGCGTTATTTTATAACCACCCTGTACATTTATTTTTAACTAAAAATTTTAAGTACATATAATGGGATAAAAAACAGATTCTTGTCTAATTTCCTCTCTTAGTCAACTAAGAAAATGACTTTATATTGTACAAATATGTACAAACAAAGACTTATACCTAAATTCTCAGCTCAATTTCAATAATAAATTATTTTTAAAAAAATTTAAAATCAAAATTTTTAAATTTTTATTAATTTTTTTAGAAAAAAGTTCTTAAAATAATTTCTAATTAAACTTGAGCTGAGAATTTAGGTATAAGTCTTTGTTTGTACATATTTGTACAAAATTAAGTCATTTTCTTGGTCATTTTTTCAATTTTGACCTCACAATTTGCCGCGCAAGCCTAATCACAATGTGTTCAAATAGCTTCATGTTTAATATCATTTATTTTAGTTTTGGCTAAAGTTTCATAAACTTCAAAACTTATTTTATAATAAATAAATCCTGTAGAATTACATATAAAAAATTATACTCATTTATTGAGTAGTTCAAAAATGACATGAAAGATCAAACTATGCTTTGTAGTAACTTCTTTGCACATTTTTAAGACTCCTGTGACCCCTTAAAAATGTGTAAAGAAGATACTACAAAGCATAGTTTGATCTTTCATGTCATTTTTGAACTACTCAATGTATGAGTATAATTTTTTATAGGTAATTCTGCAGGATTTATCTTCATAAAACAAGTTTTAAAATTTATGAAACTTTAGCCAAAACTAAAATAAATGATATTAAACATGAAGCTATTTGAACACATTGTGATTAGGCTTGCGCGGCAAATTGTGAGGTCAAAATTGAAAAAATGACCATGAAAATGGCTTTGTGTTGTACAAATATGTACAAACAAAGACTTATACCTAAATTCTCAGCTCAATTTTAATTAGAAATTATTTTAAGAACTTTTTTCCAAAAAAACTAATAAAAATTTTCGGCAGAGGCTTCCATTTTGAAAAAAAATTTAAAACATTATGTACGATATTCTTCTCTTTCGCATGAAGTATCGTTCTTTCATTAGACATTATCAAATATGCACAGATATTAATCGAATATTGATCAAGTCAAATAAACAAAGAAATTCACGCGTAATCGTTAACCGCTACTAGCAATCAACAACAATCCTCTATCGCCGATAACTGATGTGTAGCTCTAGTGTGATAGATTGAACTAGACCAACAATCCCCTCTTTTCGCCAAACGCCTTGAGCTGGCAACCCTTTTTTCTTCTGCTTAAAAACCTCAATTCAAAATGGAATCGTCCACAATCAAAATCTTTTGATTGCCAAGTTAGCTTGGTCGCACTATAGCTCTGCTAAACCAAGGAAATAAGCAACAACAACATGACAGAAAACTGCTGGAATACTTACATAGCATATTAAATCCTTTGCGCACTTTGCTCAATCCGACGATATTATTCCGTACGAGCCAGTCAGACATCCAGCTCGAAAGTAGAGTAAATACTGTTTGCAAGGCAAAAGGTACAGAAGAGAAGAGGCCGTTCTAAAAAGTAATTGAACAAACATTTACAGGGTGTTTCAAAATTGACCGGAATAGGAATTGATGCAATTCCGAAATATTGAGCCGGCCCCTCCGAAAAATAGTAAAAAGCCAATTGATCACGCGTTTTGGTCGTGGTTGCATACTTGAACTAGGGCAGCACGAGAATGTGTTGACGAAGGGATGCATTTGTTTTGAGTTTGGTTTGCTTGAATCGACATATTGCCTAGTAATTTTACAATTTGCAGATTCTGTTACATCACAGTTTCTAAAACTACTAAAAATGATTAGTAACTACGAAAATGAAATTTTTGTGTTTGATTTCGATTTAAATAATTTGGTGTGTTTCAAATTCGAGCTGGATGTTTGAAAATTGGAAGGAGCTAAACGTTTTGCGATAGAAATGTACAGTTTGTCGAAATGTGCATGTGTTGGAACCAAATAGTTCTATAGTAGGGTAGAGACTGAACCTACCAACCGCACCATCTACCAACACGGAGACAATTTAGGGTGTTATGTGGGGATCGATAGCCGAGTGGTTTGGATCGCAGGCCATAACGCTAGCAGTCCGAGCGCTGTCATGAGTGCGGGCTCAATTCCCACCTTTGCCCTGGGTGTACTTCCTTTCTCTAACAGTAAAAAATCCTTCTGTGGCTGTCTTACTTGACGAAGTCTTATAAGCGGGTCTCTGATCATGCACTCCGGAATATACAGGGTGGTAATAAAATAACGCTCGCTATTCGGAGTGGTCTGTAGCTTGAATGAATAATCCAAATGCTTCAAAATTTGAGACACTTACTAATCAAGAAGGGGGGGAAAAGAATGCAATCATAAAAAAGATAGAATCTTAAAAAATAATCACAAAAAAGAATAATCATAAAAAACAAACTCGTCTCTTGACCAGGGTTCTAAGTTACGAGGCGTCGTCAATTATGGCCAATTACGGCCAACACAGCTAATTACGCCTCGTCATTTAGAACCCTGGTCAAGAGACGAGTTTCTTTTCTTCGATAAAGAATGGAATAATAAAACGAAATTCGTCTCTTGACCAAGGTACTAAATTACGCGGCGTAGCCAATTATGACTAATTACGGCCAACGCATCCAATTACGCCTCGTATTAGAACCCTGGTCAGGAGACGAGTTTGTTTTTTATGATTCCATTCTCCCCCCCCCCCTTCTTGATTAGTAAGTGTCTCAAAGTCTTCTGCATTTGGATTATTCATTAAAGCTACAGACCACCCCGAATAACGAGCGTTATTTTATAACCACCCTGTATATGTGCATACATACCCAGCATAAATAAGCAAAATACAATAATTGTTATGTATAGACTGATGGTCAACATTAATTTTTTTTAACAATAATGCAACAACCTATCCCCAAAATGAACAGCCTCCTAAATTTTTTTTTTTTTTTTTTTGAAAACTAGTTGAACCTGTAATTTTTATCAGATGTAAATTCAACCAAACCAAACTAAAAGTTCTACATTCTTGTGTAGCACAAGTGCAAGATTTCATGCACGACCGAAAGGGCGGCCAATTAGTTAGCCGTTTTTCATTGGCGGGGGCCGGGTAAATATTTAGGAATTGCGTCCTATACGATTCCGGTCAATTTTGGAACACCCTGTATCTCAATAAAACAATTAAAATCAATTATTTTTAAAGAATATTTACGCTCAGAAGGATAAACAAATTGTTAAAATGTGAAGAAGTATTTGTCTAAAATTTCAAAAAAATTGAAATATTTTTGAAACCTTATTTTTGGGGTAAATAATTTATGGGGTCATAGAACTTAATGCGTACTCCATTTTTTTTACTAACTTCAAAAATTATTAAAATACTAAATGTGTGATTTTCACAAAACAAATTAGTTTTATGAAAAGTACTCCTTTCGTTTGTTACAATGATACAAAAAACTAATAACCTTTTATTAAAATTGCGGCGGTATTTGACTTGTGAATGCTTTCCTTGTGAATAGCATTACGATTTTCAAGATGTGGAATTCCCAAGAGTCCTCTTAAAATCAACTACTGCATAACTTGATTTTTAAAATGTGTACAACTGCTTTCTTTAAGATTTGAAATTTTGAAAGCCTTTATTCAAAGTTTTATTGAAATTCTAAAGATGGAATATCAAGATACTATATTCTTTTTACCCAACTTTATGGTGGTAAATGTCATGGGAAATCATAAACAAACAGAAACTTTGTATTTTTAAATGAAATGATTAATTGTTGACCTCGAAAAAAAACTTGAAAATGTTAATTTTACTCATATCATTAAAAAAAGTCCTGAATGCAAGGTACATCCGCCAAGTAAGTTCCGTTTGGTGATATAAAATTCCGCGTACAGATAACGAAACAAATTTATTGTACAGAAATCTTCAATTCTTAAAAAAAAAATGCATAGCTTCCAAAATTTTGTAGGCTCTTTCATAGCGTGGCACAAGTTTTTTTTATTTATTTTTCTTTAAAGGTTGCCGCCTGTGTTTTCAACTATGTAGTACACTCTTAAAACAAACGAGCAATTTAAACTCAGTCTGAGTTATTTTCACTCCTCCAGTCTTGAAAATGCACTTCTCCGAAAGGAGTGGATCCTTTGTGTGTTAAACCTCCGACAGAATCACTCCAAACGAGTGATTTTATGTTAGTCTGAGTTAATTGTCACTCCTTTCCAGTGTCGAAAATGCACTTATCCTATCTGAGTGGATTTCACTCTTTTGTTTTAAGAGTGTAACTTTCAGATCGTCCCCGAGCTGTACGGGGGATGATCAAACATATCCCAGTCAAATTACTGAAGTACACTCTTTAAACAAAAGAGCGAAATCTACTCATCCAGGAGAAGTGCATTTTCGACTCTGAAAAGAGTGAACATTAACTCAGACTGAGTTAAAATCACTCGTTTGGAGAGATCCTGTTGAAGTTTTAACTGAACAAAAGAGTGAAATCCACTCCAATAGGATAAGTGCATTTTCGACTCTGAAAAGAGTGAACATTAATTCAGACTGAGTTAAAATCACTCGTTTGTTTTAAGAGTGTAGTTGTCTTGTCACGTTAGCAGTGCGAGGTCAGGCATTATCGTGGGGAAAATAACACTTCTTGATACTAATCCTCGGCGCTAGTTATAAAAAAGTAGTTTAACAATTGTAGATTTTTGTACACTAATATCACACGGATATTTTATGTAACTTACGATGTGGATAAACACTGCTCAAAACAATCAGGGGAGCACTTTGCATACTTTCATTTACCCGTCCAGTTCCAACTTCTTATTTTTTATTATAAAAATCTAAAATTTGTTAAATAGATTTCTTATGCATCCAGATTGATATTGTAAAAAACAGGGAAAGAAATCTTAAATTTTCTAACTAAAATTTAAAACGCAATATATTGGAATCATAACTTTCAAATAAATTATTTAAAAAAAATTCAAAATTTTAATTGTAAAAAAAAATGTAAAATCAAATTTTAGACTTCTTAGAATGTCAGCGTGAAGGGTCAATTTATTTCATAAAAGTTTTTGGGTGTGAATTTCATTTTTCCATGCTTTTCATATTTTTATTCAATTAAAACAAACATTATTTGATTCTTCAAAAGACACAATTCTTCCATCTAACGATAAATAAGTACGAGTTCAACTTAGTGAGAAAGAAAATCGGTAGCTGATGGTAATAAATGGAATCATTAGGGGCGAAATGGTTTAAGGGGGTTCAGTACCCCAAAATCGGTGAAAAAATCAAAACAAAAATTATTGGCTTAAAATACTATTACAACCTTTATTAATAATGTCACAAAGTATCAAGACGATTGGAAAAATATTTTTGACATTAAAAGCCATTTTAATGTCATGGCTTCGTAAGGAAATGGGTTAACAATAAAAACTTAAAACGGGTTTTTCTCAGAACTTGATTTTTTTAACATCGATGAACCTTTTCTCAAAAACTATGCTATGTTTTCTCGTAAACTTTTTTATATGATGTAATACATAGTATAGATTAATCTGAGGTTATAAATTTTAATAAAACTAAGGTGAAAAAAATTCTATCGGGCAAAAAAGTGAAAAACTTTATGACTTTTTTTGGGTACGTTAAAACTTATTTTATTTAAAAAAAAATCTAACAGTTATTTTTAAAAAAAACTTTTAACCTCAGATTAATATATAAGGTTTGTATAACACACACAGAAAATTTTAAGATGATCTGATCAGTAGTTATTGTGAAAAGGTACATTGCAATTGGCCAATTTAACATTACCGATAAACAACATACTGAACCCCCCTTAAGGGGTCTAAGGAGTCTTAAAAATGAGCAAAGAAGGAACTACTAAGTATAGTTTGATCTGTCATGTAATTTTTTAACTACTCAATATACAAGTATAATTTTTTTATATGTAATTCTACAAGATTTATTTATTATAAAACAAATTTTAAAATTTATGAAACTTTAGCCAAAGCTTAAATAAATGATATTAAACATGAAGCTTTTTGAACACATTGTGATTAGGCTTGCGCGGCAAATTGTGAGGTCAAAATTGAAAAAATGACCAAGAAAATTACTTTATATTGTACAAATATGTACAAACTAGGACTTATACCTAAATTCTCAGCTCAATTTTAATTAGAAATTATTTAAAAATAAATTTAAAATCAAAATTTAAAAAATTTTATTAATTTTTTTAGAAAAAAGTTCTTAAAATAATTTCTAATTAAAATTGAGCTGAGAATTTAGGTATAAGTCCTAGTTTGTACATATTTGTACAATATAAAGTAATTTTTTTGGTCATTTTTTCAATTTTGACCTCAAAATTTGCCGCGCAAGCTTAATCCCAATGTGTTAAAATAGCTTTATGTTTAATATCATTTATTTTAGTCTTGGCTAAAGTTTCATAAATTTTAAAATTTGTTTTATAATAAATAAATCTTGTAGAATTACATATAAAAAAATTATACTTGTATATTGAGTAGTTAAAAAATTACATGGCAGATCAAACTATACTTTGTAGTTCCTTCTTTGCACATTTTTAAGACTCCTTAGACCCCTTAAACCATGCATTCCCCTAATTGTTTTGAGGCAGTGTACCCCGCGCGTATTTTAAAGGATTATCTTTTATTGACATTAAATTTCATATGAAAAGATTTCGGCGCTTCCATCGTGTTTATGTTGACGACGTTCAACTGGCATAGTCACAAGAATGCTACTTTGCAACTTACCTCTTGAATACTGAAGTGTAAAATTGTCCCCAGGAAAGTAGGATGCACTGATAGAAAATGTGCAGCACCCCAGAAGTTGCCAAACACCCCCACTACCATAGCGTAGAATGGAACAGATGTTAAAATAGCTCGCCAAGGTGTTAGGGGTCTCTTAAAAAAGCAATTTGATTAAACATAATAGTTATTTAAGCAACTAGTGGCGAAAATATCACTTTATTAAGCGAGTGGCTTTTATTTCATGAGACCGTAGGTCGAGTGAAATAATGACAAGAGCTTAATAAAAGTTTTATTTGGCACATGCTTGCTTAAAAAATTTTTATAATAAAGTGCAAAAGTGAGAAATTTCTGTTCTTACTTCTGTCTTATTTAATTTCCTTTAATAATTTTTGTAATACTTGTAGTTTCCATGGAGATAAAATGCAAAAGTAATGAACCAATAGAAATAAGTGAAATCATGACTATTTCGTTTCCATGAAGATACTCATGACATCACTTTGTTTTTTTACCAATCAGATACTCGTATTTACTTTAACGCACTAGTGCCAAAAAAGTCTCACTTTCGCCGCTGTCTGTGACGTAAGCACGTAAAGTGTCATTTTCGCAACGATTTATGAATGAATAGGATATAAAAAAGTGAACTTTTTTGCACGTTGTTTTAAAAATAATTTTATTATACTTGCTTTTAATTTCTTTCAGTAAATCATTAACATATATCAAAATTTATTATTATTATGATTATGTGATTGTGTGTGATTGTTATTATTATTATTAATATTATGATTATTTTGTAAAATATAAACTCTTACGGCCTGTAGTAGACAAACGGTTACATCTAAACAATCGATGTTCTGTTGAATTTCAGTTAGTAAGCAGTTTATGGTGTCAATTTCTGCTAAATTATGTGCATAACATTTTGTATTTAACACTTAAAACTTATTATAGAAAATATAAAGCTACAAAAACAAGTTTGAGAAAATACTTTTAAAAATTACTAAAATTTGTGAAATGAGCCATTTTCATTATAAAAGTAATTAAAAGGATAAAAATACAAATTGTAAATAGAATGCATTAATGTAAGTACATGTCTTCAGAAGACAAAATGTGAACTCACCTTTTTTGATAAATCTGTCTCTTGATTTTCTGTTATGTACTTTCGTTCTGAATCGGTAATTCTTGGATGTTGACTTGGTGAATTGTAAACGAATAATGCGTAACACAGTGACAATAACATTCCCAAGACACCTATTCGAAAAAACAATGAGTAAATCAACATTTTTCAGTTAATGTAGAAAAGCTTTTTAACTATCTGAAGGAATATTAAATACATTACATACTACTTTTACAAGTGTGATATAATAAGTAAAATTATTCTCACCCCCTTATTATTAAAAGCCTAAAGGAATTTATATAAGGCTGAAATTGAACTGAAACACTTCGAATTCAAGCACGTATGCTCTGCTCTGCGATTGGTTTAAGCTCTGCCCTGTGAACGCTCTCGAAAGACCGTTTGTCAAAAAAATTCAAAGTGGGGGGAGGAGGGGGGAATGTAGCAAATCGATAACAAAAAGTATTTTTTTATCTCTTACATTAACACAGACAAAAGTTTTTGGTCATATTCGCCAGGTGATTTTCAGTGATAATTGCTTGGCTCAACTTCCAGTAGTTGTTGTTGATGTTTACATCAAGACCATGGCCTGGAAAGCATAAGGGGTACATTATTATCTGTTAGCACAAGGCTTTGAGTACCCATGAGGGACGAGGGTGGATGTCTGACTTCTACTCCGAGATGGCACCACCTCTTCAATTGAGGCTTGTGGCTAGAGGGGAGGGACACCATTTTCCAGACAACCTGCACCCCTGATACTACGCTATGACCATCCACAGGACTTTCGGACCCACATATTTAACGAGCACGAGCATGTTCTCCGCATGTACTTGGTCGGGACGCATATTTCTATTCCTTACATTCAAGCGACACTATGTCAGTGACGTCAGGCTGCTGGGCGGGGAAATGAAAAGTCTTAATGAAAGTGTCTCCTGAAGAGAATAACGGGCAATCAAAAAATTGTGATTGCACTGCGAAAATTTACATAAAGGTTAAATTAGAGATTGTCAACACAAAGAAGACTAAAAAATTAGTTTGGGTTCGTATTGATTTTTTTTAACAACATGACTACTATTAACTATTCATTCAATAGAACAGAACATTTATTATATTTCATAGACACATATAGCTAATTCAATGAAACATGTATTCAGTAATTTTTAAATCATTAAATAGTGGAATCAGAAACAAAGTTTTTTTTATATTATTAATATCAATAATATATTGCACACAAAATAATTTCTATTTAAAAAAATATTTATTGAATCCCCAGTTAAGGGAATGTAATGGACAATTCCCATATTTTTTAAAAACTACTAAAAATACATTTTTTCGATAAAATAAACAACGCTGATTTCAAATATCTAGATTAAAATGTACAAAAAAAATTGTGTTATTAAATATTCAATGTTAAAAATCGTCAATTTTTAGTTCTTGTTTGAAACGTTCTGCTATTGGCTAAGCGATTGTGACGTACATGTACACCACGTAGGGTTCGTTAGCTACTTCAGTCATTGTGATTTTTCGATTCTCCCATGCTTTTTTAAGGTTCATTTTTGCTTTATAACTTTCTTTTGCCTTAATTTTCTATTCTTGTTTATTTTCTTTTAATATTTATTTAATCATAAGTTGATTTTAAAAAAAAAATAATTTAAGAGATATATTTTAAAGGGATACGGTACCGCAAACATTTTAGTAATAATAACATAAAATTGTAAATTATAGTGTTTTTATGTATAGTGTTTACCCTAAATAATCATTTTAAAGCAATAAAAACATATATTTACAAGTTGTTTAAATTTTTTTAAGTCAAAATTGTGAATTTCTTTTTAAACTTTACTGTTTTTTCAATTTTGAAAGTAACTCCCTTAAACTTTTGTAGCAATTTAAGCATTATATATCACGGGCATCGTAGCTTAGTGGTAGCGTAAGCGATTCGTATTCATTTGGTCCTGGGTTCAAATCCCTTTTCGCAGTACAAATGTTTTTTCCAAGTTTTTTTTTTTTTATTTCACACAAGAAGCTCATTGTTTTAAAGGTGTCCTGGATAGTTTACTCGGGTTTTTTTAAATTGTTTTTCTGAAAGGTTATTTCTTTCTTGTTTTACCTATAGAATTGTGTTATTATTGATAAAGTTTTAATAGTATTTTGTGCTGTTAAAATGTTGTAATTAAACACAGGTCATTCATAACAAAATTACCGTTGTTACAAAACACAATTTTCCTTGTCTGATAAAATATCATAATTTATTCGTCGGATTTTAGTATTACTCTTTTAATTCAAGTCATACATTAAAAAAATATGAATAAAGGTACTACTGTAGAAAGCAAAAAGTCGCCGTCCTGAATTTTCAGAAAATTGCTTAGTTTCGTCTGAACGTGTAAAAAGCGTGACATATTTTGTTTGCACAACTTTTAGTTTTAACCATCGGAATAAAGGAAAAATTGGAAAAAAAAATATTGAACTTTTCAAAAATATTAATACTATTAACGTAGAAGTCTGTAAGTAAACATTATTAACAATGTTTTTAGATATCCTAAGTTGAGTTGCTACATTTGACATGTTATCCGTATATATACTTTAAAAAAAACCCTAATAACTAATTTAATTTTGTGCGTTTGTGGCTCTGTATTTTTTCTTTACCATGTTTTACATGTAAATTTATATTTTTAAAGAATAGTTAAGTCAGTCCAAAATCCTATTAAAAACTGGTTCCTTTTTTTGGATCACGTCGCATGGCTGAAAACCATCGTTTTCGCTGTACCGATTCTGTTGGCAAGTTAAAATATATCTTTTCTCTTTTCTGTAGTCGTATTCGACACTAGGTAACTAAGCAGTAGCAATATGCCATTATTAAATAATAAATACAAACTTACTGCATTAAAGAAAACGAAAATATAAAGTTTTGCGAAACGATTTGTGAATATCCCGCCTAACGCTATACGCAACTGAGGAGATTTGGTCACGTGTGGTGTACATGTACGTCACAGTCGATTCCTCGCGGAACGTACTGTTTTTCGCGCGCTTTTAAAAACCCTAACTTTAAAATCAAATAAAAAAATAACTACGCATCGGAGAGCAAAAATTTTTTCGGTCCTTATTTTGTCTCACCTATTTACGTCGAATAAAAAAAATAATAAAAAAATGTGGAAATTGTCCAATGTAATTACATTATCACTGGCTTTTGAAATATATAGGAAAAGATTTCGAATATAGTTATAGATTTCGAATCCGGTGTATTATTTGTGAGCATGTTATTGTTTTAGTAGGATAAAAATGAAAAGCAGGGAAAAAATGAAGCTTAACTATATTTAGGTAAATGATATATTGATATTAGGCGGAAGCCTTGCAATCTGTATATTAATTGCACATTCGCATTCAAAAATTAGATAAAAAAAACATTTATTAAAATAGGAGGGGAGTTCTTATTTAATTCCGGTGTATTCGGAAAAAGGAATATTTTTTAAAAGCTATTTTAGTAAAATTCAAGAATGTTTTTTTTTAATGATTACTGTAGGATTTAGTTGCTGTACTTGAATATAGGTGGCAGCACGAGCGCTAAAATTCGAGATCCAAAATCTGTCATTCGCTCAGAACATCTAAAATTATCTAGCTATAATAATCATCACTTCAATTTTTACAGATAAACACCATCTATATTTTTTCAGTTATTTTTTGTATTTTTTGTGTGAATAATTAAAATCTCGAAATAATGGTAATACACGACAATAATTCTTACGCATAGCTCATTGCATCAAGACGGACAATGATTGGTTACATTTATTTCGTTCCCGCCCAGCAGCCTGACGTCACTGACATAGTGTCGCTTGAATGTAAGGAATAGAAATATGCGGTCGGCATAGCACAAATATACGTGCCTTTTCCGGGATTTGAACCCCAGCTTAATCGCTTGACAAGCGATGGTCTAAATCACCATACCGGCTGAATGACACTTCTGGTAGTTAAGCAACTTTTATGGGTCAGGAATGCAAAGTTTGTGTTTGTAAAATGTAGATATGTTTTGAAAAACGACGAATTTCTTTACCAAAGATGTAGTAGACCGACGGCCATCCGCCAAGAAAATCCGTGGCACACAAGGCACCTGAAGCCACGCCCCCCACAATGGCCCCTACGGCAAAGCCGGACATAATGAAGGTCATGACCACTCCCCTTTCTTGCCGGGGGATCCAGTTGGCAGCCAGTACAAAGTTTGCGGGAGGAAGGATGCCCTGAAATAAAATACACCAAGTAGAAATAAAATAATCGGGAATTAATACCAGAGGACATATCTTTCATAAGTCTGTACAAATTTTTGCATTTGCCGATGACATTGACATTATAGCGCGAACACAATCTGACTTAAAGCAAGCTTTTATATCCATGGAAAAAGAGCCAGGAAAAATGCATCTCACTATTAACCAGGAAAAACCAAATATATGCAATGCATCAAAATAACTGATTCTACAACTCACTTGCAAATTGGTGAATACAAGTTTGAAAAAGTAAACAGTTTCATTTATCTTGGTTCTGAAGTTAACGCCAATGGCAATATCGCACTCGAAATACAAAGAAGAATCAATAGTGCAAGTAAATGTTTTTATGGATTAAAAAAATATTTAAAATCAAACCTACTAAGAAGAGATACTAAACTGCTAATTTATAAATGCTTAATCAGACCTATACTAACATACGACTCAGAAACTTGGACAACAACACAGAAGGATGAGAACCCCTTGGGAATCTTCGAACGTCGGATCCTGAGATCCATTTTTGGATGCAAACAAGTTGATGGTACTTGGTACAGACGTTCAAACTCAGAACTCTATAGGGCTTTTAGAGAGCCTGATGTTGTCAAGTTTATAAAAATTCAAAGAATTAAATGGGCTGGTAACGTCATGCGAATGAACAAAGAGCGTTCGACAAATATTATCTTTTTGGCTCAGCCCATCGGATCAAGGCCCAGAGGTCGACCAAAGCTGAGATGGGCTGACTGCTTGGAAAGAGATTTATCAGTGTTAAAGGTCTCAAATTGGAAGACCACTGCCAGGCAGAGGCAGGCCTGGAAGAAATTGATTAAGAAGGCCAGGGCCCACCCGGGGCTGTCGTGCCATTGAGGAATTAGGAAGGAAGAAATAAAATATACACAGTAAAAAAATATATAATAAAAGAAGGGAAGCTTTGAAAGCACTATCTACATGTTATTACTGTATGGCAGTGTTTAACAACTTTTGGCAGTTGACGTTGGTCTTTCCTTATTTGAATAAATGAGCGTCTCTATCATAATCCATCCGTACATTTATTTTTCCTTCAGACGCAAATGCAACCAACAGAGAACGCTTGTAACTTCAAGAGAAAAAAATACGCGAAATGAAAAACACAATGGGAAAATAGTAGCGTCATCTTTGAATGATTTGTGAAACTACTATTTTACTACATTTTAACTAGTTGCTGTGACCTTGTCCCTTGTCGTGTCTTCTGATTGTATAGCCCAGTCACCGATACTCCTCTCTCTTTTCCCCTAAATAGTTCAAAATTTCAAGCGTTTTCAGTATGGATCACTGGGGTCACTTTACAATACCACTTAGGGACACATGTGTATTTTTAGCTATGAACCAGAGTTAGACAAGTGAGTCACGCCCCACCAAATACAAATACAAAAATTGTTGACCAACAGCAGGCCAAAGGCCCAGCAAGGTTGGTCCAAAATACACCTAATACTTTACCGATTTCCAATGGCTATCGAGATTCTTCTTAAAATCTTCTATTCTTTTCGACTACACAGCATAATCTGGTAAAGCATTCCACTCATTGACAACTCTATTGTAAAAATAATGTTTTCCTACCTCCCTTCTAAAGCAAGACTTATTCAATTTCTGATCATGTCGTCTGGTCCGTCTATTTAAGGTAAAACCTAAGCCCTCCATGTCTCCCTGTTTTGTGAATTTGAATAACTGAATTAAGTCACCCCTTGTTCTCCTATTTTCAAGGAAATACTGTTTAACTATCCGAATCTGTTGTCATAATCGGTGCCCGATAAACCCCTAACCATCTATGCCAAACTTTTTCAAGCAACTCGATATCTTTTCTGAAAAAGGGAGGCCAAAAGTAAACAGCATATTCCAGAATCCAGATGTGTCCGTACCAATCTCCTACACAATGGTAAAATAATCTCCTTAGATCTAGAAGTAATACTTTTACTAATATATCCCAACATTCGATTGGCCTTCCTACGTGCTTCAACACATTGTTTACTCGTTTTAAAATCGTTGCTCGCCAAGACTCCTAAATCTCTAACAAACTCACCATCTTTTATACTTTATCACTGCAAAACATAAGAATACATATTTAACATTGTTTTTCCCAAATGCAAGGTTTGACATTTCTTAACACTGAACGATATGCCCCACCTTGTAGCCCATTCAGTAATTTTCGTAAGATCATTTTGTGATTGCTCGATTTGCTCAACAGATTTACTGTATTTATCACTTCATCATCTTCAAAAATACTTAACTTACTATTCAACCACCAGCTGATATCATCAATAAACATAATCAATAAAATGGCTCCCAGTACAACGCTCTGAGGCCATCCACTTAATACTACATTCCAATCAGTGTACTTACCATTAATATGAACTCTCTGATTTTCTGTTGGTCAACCAATTTTTAATCCAACGGATCGAGGCAGTCCCTAACCCAAATCTTTTCATCTTAAAAAGCAAGACTTCATGAGGAACTTTCTTAAAAGCAATTATGAAATCGATGTAAATAACATCTACCATATTACCTTTATCAATCACTTCTGTAACAAAGTTGTAGGGATCGCTACCCGCGAGCCCTCGGAAAAAGACAGACTGAACTGTAGTGAAGAGAGAAAAAAAGATCGAAGGTCGACGAAGAAGCGTCGCGTCGTTCGTGTGAGATGTTCGAACGAAGAATGGGGCCATTGAGCTCACTGTACATAAATGAATATTTTTATTGTTAATTAAAGATGATGTTTTTAACAGCTGCAAGTCCTTAATTGTGAAATAGTCATGCTACCAAACGAGGAGTCAGAAAGGCCAACGAATTAGGCTTTTTAGTATATGCCCGGCCACGCGACCATGCCATGCCAGCCGCCCTATAACTGGCGGCAGCGTCGTGATATCGAACTCAATGCCGGTGGACTTGTATGCTGAGTGCCTTGACACTGATGTGGTACAGCCTTCGCTAGTGTACCAGTGAAATTGGTTCGGCTGGAACCTGCAACTTCGATCCCGAAGTGGGACGCCCGACACCTTTCGCTCCGAGAATGGTGCGTACTGGAGGTCCGATGGAGTGTTCTGCAGCTCCGAGGTGGTACTTTCCTGCACCAGAGATGGCCCATGGTACCGCAGTACCAGATAACTGTGTTCCAGGAACGTGGTGCGTTCAAGAATCGGCGCGAATGGCGTGTTTTGATCAGGTCAGTGGGTGCCAAGATTGTTTTTATTTCAATTAAAACAGGATCCACCAATTAGTTAATTATTTAATTATATTTCTATTATATTATGTGTTGCACAGTGTTTTTGTTTCAAAACAAAAGTTATATTTTTGTGTGATGGAAGTTAGCACGTCTAGTGCCTAGTTCTTGTTCTGGTTTTGAATAACCAGAATGTGTACAAATAAATTGCCTTTTTGCGTCATGCTAAAGGCGGCAAAATATTTAAGTGTAATTTATCTTATTAGTTACAAGTCATATTTGTAAAGTTTGTTTTTTAAATTATTGGTTGTACGATCGTACTAGTACCTGTATATTTAAAACAAAAAATAAGAAAAGTGTCTATAATTCTTTTATAGTTTAATTGTCAATAATTGATTGAAATAATTATTGGTCTGAAAATGTTTATGCTTAAAACATATATTATTGGTGCATTTTTTAAGTTGTGTAATATATTTGTATTTTATATACGAGTTTCTATATAAGCGTATGACAAATGTATTGTTCTTATTTCATGAAAAATAAGGTAAATTTAATGGTAATTAAATTTAAGTATTCTGGAATTCTTCCAAGAAAATGCAAAGCAAAATGTTTTATCAGAACAAGTGTGTAATGCTATAGTAAAATAGTCCTATGTATTTTGTTTCTGGGAAAAATCGTTCGATTTATTGTGAAGTATCAGTATTGTAGATGTATTTTAAAATTCTCATGGTATGCTAAAGAAATCGGTCGATTAATAGCAAAATAGAATTTAAAATGGTTAGAAAAGTTGTATTGTTTCAATGAATATTTTCTTTTCTTTGGTTTATCTACAAGTACAAATAGGATATGATACTGGAGTTTAGAAATACAGCAGTATAACTCTGTGTTTAATGTCATTTCGCATTTTGCTTCTGAAAAAAAAAGTTAAATAAAAGAAACCCTGTTTTTTTTTGTTAACTGGTTTATGCTGACAGGTGGTTTTGAAAAAGGCAAAACTTTTGCCGGATTATAAAAGCAGTTATTTTTGTATCCTAGATATTTGATGATAATGGTCATTTTATCATGCTGCTTTTATGATGGATAACAGGTTATGAATAACTAAAGTTTTAGTTGGTGTTCTTATTATGTCATGTTTTTTTCTTGTTTGTTCTTTTTGCAAATGATATATTTTTCGAGTTCTTTATAGTGGTTTTGGGTAAAAATGTGTTGTAATCTAACTTAGAAATAACTGATGATATTTTATTATTTTATGGCTTTGGAATTATTATCCATAATATTTTCTGAAGATAAATTTGGTTGTAAATTTATTGTTATTCCTTTTACGTTAAGAGTTGTGGAAATTATAATTAGTGGTGTACCTAATTATGCCAATTGTGAATGTCATGTCTAATTGATATTAATAATATTCTCAAGTAATATTTTTAATGAAGCACTTGGTTAGGGTTTGGTAATCTTCGCAGTGAAGAACAGGTTGAATATTTTTTTCAAAAATTCATTTCTAACCAGTGTTGGCACTCATTGCTCATATTTTTTTTTTGGTGTTAGGCAAAAATCTGAAAATGGCATTCGTTGATAAATTCCCATATGAAGTTGTGCTCTACGTTGCAACCGAAATGTGTATCGATGTGACAACTCATGTAACGATTGGTGAACTGAAAGAAGCCATAATCAATAGTGAATATTACGAAGAAGAATTCGTGGAATCATTTTTAGAAACTACTATGGAAGATATGGAAAAGGAGGCCGAGAAACAACGGTGTGAAAAGGAACGCCAGGAGGTTCTAATGCGAATGGAAAAAGAACACAAGGAGCGGCAAATGAAAGAAGTGCAAAAGAAGCACGCAGAAATCAGGTTATTCTACTTGGGTGTTGAAAAATATGAAAATCTTTATGGTCCAGTCTCAAAGGACAGAAACCTACATCAAAGGTTGAGTGAATCTTCTAACAAAATTGAAGTTCACTCGGAAAAAATCGGAGATGTCGGTGGGAGACGGTCAAGTCAGCCAAGGAGTCAGATTCTCAAATGTTGGTCGTGCAACCAGAATACTCACATGAGACGAGATTGCCCAAACAAAATCAAGGCTAGCCACAACGTCAAGGAAAATTCCAGTGTCAAGGTAGAAGCCGGTAAAAATAGAGGGATCCCTCGGAAGTCTGGCAGTATGACATTGGTGGACGGGTCGGCTTGCAAGGATGCAAGTTTGAAGATAAACTTGGAAGGTTTGAGCGGAAATTCTGAGAATCTTGATAAGAAGATGGCTGATGCTGACGATATTCTTCCGGAGTGGCTCTTTGTGAACGGTGGAGACGATGGTGCCCAGCAAAGGTTGAAAGTCGTGCAACCGGTTCAAGATGAGCAGTCGACATCGCCTGATGACGATACACCACCAAGGTTGATCGGGGATAATGTGTACGGCCCAGTACACGGCGAACAGCACCCTGCTGTTTGGCCACTTGATGAAAAAGTGGGAAAAGTTCAAGAAAAGGATAGTTTCTTGAATGGCGTGGACAACCTAGTCTACGGTGAACAGCGCCATGCTGTTTGGCCTCTTGACAGAAGAGGGAGTAACAATCCAGAAGAAGACGATTTCTTCAAAGATGTGGACACCACAGTCCATGGTGAACAGCATCCTGCTGTTGATCCTCAGAAAGAAGAGGATAACTGCTCCAAAAAGGTGGATGGCCTGATCCACCAGAAACAGCAACCTGCTGTTTGGTCTCTTGATGGAGGAAGAGCAAGTCTTCAAGAAGGGAATAGTTTCTTGGAAGGTGGACACTCGAAAGTGGACACCCCAGTCCACGGCGAAAAGCAACCTGCTGCTGATTATCTGACAGAAGAGGATGTTTGCTTTGATAAAAATGTGAAACAATCATGTGAACTCGAACTGTCCGAACAGTTGAACTTAAACACTATAAATTCCAGTGTTTCGATTTCCAAAGAGAGTTTTTGGAAGGTTTTATTTGAGGATATTGTGACTGATATTTCCTCAAGGATTTTGAGTGAATCTGTTTTCACTGCGGGGATGACCAAGGGATCATTTGGCTTAAAGATATTAAATTGGCCAAAATGGATCAAAGTTGGTATAGGATAAATTTGCATGTAAATATTTCGGGATCTACACTTGTTTTTTAATGTCTCTTATTACAATTGTATCTTATTGTAATTATTATATAAGTATTATATATTTTTAGTGGTGGATCCTATATTTTACGTTTATCCTAGGTTTCTTGGCATCCGCTCGCAAGTTATTATTTTTTTTTTTTGAGGACTAATCTATTTTAGTTGGACTCAAGATATTTTTAGTGTTTTAGATCTTAGGACACTGAACTGTTGTAAGAGAAAAAGGTCAGTCTTCCGCCTCGTCCGTCTTCAGACTGATTTTTCTCTTAGGAGGGGCGTGTAGGGATCGCTACCCGCGAGCCCTCGGAAAAAGACAGACTGAACTGTAGTGAAGAGAGAAAAAAAGATCGAAGGTCGACGAAGAAGCGTCGCGTCGTTCGTGTGAGATGTTCGAACGAAGAATGGGGCCATTGAGCTCACTGTACATAAATGAATATTTTTATTGTTAATTAAAGATGATGTTTTTAACAGCTGCAAGTCCTTAATTGTGAAATAGTCATGCTACCAAACGAGGAGTCAGAAAGGCCAACGAATTAGGCTTTTTAGTATATGCCCGGCCACGCGACCATGCCATGCCAGCCGCCCTATAAAAGTCATAACATTTTAAACGATTAGTTGCATAAGACTGCCTTTTCTGAAGCCAGATTGATTATCTGAAAGCAAATTATTAGTTTCCAAAAAATTCATCATTCGCGTTTTCAGCAGTGTTTCTAAAACTTTACCTATGAAACAGATGTACGACTAACTGGACTGTAATTACCCGGATCAGATTTAGGCACCTTCTTGTACAATGGAGTAACATTTGCCAATTTCTTGTTGGAAAACGCTGCTGTATAGTATTACAAATAATGGAGAAAGAAAAAAATATTCTTTCAAAGTATTTCATGTATAAGGTAAGCAACTATGCTGATATTATTCTTGCAAATAATTTTTAATTTGCTTGTAATGTCATTTAGCTTCAAGACAAAACTTCTGTATGTAGACATTGTTCTGAAACTACAAGTTTTTTGAAAAAGGAATATCTGAAAATGGCTTTCAATGAAAACAAAATTATTGCAGGATTTTTATATGACAGAAAATGCATTTTCTATTCAAACTAAATTTGAGGTTTTTTTTCATTTTATCAATAGATGGCAATGACACTCGCAAGGACATTTCTAAAATGTTTTCTTATTACAAATGTGGACTATCTACGTATTGTAAGAGTAATTGTAAACTACTGTTTAATAAATGGCTTGGTCAAAAAAGCTTACTTACATGACCAAACCCCCTGAGCAGCTGCACGGCAATCATGTAATAGCTGCCCGCCCAAGACGCGAAGGGAGACACCAAGTGAGCTACGGAGGCAATCAGGAAGCCGCTGATTAGGGTTGTCTTGGCCCCTGCCATCTCGGCCAACAGACCACCTGGCATATGGGTGATCACGTAGCCCAGGTTGCCGGCGCCTAGGACGTAGCCCTGGATTTGAGGGTCCCAGTCAAATTCGCCTTTCGTCTGAAACACATGACAAATGACAGTGATTGCGCCCTCTAGAAGGGAGAGTGTTGGCTTTATAGCCCATTACCCAGCTCGCCAGAAGAGACAGTCACAAGAGACACACAAAGAAGGACGACACAAACACATAGACAAATACAAATAACATCATTTATTGACAAGCACAAACTTCCATGCCTTTACCGGGATTCGAACCCAAGCCCAGCAGCTCCAAAGGCTAGTACACTAACCATTGCGCCGACCGGGCCGGCTGTCTGAAACACATAGATATGCATCAAATACAATTGCATCAATAGTAATCTACAAGAATTATATCTAAACATCAGGTCTGTAAGGAATCAGGAATATTCTGGAGCGTACTAGGAGGTAGTCCTGGATTCTAGGGTTCCAGTCAAACTCGCCTTTTCTCTTAAATTCATAGATGAACAGCAAATGTTATTCGATCACTATTATTCGACTAGAATTATTATCTATAGTCATAAGGTCCGCAAGAGAATCAGGAATACTCTGAAACCTAGAACGCAGACCTGGATTTGAAGGTCAATGTCGAAATCACCTTTGGGGGGGGGGGGGGGGAAGGAGGGCTGAAAGACGAAGATGTGCAGCAAATACGATTGTATCACTATTAATCTACAAGGATTATAATCCAGACATCAGGTCCGTAAGAAATCTACAATTCAATCTAATTGTATGTGGGATTTGTAGCCAAAATGTTTACCTGCATTACCCACTTTTTACATTTCAAATATCTTCAAACCAAAAAAATTAGAAAAATGTTGAAGTGCCAAACTGTGCCAACTAACCCCGGTCTCCCCTAACTCATAAAAAGTAGGACAGGGCTCTAGTCTAGAGTGACCAGACGTTTTTTCAGTGCATTTAGGTTTGTTATTCAAATATCTGAATATAACAAGTCTGAAAAAGAGCCTATGTTTCATTTGTTTAATGCTTTTCAAACACAAATAACACCAAAAAAAATATGATTTTTGAAAATTTAATCGTGTTTTTATGGTCGAAAAGTTGAAACAAATTTCTTCGGGCTACTATAGTCGAATTTTCCATGGAGTTAAAATACTTATAGATGGATATGTTTACATAATTATTGTACTGCGTTATAATCTTCCACACTGCTGTTAAGAAGATTAACTCTGTACAATCTTTGCAGACTCCTCTAAACAATCCTAAGAAACAGCATAGTATTTCAGGGTGCCAATTGAAATTAGTCTGGGATAGGGTTATTAGATTGGTATCTTGCATAATTGCATCAGAAATATTCTTTATTTGCTATGGTGGAAAGGGGGGAGGGTCACGACCCCTAAGGATTGTTTTTTTTTACTTGTATTTGCCTGGAGATGAAATTCATAAGTGGAGTTAGTTTACATAGTATAGTGGCTTATTTTTAACTACCAAAAGCTAGTTTGACAATGCATATCAAATTTAAACTATTAAAACATATGTTTTTGCATAAATAATTTTTATTTTTTATCTTACCTCATGCTGTGAATCTTTAGTAGTATTTCCTACATTCATAACGCAAGATACTTTGTCGTTAGTCGTTGAATTCTTAAAAGATTTAATCTTGGAATGGTTAACCATGGACACTATGCTAACACTAGTGCTTATCACTTGAACATTTAATATAGCAAACGTGAAAAATCCCATCAGTACAACAAAGTAACGACATTGGAAAAATCTTCTGTTCTTGACAACTGAAAGAAGAAACAATTAATACAGAGGTCGACATAATTATAAGATACCTATCTAATTTGACAAATAGTGACTGAAAAGATTCAGAGCTTAAAAATGTTTTGTCAAATGCGTCAAAAACATAAATTTATTCTGTTATCATGTCACTTTACTTAAAATAACGATATTTTGCTACAATTTAATGAAAAAACCTTAAAAACTTAATGGACAAAACTTTAAGACACCAACTTTTTTTTTCCAATTACAGTTGTCAACATAATTTGCAGACATTAATGGTTTTTAAAAAAATCCTCAAAAAAAGTTATTCAATATTTGGTGGGGTCGTCATAGTTTTTTTATCACATGAAAGATGCGATTCGGCATCAAATCTATCAATTCCTACAAAATATTGCAAGACAGTTCTTCCCATGCACATTTTATAGGTCTACGGCACATGTAAATTGCCTCCCATTTCTGTAAACTGCACGAGCTAAGATCCCCACAAGTTTTCGTTGGAATTTATGTCTGGGGTATGAGAAAGCCACAGAAGAACATTGTTGTTTTGCTCTGAAAGCACTTCTTTGTTTATTCAGATGCATGAAGCGACACTTTCTCGTGCTGAAAAGTGTAGTTTTCGCTACAAAAAAGTTTACCGTATAGGCTTGTTGATTTTTGGAAGATTTTTATACTTTTCGGAATTCCTTCTTGAACACACAAACACAATGTCCGTTTTTCCTTGAGCTGAAAAACCAGCCTATACCATTACTGAGTCTCCACCCAATTGGCGGCTTATTTGTACATGAATCATGCCAATACTAGTGAAATCCGTCAGGACCATCCAATTTTAACTTTTTTCATCCGAGAGAGTTACCATTTGGCGGTTCAGGCCGTCGTTTGTTTCCCGAAGTTTACACTGTCCATTTTGTGCAGCATTGGAAGTGGTGTTTGATTCTTCATTTTTTTTTTAATTAAATGTAGGAAGCAATTTGCCTTAACCTGTGAATGGTTCTTTTTGAGAAATTCAGTTTAAAAATATTTTAATGCCTATAAAGGTCTTCTGATTCTGTGTAGCGAGCGAAAGCACATGGAGTCTGTCTCTAGAGGACAAGCAAGGCGTACAACCAGATATTTTAATCACCAATTCATTAATTCCTTTTTGCAGAACATTTCGAACTGAACATCTAGATCGTTTAACAACCTTTGAAATATTATTAATTGAAACATCAGTTCCATTCAATCTCCAAATTTCGCGAATTCCACTTTCTTTTATTTCTGTACCTCTTTACTGTACTCTACCATATTTAGCAAAGTATTTTTAAGATCTCAATCTTTTTTTCACTGTATTGTCAAATTAGGTAGGTGCCTTATATAATTATGTCCACCACTATATAAGGAATTCTACCATTGGCGGATATGTCGAAGAGATTTGCTTTGTGATTTAATTTAAAGAGTACATGAACCAAATCCTATAATAAAAAAATATTTAACCTCTTCAGACCCGAGCAAAATCCTGCACGTATATTCCTATATGATTTGCAAAATAATTTTTTTTAAAAATATTTTTAATATTTACTTAAGCTCTAAAGATACTAATGCCACTTGTGCTATAAATGCAAAAAAAGCCTGTATAACTTATTTCTAGTTAACAGTTTATTTTAACATTACTTTAATTCAAAATACCTTTAAAATTAACTACTTAAAATAACCTATTGAAAAGTTTAAAGAAATAGCTAGTTTAAGGTTATTTTTAAAGAACTCTAACATCGTATTGACCCTCTTTCAACTTCATTTTTTACAGAAATAAATGACTGACACCTGTAATCAAAAGCTGAAAAGTGATTTTCCGATATTTT
Source organism: Hylyphantes graminicola (assembly GCA_023701765.1). Taxonomy (NCBI): domain Eukaryota; kingdom Metazoa; phylum Arthropoda; class Arachnida; order Araneae; family Linyphiidae; genus Hylyphantes; species Hylyphantes graminicola. Next base: position 21,174,839 of record CM043121.1, read on the forward strand.
TCTATCGGATAAGGTCAATTTTGAAACTAATCAATACGTTAATTGTTTGTGGGAAGGTTTTTAAAAATGTCCCCGAATGGGGAAGCCCAGGTAGCAAGAGGTTATAATAGAACTTTTTTTACATAAAAAATAGAAGAAAATATACTTCAGGCTATCGATTTTTCTGATAATTAAATACACTTTACTTTGGTCTTGAGAATTGTTCTTTATGGTTTGTGATGTTTTGCCCTCCTCCATGGTAAATATTGTCAATTTCAGTCGAATATCTTGAACGCGTATCACAAATGTGTGTCATAAAATTTCCTTGAAGTTCTGCATCCTAATCTTAGGTTCCTGTAAAATATTTTCATTCATTTTATTTTATTTCTATATAACTTAATATTAATTTAAAAAAATATTATTGAAAAATAATTTATATTATTAAAAATAGTATCATAAAAAATTATAATAAGTTTCTCTATGAAAACTTAGGGTGTGTAACTACACGGCTTTCAATTACCAATCAATAAATCAATACACACATTTGAAGATCATTGTATGTCTATTAAGTAACTTCTTTAAATAACTTAAAAATCTAAAAAGTTCTATAGCTGCTACCCTTGAGCAAACGCAATTTTGTCGAAAACCTTATTATGACGTAGTACATATACTGGGAGATAGTGCACCGAATTTGCAGTATGTCGTCACTTAAGTTCCCACATGTCCCATCTAACTTTGCAAAACAGTAGAAATGTACTGAACGGTAACCCTGGGTGAATTTTCCAAAATCTCCAAGTCAAAGAATTCGAATCATCAGTCGAAGTCAGACGGTTACTTCAAAAAATTATTTATCGGCAAATCCGAAAAAAATCGCACCAAGGGTTGCCGTTCAGTAAATCTGATCCTTTCACAACAATGGACAATTCCCACATTTTTTTATTATTTTTTATTCGACGTAAATAGGTGAGACAAAATAAGGACCGAAAAAATTTTTGCTCTCCGATGCGTACTTATTTTTTTATTTGATTTTAAAGTTAGGGTTTTTAAAAGCGCGCGAAATACAGTACGTTCCGCGAGGAATCCAATCTCCTCAGTTGCGTATAGCGTTAGGCGGGATATTTCACAAATCGTTTCGCAAAACTTTATATTTTCGTTTTCTTTAATGCAGTAAGTTTGTATTTATTATTTAATAATGGCATATTGCTACTGCTTAGTTCCCTAGTGTCGAATACGACTACAGAAAAGGGAAAAGATATATTTTAACTTGCCAACAGAATCGGTACAGCGAAAACGATGGTTTTCAGCCATGCGACGTGATCCAAAAAAAGGAACCAGTTTTTAATAGGATTTTGAACTAACTTAACTATTCTTTAAAAATATAAATTTACACGTAAAACATGGTAAAGAAAAATGCAGAGCCACAAACGCACAAAATTAAATTAGTTATTAGGGGTTTTTTTTAAAGTATATCTACGGATAACATGTCAAATGTAGCAACTTAGGATATCTAAAAACATTGTTAATAATGTTTACTTACAGATTTCTACGTTAATAGTATTAATATTTTTGAAAAGTTCAATATTTTTTTTTCCAATTTTTCCTTTATTCCGATGGTTAAAACTAAAAGTTGTGCAAACAAAATATTCAGACGAAACTAAGCAATTTTCTGAAAATTCAGGACGGCGACTTTTTGCTTTCTACAGTAGTACCTTTATTCATATTATTTTAATGTATGACTTGAATTAAAAGAGTAATGCTAAAATCCGACGAATAAATTATGATATTTTATCAGACAAGGAAAATTGTGTTTTGTAAAAACGGTAATTTTGTTATGAATGACCTGTGTTTAATTATTTATTTATTTATTTGTTTATTTGAGACAAAACAAACCTTTCGGTCCCATTACATTGCCAAATACAAACAAGAATATACAACACCACCAGCAAAAGAACACAAAAAACAATGCATACAATAAAAACTAAAACATTAAGGACATGCAAACTCTCTTAAAGACTGGAAAAGACATAAAAAAAATATCCAAATGATCTGTATGCAAATTATAAAATGAGCACAATTTATTTAAATAAAAATTTTCATCAGTAACAGTTCTTATATTAGTTCCACAAAATTTTAAAGCTTTATTTCTTGCAGACTGTCTAGGAACCCTTACAAAAATACCCTGGGTTAAAGTATTACTGTCTATGCCCTTATTTAAAAGTTTATGAAAAAATAGCATTAACAAAAATTTACGCCTTGATTGCAGCTTTTGAATTTTAATATTTGTTGATATTTGTTGACATTTAAGTGTTACAATAACCATTTTCCGTGAAAAACAGGTGTCTTAAGAAAATATTCTGAATTTTTTCAATCATTTTACTATAAAAATCATAGTGGGGATCCCAAACTATACACGCATATTCCAGTTTAGATAATTAGAACATTTTAACAACACAAAATACTATTAAAACTTTATCAATAATAACACAATCTATAGGTAAAACAAGAAAGAAATAACCTTTCAGAAAACAATTAAAAAAAAACGAGTAAACTATCCAGGACACCTTTAAAACAATGAGCTTCTTGTGCGAAATAAAAAAAAAAAACTTGGAAAAAACATTTGTACCGCGAAAAGGGATTTGAACCCGGGACCAAATGAATACGAATCGCTTACGCTACCACTAAGCTACGATGCCCGTGATATATAATGCTTAAATTGCTATAAAAGTTTAAGGGAGTTACTTTCAAAATTGAAAAAACAGTAAAGTTTAAAAAGAAATTCAAAATTTTGACTTAAAAAAATGAAAACAACTTGTAATTATATGTTTTTATTGCTTTAAAATGATTATTTAGGGTAAACACTATACATAAAAACACTATAATTTACAATTTTATGTTATTATTACTAAAATGTTTGCGGTACCTTATCCCTTTAAAATATATCTCTTAAATTATTTTTTTTAAATCAACTTATGATTAAATAAATATTAAAAGAAAATAAACAAGAATAGAAAATTAAGGCAAAAGAAAGTTATAAAGCAAAAATGAACCTTAAAAAATTATGGGAGAATCGAAAAATCGCAATGACTGAAGTAGCTAACGAACCCTACGTGGTGTACATGTACGTCACAATCGCTTAGCCAATAGCAGAACGTTTCAAACAAGAACTAAAAATTGACGATTTTTAACATTGAATATTTAATAACACAATTTTTTTTGTACATTTTAATCTAGATATTTGAAATCAGCGTTGTTTATTTTATCGAAAAAATGTATTTTTAGTAGTTTTTAAAAAATATGGGAATTGTCCATTAGATAGCACATGTGGGAACTTAAGTGACGATGTATTTCTTTTCTTTTTTTTCAGCAATACCTTTAAAACCAAAAAAGTTTAAAAAGCCTTCCATTGAAGCCCATGTTCAAATATCCTTTTTATGTACCTTTTTCTCAGAATCTATTTGATACTTTTTAATGAAATTTTTACTAGTTATTAAATATATGTTTAACTATATTTTACTTTGGGCATTTTTTGAAAATTTGTTTAGTTTTTAAACTATAACTTTTGAAGTCAAACTACAAATATTTGACCTAAAAAAACATCAATAATATGAAAAAGAAAAAAAGTAAGATAGTTATACTGAAATCCCACCAGCGATTTCTAGTAACCAACTTTTTAAAAACGTATAAAAAATTTCAGGTTGATAAAAGCACAAAAGGTACAAGTAAAAGGTAAAAGGTACAAGCACATTAAAAAATTAAGTTTTGAGATATAAGAGTTTAAAGTAAACAATAGTGGTTTCTTACTTATGTAACATTTTACCTGAACAACATTTTTAAATGAATATATTGAAAATACTTTTAATACTTGAAAATTTTATTTTAAAATATCGTTGTAAAGCTAAGATCACATAGGTTATGAAACACTAAAACATTGAAATGTCGTTTTTGAAAATTTTGGGGGTCCAGTCCCAAGGCAGCTTGCGCATGTACAATTTTCATGAAAACTTTATTATGACGACAGACACAGTTACTAACAATCCGTGCACCAAATTCGTGTTTTTTTTAGTTTGACTGAAACTTAAATTCAGGCAGAAAGATTGACCAATGCTCAAAACTCTTTATTTTTTTTCGACGCAGCAGCCTCCAAAACGTTTGGAAAACACAAAATATCCATTTCAGATTTTCGAACAAATCGCAAGACATACTTCCATTGCCCAACATTTCATATTAGGTAATTAAAAGTAAAACTAGGGTAGACTAACCAGTGAAAGAACGCTTAAGCACAATTTGTTTTAAGAAAATTCATGCATTTAATGAAAATATAGCTTGTGGGTTTATGGCAATGTGGACACATCTGTCATTATTTGTAAATTCTACAAAAAAAGGAGGTGACTTTATATTGCATTGCTTTGGGTCTTTTGGGGGTCCAAATAAAAAGTGGTACAAAAGCCAAGTGAATGAACAGTAGGGTCAAGTGGGGTAAGTGTGATAGGGTTTCTGCATTTTTCATTAAGAAAATTCGTTCTCTGCTTCAAGTAAATTCCAAATCCTAAAATTGGTAGTGAATTATTATAAAAAACATACATATGTAGAAAAAATATATGTTTGAATTCCAATTTTAAGTGTACAAAATTTGCATTTCAAAATCCATCACTGTCTTATCAGACTTACACACATAGAAAGGCCCACATAAAAAGAAGAAATTTGCACTTAAATTCAAAAGCTCAAAACTTTCTTTAAACAAAAAATAAGGTCAATATTTCTTTTTAGTTTAATTATAAGTGGTCTAATGTTATATATTGCAAACTTTCAGGTTTTTAGAATGATTTCCAAAGTTACAAGAGCTGTTTATCACACTTACCCCCAACACACTTACCCCACTTGACCCTACTTTTACCAGTGAACGAACACAAAAATGTCCAGTCAATAAACTTGTTGGATTTTAATTAATGACCAGGACTACCAATCAGATTGGATTGGATTGGATTGGTTGACATATATTTTCAGGCTTGTGTGCTTGGTCGCAAGGACCCGCTTATAAACCATCGTCAAGTAGGACAACACAAGACGCACACAAACACATATGACATATGTTGCCATCTGTCGCCACCTCCACAATTTAGACATGTCCCTGAAGGGGAAGGAAATTTTCTCCAGGAACCTGTACCCATGGTGAACTGCGCAATGACCGACCACAGAACTTTCGGACCCAACAGATTTTACGAGCACGTACTCCGCATATACTCGGTAAGTCTTCAGTGGCACCGGGTCTCGAACTCTCAACCTTCCGATCTCAAGTCCAAGATCGTGACCACTAGGCTCCTTACAGCCCCACCAATCAGATGTCAGATGGCTTCCTACTATACCCTTTCCATTTTGAATCGAAGCTTCGAAAGGACTCTCTTCCCCCATCCCTTCACTGGGATTTCTGCGAAAAGGGGGGAACATCGCTTATCTAATCCTAGCGCGCTTGAGGTTTACAATCAAAACGGTTGGTATTTCCCCATGTAGGGTGGGGAAAAAACCGAAACAGCTATAAATCACCCCGTTCCAAGAAAACCGCACTCGTGGATGGGGGAGGAAATGCTTTCCAAGCTTGGATTCAAAATGGAAAGGGTATAGATGAGGGGAAGTCAGTGTTGCCAATCCATCCAGTGGAATGATTTTTAATCCTTACTTTTTAAATGTATTTGTCTACTGTTCATTCGCTGGGACCTGTTCATTCACTGGTCAGTCTACCCTAACATATTCCAAAAATAACTTACCGTTTCGTTTTTTTTTAACTAAGATTAATTATTGTTTCTTATAAAACTTTACATTTTTATTTATAAATAAATGCTTAACAGAAAAACTAAAATGAATGTGCTTTGTGACAAATCATAGGAGGGAAGGGGCATAAAACGTTTGGATAATATTTTCTTTGCCGATCATGTGGACATTCGTGAATGTTAAATTTAAATAATGTTTACCCAAAAAGAACCAATTTTAATAACTAATGCAAAATGTACAGAAAGTAAATAGGCCGTATTTGTTTAATTATACAAGCAACAATACTATGTCTTACAATTAGTACAAATAACATTGCGGAATATTAGTGTAAATATTACTGCTGAATAATAGCATGCATTTTGTTGCTTAGTATTAGAAATCAATTTTTCTTATCATTATTATGTCCTTGAAGATACAGCCAAATCTTAGTTATATTAACATGACATGTCATTTATTAGAAGTTGTTATTCACGGTATAAATTATTACATTTCTCTACACTGTCAAAAAAATTTGCTTGCTTTCACCATAATAATGGTTCCTAGTAGCTGCACACTGTGAAAAAAAATCTGTAACCATTACAAGAAAAAATTTTGTAAAAAACTTTTCCTGGAAAATTTCTAGTAAATAATTACTAAAAATAGTAAAATCGAACGCCGGACTTCCGCGTGACAGGCGGGGGTACTGACCACTATACTACAGAGGAAGAGCAGACTGCCGAAACCCGGGATCGAACCAGGAACCTTTAGAAGTTCGGTCTATTGCTATTTCGGCACAAAGTTCGCAAGGAAATGATAAGTGAAATTCATTTGAAACAATCAATTGGTCTCGAATAACGATCGAAGACCACGATTGGTTTGAAACAATTGCAAATACTAGAATTTTTTTTGGTAACTGCAGAAATGAAGATTTCTGTTCAGAAATACAAAAACTTTTTTTGTAAAATTGGTTATTTCTGTAACATTACTAAAAAAACTTCTGTATGTTTACAGTATTTTTTTCTCAGTGCAACGGCTGTGTGGTGAAGTGTTTCACTGTTTTTTCTTCATTGGGTTGAACTGTTTCTCAGGTTTTTGTTTCCAAAACTTTAAAAAATGGTTCGACTGAATACCGGAAATAAAGGTGAAATATATCACCACCAGCCGTTGCAGCTACTAGGAGCCATTATTATGGTGAAAGCAAGCACAAAATTTTTAACGGTGTACATTTCTTTTTTATAAAAACATTTTGTAATAAATTAAGCATAATTTATTAAACTGCAATATATTATATATTTTTTATAATACTATACATTGTGTCTCATATGCAAATGAAAGCATATCAATAAAATCTACATGTATTAGTAAAATTATATTTTAAAACATATTGCCTACTAGAAGTTTTAAAACGAGCTTTTGTTTATGTGCAGCTATCCTCAATCTGTGTATGTTTAAAAGTGCATAGTGGTATAGTAACCAGCTTGTGATTACAGGGAAACTTGTTCTGAAATTAGTTTTTTTTTTCTGTAGGCATTTTTTAACACTTTACCTACGGGCGTCGACTGACCCATAGACTAAGAACACTCTAAGTTTCAAACTCTCATTGGAGAATTTCTACATTGAAATTGACATAGAAACTAGCGCGCCCCCTTTGTATCTAAGGGAACTAATGTAATGGTTTCTGGCTGCCTATTTGCAGTCACCTTTAGGAGATTTAACAGAGCCAATGACATCTAGTAATTTGGAACCCTTATCAAGTGACGATAGGGATCTATTTTTGACTACAACTTATTTTCGACTTTATTTTTGAATATATACAGCTACTCATTGACTTTTATATCCCTCGTAGGCCCATCCTCAAGATATTTGACCTTGTGCTTCTTTTTCTCCATTAATAAACCTACAGACTGACTACGATTGTCATTTTAGGCATGGTCCCCCAAAGATCCACAAGTGATTCGATTGAATAACTCGTCAAATATTCATCCAAATGTAACAAAAACTTAGATTTAGGGGTTTTCGAGGGTTTTTCACATTTCTAAGTAATTAAAATTGGGTGTTGCTATTGAAAATTTTAAAGTTCGTAACATTTTTAATATTAAGACGGACCCTTATGCAAATTTTGTGTCATGCAATTAACTCAAAATGTTATTTGTTCACATAGTCAAAAAGGTCCGATGTAAAAGGATGACTAACGGTTGAAATAATCACTAGTGGGTAACTTTTTTTTTAACAGAGAAGTTTCCGAAGAAACAGTAGCCCTACAATTGAAAGTACAATTATGCCAATCAACAAATCAACCTTTAATAGTGTTTTAGTTGCTTTCGACACGTTAGAAGAGCTATGCATTAGATTAAGTTACTGGTCTAGAAGAATTTTAGTCTACGGGTCAGTCGACGCCCGTAGGTAAAGTGTTAAGGTAAAAATCAAAAGTTAACAGTAACAAACATGAGCGGAAAAAAAGGCTATCGCTTTATGAATAATGGTTATGAATTCCCAGATTATATTAATTCGTTCTTTTGCTATTGATAAATCTATAAATAAAATGTTCGAGTATTTATTTCCTTGAGTTTCATACAAATAAGCTGTTCATATTATGTCTTTCTTAAGGTAGGCGAATACCCAAAATTCAAAAATTTTTACTATTACTTTAATCTTTTCCAAATTTGGCATAGTGATTTAAAATACAGGTTGTCCTAAAAGTTCCCGTACTCCAACTTTAAAAAATTATTATCCGTGTTCAATTTTTCAAATATTGAATTTTATCGTCTGCTTATTATTTCATCAAATCTTTTGTTTTTATTGCTTGGTTTTTTTTTTTTTCGCGCTCAAGTTGTTCTGCAATAAAATTCTATGTCATTTTGTTCTTCATTGCAACATGATTTTTCACGCATTTATATAAATGCGCTGCTTGAAGCTCATTTTGGATGTAAATCATAATGAAAGATTTAAAGAATTTTGGACACACATAAATATCCAGTTGGTGCTATACCGAGTAAAGATACTCTATATAAACTCGTCCAGAGATTTCGTGCGACATCAGGTTCAATGAAAGATAACACAGAAGTGGCAGACCGAAAATTGTTACACCATATTTTGTGCAAGAAACTCAACGAAGGATATTGCAATCTGTTTTTCGAGTCAACTGTTGATGAAACTGTATACAGAGAACTTATCCGACAATTTGTTGCATTATTAGAAGTGAATGAATGAGATTCTTGGTTCCAACAAGGTGGTGCAACATGCCATACAAGTAATGAAACCATGGACATGCTTCAACATTTTTTTTTTTTTTTTGGCGATCGACTCTTCTCAAGAAATCTTGGGCCACCTCGTTCCCCAAATTTGAGTATACCTGACTTTTTTCTGTGGGGATATTTGAAGAACAAAGTTTATGAAGATAATCCACAATTAATAGAGGATCTGAAAAATGCCATCATGCTAAGGATACAAGAAGTCACTCCCAGCATCTTAAAACGCGTTTCTAAAAATGTATGCGCAAAACGCCTTCAGGTGTGCTTCGATAAAAGGGGTGGACAATTTGATCATTTAATATAAATGTAAGTTCCAAATTTTTTCCTACGTTTTGTTAAAAGTGCTTTACACCATTATCATAAAAACAATGTTTTAAAGTTTGTTGTTTTGTGTGTAACAAATTCACGAATCGTCAGTACGGGAACTTTTAGGACACCCTGTATTATGAACAATGCTTTTTGGGCAGTTTTTTTATTTAAATATAATTGATTTATTTTAAACGGTGTTTTTCAACTAAAAAAGTTGGTTTACGCCAACACTTCTAGCATAAAAAGTTTTACATTTATTTACCTGAAATTTTTCTCAGATGCTATTTCAATATATATCTGTGCCATGAACCTCTAACATATGGTGTAAGTATACTTTTTTTTTAATGTCCAAGTGTAAGTTTATCGAAAAAAAATCCTTTTTTTGTGGTAATTTTATAACATTTTTCTTAATAACTTTTTCTCTTGTAATTTGTATGTAACTCTAGAGGGTCATTGCATGTATCAGTTCAAAAAGAAGAATTTAACACATAGTTAATGTTCATAGGATGAAAATTCAACGTGGTACACTTGTTGGCGTAAACCTCTTTTTTTAGTAGAAAAACACCTTTTAAAATAAATAAATTACATTTAAATAAAAACAAAAGCCTAAATAGTATTATTCATTATATTTGAAATCACTATGCCAAATTTGGAAAAGATTAAAGCAATAGTAAAAATTTTAGAATTTTGGGAAATTTTGGGTATTCGCCTACCTTAAGGGGTCACAGGAGTCTTAAAAATGTGTAAAGAAGATACTACAAAGCATAGTTTGATCTTTCATGTCATTTTTTAACTACTCAATGTATAAGTATAATTTTTTTACATGTAATTCTACATGATTTATTTAATATAAAACAAATTTTAAAATTTATGAAACTTTAACCAAAACTAAAATAAATGATATTAAACTTAAGCTATTTGAACACATTGGGATTAGGCTTGCGCGGCAAATTTTGAGGTCAAAATTGAAAAAATGACCAAGAAAATGACTTTATATTGTACAAATATGTACAAACAAAGACTTATACCTAAATTATCAGCCCAATTTTAATTAGAAATTATTTTAAGAACTTTTTTCTAAAAAAATTAATAAAAATTTTAAAATTTTGATTTAAATTTTTTTTAAAAATAATTTCTAATTAAAATTGAGCTGAGAATTTAGGTCTTTGTTTGTACATATTTGTACAATATAAAGTCATTTTCTTGGTCATTTTTTCAATTTTGACCTCACAATTTGCCGCGCAAGCCTAATCACAATGTGTTCAAATAGCTTTATGTTTAATATCATTTATTTTAGTTTTGGCTAAAGTTTCATAAATTTTAAAACTTGTTTTATAATAAATAAGTCCTGTGGAATTACTTATAAAAAAATTATACTTATACATTGAGTAGTTCAAAAATGACATGAGAGATCAAACAATGTTTTGTAGTACCTTCTTTGCACATTTTTAAGACTCCTATGATCCCTTAAGGGGTCCGATACCTCAGATTTTTGTAATTATTTTTGTACTTACACATTCCAAATTTTTTTCACTTGTTAAGCATGTATTAAAAACACAATTCAGCTATTAAAATTTTATGTAAGTCTGTTAGGTTTTTTTTCTAATTTTTGTTGAATTTTTAACAATTTTCAAATCCCTACTCCTTTTTTATTTTTCAATATTTTTAAACACAAATTTTTATACTACATTTTTAAGATAATTCAAATCAAAGTATGCATTTGTATTTCGATTCAAAAAGAACAACTTTTTTTTAACAAAAAATATTTGTAGCAATTTTGCCATAAAAATTCAAGAAAAAAAAGGAAATTTCAACTTTAAGATTTTTTTTTTTAAATTGTGTAACAGATATCAAAAATCTAAATACATACTTCTGTTTAAAATATATTCATTTGTCTATGAAAGAAAAAATTATTAATGTACTTATAATATTAAAAAAGCATTTTTAGCATTTTTAATAATCTTAAAAATTAAAAAACGCGAACAGAGATATGAGCGTTTAAAGTTTACATTTAATGTAAATCAATGTTCGAGGGTCTTATTCAAAAATTCATAACTCAAAAACTAATGCGTAATTTTTAAAGCAGTTTCTTCTAAAATGTTAAGAAATATCAAAACATTATTTAATTTTTAAAAAAAAAAATTGTATTTTTCGCGATTTTGAGGTATCGGACCCCCTTAATCATAAATATGTTAGATGTACTTGAAAATCTATAATTCAGCATGTCCATGGCAAGGTAGTCATAGTCTTGGAAAGCCAAATTTTTAAAGTTAAATGTTAATGATAGAATTAACTGTTTAATATGGACCTAAGTTATTCAATTACTTTGTAAGTTTCAATGTACTATGTAAGTTACTCAAATATTAAGTTTCAAAAAAATTCATCAATATTTTTTTGATTTTTCGCGTCAAATGGTTCATTTTTCAGAGTATTCACCCTAATGCACAAATAATTAAAATAAGTTTTAACTTATTAACCCCGACATATTTATGAATTATAAGAAAATTATGGGTTCAAGCATGCTTGGGAACTAAGCAATGGGGGTTCCGCGTGAGCCTCACCGTCTTACCGGGATATATGCCTAGCACCCCAGAGCCCTAGGTCGCGTAAGCTGAAATGGGCAAGGCAGGCCTTGGCGCACTAATGGGCTGTTGCGCCGAGGAGAGTTTAGTTTAATTTACGAAAATAATAATTCACTTAAAATAAACAATTCCAAATTTTTACTTGATACCTTGCGACGTTGCGATACCAGCACTTAAATTATAAAAATTAACAAGAAAATCAATATTTTTTTACAAAAATTAATTTGTTTTTAAGAAAAAAAACTTAAAGCTTAAACTTACGATATTTATCCGATGCAAAACCTCGGGAAAAAAAGTTTTAAACAATTTCCAAGAACTTTAAAATCTCGCTGTAATACTAAAAGACTTTTCCAAAACTAATTGACACTTACCTAAGACTATGCATTACAACTGCACGAAATGACGAAACCAATGACTCGGTAAATAAGAAATAAAAAATATTTTTTAGCAAACTTCCCAAGCAGTCAAAGCATGAACATAATACGCAAACTCACGTTTTATACATTTACATAAGCTATAGGCAGACGAAATAATCTTGCTTGTTTAATGTTCGACATTGAAACCGTCTCTTTGTTTGCTTTGAACAAAAGAAAATAAATTTTGTCACGTCTTGTATGTTCAGAGGGTGTTTTGGAAAGATGGTGTGATGGTGAATGGCTTGTTGAAACAAAACAAAAAATGTTCTGCGATGTCTTCCGTCTCAGGTGTCGAACTTGTCACTTGACCCCAGTTAAAAATTACCAGGTGTACGTATGGCGTTGTTAAAACTTCGTTTTGAAGGTAGAAATACACAGACGGAAATGTTTAACGACCAACCAATCAGTTTTCGTAAAAGCTGTTCGACACTGGTAGTCTAAAACATCGGCTTCTCATAGAGAGAGTCCCTCGTTCTTAACCCTTTCAGTCCCAGTGATGCCATTTGGCATCCTCACTTTCAATATTTTTTTTTTCAAAATTTTTATGTCCCGCTATGACATCCAAACACACATCATTCGATTCTTCACACTTTGTTCTATCAGACAAAATTTTACTTTAATCTCAATAGAAGTCAGAACTACTATTTTTTTTATTTAAAAAATAGTCAACAAGCGTTTCTCCTGATTTTTGATAAGTTCACTTCAGTTCCTCATATTTAAAACACAATTAAAACTATTTCGGTTAAAATAATTACTAATTTTTTTTTAATAATAGGGGAGAGGAGGGAGGATTGGGACATTTTAACATAAATAATTTTTTATTCAGTATCCCCTGCTTATTTATCGATGAAAATGGTTAAATAATAAACTTACATGCTTTAAATTATTTTTAAAAAATACACACCATTTAAATGTTAAAAAATTTCATTACTGTTGGGAAATTCAAATTACAATAATTTTGTCCCATTCCTCCCTCTTGGGTGGGAGGAGTGGGACATGGGTATGGGAGGGATGGGACACATTTGAAAATTAAAGAAAAATTATCGAATATCATAATGAGAAAGGCTATTTTCAAAAGAAAAGCAAGGCTGCGCTCTACTGGTCCCACCAAGCAATTGTGGTGGCAGCAATTTCATGATAATATGTTTTTTCTATTATACTGTATAGTCATCCTGTTGAGGAAAATTAAAATTTTCGTTCGTGTCCTTTCTCAAAAATTTTACATTGTAACTTTCATCATTGCCAATACTCTCCACCACTGCAACGTAGAAAACAATTGACTGTTTGGTGAGGAATTTGACAAGCACAAAATCGTATTTGCTTATGTTAGACTTGTCCTTCATCCAGTCAATCTCTTGTGCTATTTCCATGTCCAGAGATCATTCTAGGCGTTTTTCAAGGGGCGGAGCGCCCTGCCCGCCTTTTTTTAATATAAATCCCGCCCTATATGCCCTTTTTTACAACATAAATCGCGCCCTCCTTGCCGATTTTCTATTAAAAATTTCCGCGTTTTCCCGAGTTTTTTTTCGAAAATTCCACTTATCCAACTTATTTTTTCAAAAATTCATTTAACCCACCTTACGTTATATTATACTTTTAAACCCGTTTCTAAACTTAATAATTAGTAAATACCAAAGATAATCGATTTTAGAACCAGATAGACGATCGAGAATTTTGAGCAAAAATCATGCCTTGAACAAGGGGGTTAGCTTTAACTAACGGCTTAACACTTAAGACCTCAAATTTTCCACAACTTAACACAACCTGTTTCCTTCATTCTCATTTTATATCAATGAAAACTAAACTTAAATTTTGATAAATAGCAAGTTTAAATAATGGAATTTAATAATGAAAGTAAAAATTTTAATTAAAATTTAAGGATGAATTAGGATTATATTACACTAAGATGTCTTCAAATATCAACCAACGGCTAGTGCAATCCCCCATTGAAAGAGGATTATTTTCTCCGGACCAAAAATTTGCAGTCCATGCTTAATGATTTGATCATTTTGCTGCCTAGTAATTTTTTAGAAAGCCATCGATGACATCACATTGCCTCCTCAATGATTGACAGTATGACAGTTCGATGGCTTTGCGGAAAGAGTGTCTCAATACTTTTGTAGCTCCGGTTCAGGCCTAATCGGATCAACCAGAATATTTTCTTCTGATCTATTGTTTTTGAGTCGTGACCTTGTGATCGCAAGAGCTGGTTGAATGTTAAGGGGGATTTTTTTTGTTTACTTTTGAAACTGTAGGGCCTTTTTATTTTGTCTTATACTGGGGTTTCAGATTTGAGATTGGTTTTAGTTGTTTTTTAATGGAGTATTGGCAAATTCACGCTTTATATATTCAAAATTTTGTTAGTAATTCCTAGTTCTTGAATTTTTCTGAAAAAAATTCTTGAATAATACTGTAGAACTCCAATTATCCAAAGCAATTGGAATCGGGACCAAACCACGTTCTTATAAATTATTGAAAATTTGGATAATTGGAGAAAAGGTATATTTTAATCAATTACTCAATGTATTGTTGGGCTGTTAGATAATGAGTAAAATTTTAATTTCGGTTTACCAAATCCGAATTGTAAGATGTAGTTTGGGTTATAGTTTCTGTTTCAGTTTGAGTTGTAGCTTTTTATAATTTTTTTTCTTTCAACTTATGTTAGAATCTTGGAAAAAGTGCACTAAACTTTACATGCGATTTATAACTTAATACTCGGCCCATTTTTTTTTCTGTTCGTCTCTGTTAGATGTCATGCCTAGTAAATTTTTTGTGGGTACAAAAAAATTAATAGACTTGACATGGAATAAAGAGGAACAGTAACAGGTCGGCCAGGTTTCATTTTTCTGACATTCTTATAATCAGCACCTCTTCGAATATTTTGAGTTCTACTACACTTGAAAAAAGTGTATGACCCATGCTTTTAATTTTAAATGGTAGAGCTGAATGGAAACAAAACCCGTTTGTTTGATTAGTAGCATTAATGATTTCCACCACTTCGCTCTAGTAGATCTGTTTGCAGTTCTGGCTCATTGTTAGGCATAATTGCCCTCATCATGTTCTTCACTTACAAGAAAAGATGTTTCATAAAATGATGCAGTAGTAAAATAATAAATATTTAATTTGGTATGCGAGTGTATTTTCTAAAAATCTGAAAAATTTATTTTTTTATCGCATTTTAGATGCCCTAAACTTTTTGCAAGTGCCTTTTTTATATTTAAAGCACCCTGCCCTTTTTCAGTTCTAGAATGAACTCTGTCCATGTCATCATATGAACTGTCATGTAATGAAAATAATGACTCTTCGCTATCACCGGATTCATATCTTTAAACGGTAATTTTCTTTTGAATTTTTAAACTTTAGGCTTGCACATACATATTTTAGTTGGTACCTTTTTTTTTCCTAGTCTGGCAGCTTCTGCTTTCTCAGTTTCTTTCTTTTCAGGGGTATCTGTTAATATTATTTTTTGTCCTTTTTCTTTCATTTACTTTTATTCGATGGATTCCTAAGTTTGGCTTTATTAAATGAACGTATGGACGGGAGAAAGGAAGAATGGACTGGAAAAAAGAGGAATAGACATGTCCCATTCCTCCCTCCTTCAGTGTGTCCCATTCCTCCCTCTACATAATGCTTCCGAAAAAATAACTTCTTACATAAAACATGCTGACTTTAGACTTAACTAAATTGCTGATAAGCGTACATTGTATCTTTAAGAGTACTGTGACACTATATTATGTTTGTTTTAGAAATTACATGAGTAAAGAAATAAAACTTAAAATAGATTAAAAACTTTCTCTGGAGGTGTGAAAATAAACTTTTTCCGAATGTAAACTGAGAGTTGAATCTGGATAAACTGGAAATATGTAACAACAAGAAACTATACATATGCTATCTGGTGGTGAGACTGAAAATAAAATTAGGTCATTTATTTTGCCATAATTTCAGTTGTCCCATCCCTCCCACCGTCCCAATCCTCCCTCCTCTCCCCTATGGTCAGATACCTTAAAATATATAACTCGAAGTGTTTTTAGGTAATATATTTTTTTTATTTTGTTGTTTTTCCACAGTTAAAGAATTTTGGCATTGTTTCAAAAACCAAATAAAAAAAATTAAATGGATTTTTTTTCTTATGGAATTCGTATATTTGACCTAAAATAAGCTTATTTTGTGAATATCAGATGTTTCTGTAGTGTAATAAATTTTTGGGACTGAAAGGGTTAACCTGGCCACATCCTATCCTCCCCGAGTACATTGGGACAAACGTACTATTTTGATATATGAAGTTCAAAGTCCCGACGGGCGGCGTCAGCGTACGATGTCACCCGAAGTCCAGTTGACTACCAGATCTGGTGTC
Source organism: Hylyphantes graminicola (assembly GCA_023701765.1). NCBI lineage: Eukaryota > Metazoa > Arthropoda > Arachnida > Araneae > Linyphiidae > Hylyphantes > Hylyphantes graminicola. Next base: position 21,191,475 of record CM043121.1, read on the forward strand.
GACATCGTCACCTTACCGCGGTGCTAAATTAAGAGGCTGACCAATTTACGCTCTGTTAAAGCTCTTTGGAAGTAAGAAATGAGGTGCTAGAGGTGTTCAACGTAACATAACTGAACCTAAAGCTGCCAACGCCCTGAAAGTGAATCCCGGTCAGGCATGGATGTTTGTGACAGTCAATAAATATTGTAATTTGTCTATGTGTTATTCATTTCTTTGTGACTGTAAAATTTCTTTCTGTGACTGTCCCACTTGACGAAAGCTTAAAAGCGGTTCTCCGAACAAGCACACAAGCTGAAATATATATGTATCATACCATACCATACCATGCCAACGCCCGCTGATCCATTGGATCATGGTATAAAACCACTATATTACTAAATTTAGATATAGATAAATAAATAAATATAACCACACGATAAAAAAGGTTTTTTATGTAATGCATTCTAAATTTTGTTTATTTTTGCCTTACTGGGATACATTTAAGAGTGGCGCGTCGTTGTGCCGAAAATTTTATTCAACTGTAACTTAATGTTGCATATATCAAACAAAAGACAATGTTATCTTAAAACTCATTACATTCCAATCACGGAAACTTAAAGCAAATAAGGCAACAGTATTTACTTTATTTGCTTTAAAGTCAACCTGAATGGGCTATCGTTCAGTTAAATCATTTTTTTGCTAGAAATAAAGCCAATATTTATTCTTTATGTTTACGTTTAGGCTATTATAATTTTTTAATCAAGAATAAGGGAAAACTTGTATAAAAAATTGGTTTCATTGATGAAGTTAAAAAAAATTCGATCAAAAACACAAAAATCTCATATGCAGAACAAAGTAAAGTGACACATTTTTTTATTGTTGTTGTTTTTAGCTGTAAACAAAAAAATAATCTACATGATTGATCAATCAATTTTGTTTTTTGAGCATCTGAATCTTGATTTGAAATTCCAGTTACTCATAAAATTGCATGACGGAAGCGAAAAAACTTTATTGCAAGTCATTTGGGTTGGAGAAAAGAATTCTCTATCAAATCTACATTTCGATTGCAGCTGGAATGCCTATTCCTGTTTTAAGAATAGCTGCAATTCAATCAAATGGTGCTTTCAGTTTTCGGACAACTGACAATCCCATGATTGCTTCTGGATCTGATGGAAACCTTCTCAATTGCTTGGCTGAAAAATTGAATTTCCGGTATGAGATAATTGTAACACCCGATCGCCAGTTCGGCAAGATGGACGCCAGTGGTAACTGGTCCGGTATGATCGGGATGGTAGTCAGAGGAGAAGCTGACATGGCATTGCATTGGATAGCCATCACCGAAGAGAGGTTTAATGCGGTAGGCTTCAGTGCACCATACATTTTTCTGGATCGGACCTTTGTGACCGAAGTTCCAGGATACCTTCCGAAATTCGAGGCCTTCACCTATCCATTTAGTAATGAAGTTTGGATTCTGTGCTTCTTAATGACTTTGGTATTCGCGCTTTATGCCCAAAGACGTTCTTTTTTGAAGTTCATACTGACATTTTTAACACTGGTGGGGAGCCTGCTGCGGCAGTCGCCCGATATCAAAAATACTCAGTCGCCTGAAAGGCGAATCATTTGGCTTATTTGGTCCTTCTTTTCTGGGGTCGTGCCTTTCATGTACAGCGTCAGTCTTTTGTCCTATTTGACAGTTCCCGAGAAGGAAGCCGGATTGGAGAACTTCGAAGACCTATCAAAAGCAGTTGAGCTCAAGACTCACAAGGGGTTTCTGGCACGTAACACGGTCGATGGACAACTTCTGCTCCAAAGTTCAATCGGATATTTGAGGACGTTGGGGCAGAACATACTAAACAATGGCTGGACTTTCGACCTTTTGAGTGATTTTGGCGGACTTATAAACAAATCGACGGCCTTTATTTTGCCAAGGAAAGTCATTGAACTGCTTCTCGGAAGTTTGGTCGGCACAAATAAGGTCATCTCTGAAGACTCCTTTGGAGTGTGGGGCGCTGCTATTGTTTTTCGAAAAGACTTCTGCTGCAAACGCCGTGTGGATTCCATCATCAACCGACTAGTTGGAGGTGGTATAATGAACAAGTGGTTTGAAGATGTCATATTTTTCCGTGAGAGAGATTTACAGTCGAGTCCACGCACTGATGAAAATGAACGTAGTTTAAACTTGGAAGATTTGAAAAGCAGTTTTGCTGTTTTGATGATTGGTTATGTCCTGGGACTTATTGCATTGTTCTTAGAAATATTTATGAAATCATCCCTAAAATCCCGTTTAAGTAAAATAATGAAAAATATAATAAACAAAATCTTGCCTCAAAGAATTAAATTTAATTGTCGAAAAAAATGTACTCAGAATAAATAAAATAAAAATAAAATATTCCATGTCAAGTGAAAAATAGAGGGTTTAACAGACAAATCCCATGCACTTTAACTCAAAATGCAATGCTCCCATGCAATTAAACAATGTTCCAAAATATTTTTCTTTATTTTCTAATGAATTTAAGGTTTTATTTCAAGAGTTCAAAATTTTGTGTTTTGCTAATTCTATCTTGCCAATGGTCGACCCGGCGGCGCAACGGTTAGGGGTGCTAGCCTTTGAAGCTTCTGGGTTCGGGTTTGAATTCCGATAATTCATGGATGTTTGTGTTTGTCGAGTATATGCGGAGTACGTTCTCGTTAAATCTGTTGGGTCCGAAAGTCCTGTGGGCGGTCATTGCGCAGTTTTCTACGGTTATTTGTCTCTGGAGACAATTTCCCTCCCCTTCAGGGACATGTCTGAATTGTGGAAATGGCGCAAGATAGATGGCAGCACCTGTCACGATTGTGTGTGTGTGTTGTGTCTGTATTACTTGACGAATGTTTATAAGCGGGTCTATGACCAAGCACACAAGCCTGAAAATATATGTCTGCCAATCAACCAATCTTGCCAATGCAAATCTCTGTAGGATGAGTTGCGCTTTCATGTCATTTACTTTATCTAACCAATCAGTTTTCTAAATGCACACTCCTACTATAGATACTTTACGTACCTGACTTATTTGACTTTGTAGCAAATTTCTATAAATGTTTTCGTATGTCTAATTAACTAGCAACTTAATCGTAGAGCTATTAATTGTCATTTCACTTATTACCCCTTTAGATATAGTGTCAACTGATATATATGTTTGTTTATGTATGTTTAATGTTTTGTTAGATATGTTTGCTTACTAGATTCAACTGACTGTGAACAACACATTTATTTATTTTTAATTGTTAATGTAAATAATTTCCAATAAAAAAGATATTGCTTAAAACTAATTACTACAGTAGTATTGAATTTCGACAATTAAACTTTCGATTAAAAAAACATATCGTCGCTTAAGTTCCCACATCTAACTTCGCAAAACAGTAGAAATTTATTGAAGGTAACACTTGGCGAACTTTCCGAAATCGCGCCAAAAGTTGGCCGATAACCCAACCGAAATGATAGGATAGCTACACGAGAGCTACACGAGGGAGAACGGAAATTCATGTTTGTTCATTTAACACCGGCTGTTCGGACTTTCTTGTTACATAATATCGGTCTTCATATAAGTGTAGTGTAGTGAAATCGTTTCCGGCTGCCTATTTCTAGCCTCCTTGTAGGAGCTTTAACACAGCCAATACCGCATCGCAATTTAGAACCCTGGTCAAGTGACGAGGTCTACATAATGTAATGTTGAGATAGGCAACAAGAAAGTCCGAACAGCCGGTGTTAAATAAACATGTTTTTCGGCTCTCCCTCGTGTAGCTCTAATGCGACGATAATTCAAACCTATCCTATAATTTCGTTTGGGTTTTCGGCCGACTTTTGGCGCGATTTTGGAAAGTTCGCCAAGGGTTACCTTACAATAAATGTCTACTGTTTTGAAAAGTTAGATAGCGCATGTGGGAACTTTATTAGAGACGATATGTTTTATTTGCACCATGGAGTTATTAATTACTTAAAGTAAAAAATATTAATTTGTTTAAGAATTTCTCTACGTTTTCCAAGGACAAAATCATTTGCTGTACACTTCTGTACAATGATCACATGATCACCATTATCTTATCCATGAATGTTAAAAAAGTTAGTTTGTGCATAGATTCTTTAAAGCTTATTTATTATTTTTTAGTGTTGTGTTATCTTAGTGTTTTTTATTTGTAAGAAAGTGATTTTTTATGTAACAGTCTTAACTCTAATTTTATACAAATACTGAATTATTTTTGTTTTGAAAAATTAAAAATTTAATTAACAGTTGATCTTTCATTGAGTTGCATCTTTTCATTAAAATGCTATTTACCTTTCAAGTAAAAAAAAAAGAGGAAGACATATAGTACAAAAAATAAAACTCTGGTTATACATATACCTGTCATAAAGAAAATTCCATTATCCAACTTGTTTATTTGATGAAAAAAACGTATTGAACAGATATCGTGCACATAATTTCTCAAAAGTTTCTAGTAAAATGATAACAGTAAAAAATGTCATTTAGTTTTGTATATGGATATCCGTAGGAAGTTGAGTTTTAAACAAAGTGAATGTGTCATTTCCCTTTACACCTCAGACTTTATTTTTTTTATCTAATACTGTCGAACCTCGTTAAAGCGAACTTTTTTAATATGAAATTTTCTTAAGATGAATTGAAAGCATTTCCCCGCAATATACAGCTTTAAGGTAGGCGAATACTCAAAATTCCCTGAAATTCTAAAATTTTTACTATTGCTTTAATCTTTTCCAAATATGGCATAGATATTTCAAATATAATGAACAATGCTTTTTAGGAATTTTTTTTTATTTAAATACAATTTATTTATTTTAAACGGTGTTAGTAGGGGGAGAAATGCCGGTTCACCATCAGTGGTGGGATGGTGGGATAGAATCCCACTGGAAATGCCTATGACGTCACCGGAAGGGGCGTGGCGGAAGGGGGCGTGGCGGATATGACGTAAGTGGAGTTGAGTTGTTTGGGTGCTGAAAGTTGAGTTGTTTAACTCCTGAATGTTGAGTTGTTTAACTCCTGAATGTTGAGTTGTTTAACTCCTGATATCCTTAGGGAGAGTTGAGTTGTTTGGATGCTGATATGACGTCACAGTTCTATGTCGTGACGCCATCTATCGGTGAGAATAATTAGTATTAAAATCGAATATATTTAAAAAATAGGTAGTGCTGCCCTCTAGTGAATAGAGATTAAAGTAAAAATAGGTTTAAGTTAGTGCTGCCCTCTATCGACAGTGAAATGTATGATTTTAATGTGAAATTGTTACATTTTAGCACGAAAAAATATTAAAAAGTTTATTCGACAAGATTTGAACCTACGATCTCCTATGACGTCACAGTTCTATGTCGTGGCGCCATCTATCGATGAAAATAATGAATATAAAAAAAGATTATATTTATTTAAAAAATAGCTACTGCTGCCCTCTAGTGTGTGTGAATAGAGATTAAAGTTTATTTATTAAAAATAGGTTTAAGTTAGTGCTGCCCTCTATCGACAGGGAAATGTATGATTTTAATGTGAAATTGTTACATTTTGGCACGAAAAAATATTAAAAAGTTTATTTGACAAGATTCGAACCTGCGATCTCCAAAAGTGAACATAGCCGAATGAGTTTTTTTCTACGACGCTACCGACTCGGCTATGTCCACTCAGTACTATATGAAGAATTAACGTCCAATTCCAGTTTCTATCCTTATCCCCTATGGGAGATCCTAATGGAAGATCCTTAAGGAATACCATCTAAGGATAATTAAAAGTATTTTAAGAAATGCCAAGTAATAGCGTCATCTACCGGCGAGAGAAATAATGATTTTAATGTGAAATTACCATGAAAAATAAATATTAAAAAAAATCGAGTATATTTAAACTCTATAAAAGCGGGGATACGCTATGTGACATAGAAGGTTTTAAGAATTGTCAAATAGTGGCGCCAACTATCAACCAAAAAAAAAGTAATGATTTTAATGTGAAATTATCATGAAAAACAAATATTAAAAATAGAATATATTTAAACGCGATAAAAGTGGTACCATCTATCGATAGGGAAATTAATTATTTTAATGTTAAATTACCGCGAAACATTTTAGTGTGAAAAATATAAAAAAAAAAATAGAGTTTATTTGACAGAATTCGAACCAGCAATCTCTTATGATGCTAATAGTCGAGTTGTTTAGATGCTGATGAATAATATTATATGTTTTTGTTACGCTTTGAGTAGGTTTATACAACATCATGAGTAATAGGGTAGATTCGAATGCATAGATATATGTTTTACAATATAGTTTTAAAGAATAGTAATGGGTGTTAAAGGTAAGTGGTTATCTAATATGGTCTTTGAGAAACATGTATTATTTTAAACAAAATAACATGCTTATTATAACTTTCGTTTAATACCAGACAAATTTAGAAACAATTCTTAAGTTGATAAGTTCATTAACAATTTATTTTTAAATTTCTCAATACACATTCAGTTGTTTGAATTTGTTCTTCAAAGGTTTAATTTTTTATCATAGATTTAAAGAATGATAAAGAACCATCATACCGGTTATTTATAATTAATTTTTTTTATATTTTGTAGTTTTAAACTACATTTTTTTTTATTTTTTAACGTTTGCTATTACTTTTCAATATTTGAATTTTATTACCAAAGCAAATATTTTCGTTAATTAAAAGAAAGTTTCATAGAAAATTAAACAATAGTGTAACCATTTTCTATTTCAAAGAATTCTTTCAAGTCTGAAAATACCAACTTAAAACGTTTTTGTTATTACTCATGCCTAAATGGAGACACACAGTCAAAATACTTTAGATAAATATCATAGATTGGAGCAATATCCCATTTTACTCGACAACTTAATCGTAATACCAACTTAAAACTTCTCTAAAAGATTCAATATTGTCGAAATGTCGACACATAGTCTGAATACTTTAGATAAATATCACAGATTGGAGCTACTTCAGGTTCACATAGCAATTAAGGTGATTTATAGCTTACAGTCACCCTGGCACCATGAGTTTTGTGTGCAAGACCATGACATCATGGGTATAGACCAATAAACATAGATGTAGATGGCATTGTTTTTCTTCTCAACCAATGAAAAATGTAGATCGAGGGTGCTTCCACCTCTCACTTATCCTAGAGTCGGAACTTGAACAACCATTCCCTCTATGTTGACTATACTCTGTGTAGAATTTTATATATATTCACCCTTAAAGTGTATCGGATAATTCTAAACTATGAATTACGAGGTATTTACCAATTTTTCTATTGCAGACCATTTATTTCATTATGATAATTGTTTATATACTTAAAACAACTCTAACATAATATAAAAAAAAACAGTTAATTATTTAGAAATACAATTTTCAAACTAGTCATATATTGAATTATAACCCAAGTCTATATCTAAAATAATATTACCATTATGCTGTAACACCTATACATTCATTTAAAAGCATGTTAGTATATTTTTCCTGGTAATAAATAATTAAAATTTTTATATACATGTTTGAAACAAACATTTTACTATGTTTTTTTATTAAAAATATGTATCCATAAGTTTCATTTAATATCAATCATTTTTAAAACGTATGTTATAATCCGCATTTTGAATGATATTACCTAAAACTTTGGTTACATATAAACATCGAATAATCGAATAATTTAGAAATGTAATTTTTAACCAACTCTTATAATTTGAGTGAATTCGAAACTATACATACCTTGAAAAAAAATATTATATATGTTCATGTAGTAAAAATATGCTTAATGTAATTTCCCTTTTGCAACATTACATGTATTTTTAGATAGATAAAATAGTTACATGTCCCTACGACATCACACACAAGGTTAAAACTTCGAGAATGAAATATCATATCACGAGAGTACACTCTGTAAGTTTACAAATCTATATTCTTTTTTTATTTTTTTAAAAATATTTTTAGATAATCTAAACTTTTTAAACATTTATTTTTTTTATTGATGTAGCAAAAAGTCCATACGAAATATTCATGTTTCTTCAATAAGTCTCACATTATGGAAATGTCTGAAAGGGATAAGCATTTATCGGAATGCCCCGACAACAGTAAGGATATATCATTTTCAATCGAAAAAATATTTTTTTTCAATGAAGCTTAACTAAATGAGTTATTATTATTTCTAGCATATTGTTGGAACTTTCCTGTAGAAAACTTGGATAGTGAAGTAAAAACTTTTCTGAATACACCTTATTCTGTAATGAGGGAAAAATACGATAAAGTTCTGAATCGTAAGTAATAAACAATATCTAAATTAAACACACTAAAGTTTTGTTACATCATTATTTTATCATATATACATATTACAGTTTACTACTCAAGTCGTCAGTATCTCCCTCATGACCCATACAAACTGCCAATGTATCCGACCTCATCAACAGTCATCACTCCACCAATTCAAGAATATCACCTTGATGAATTTGTAATTCCACCGCCTCATCGACCACTTTATCCAGGATATTAGCACGTCACCTTCTTCAAAAATTTGGTAAGACTGGACATATTTTATTTAAAAGTATATCTATTTAATAATTTACCAATAGTATGGAACCTAAAGTACAGTTTTATTGGACTAATTCGACGGGTTTTTTTATATTATATGTATTGATGTCGGATATTTTTCAAATTTAACACTATAATTTTTTCAAGCATAGGATTATGCAAAAATCTTCATAAATAACTTTTTTTTTCACTGATCCAATTTAACAATATAATTTTTTTTTAAAAGTAGGATTATGTAAAATCCTTCATAAATAACTTTTTTTCTATTCTCACAGAAAAACAACAGTAAAAATAATATTTTTTTCAAATCACACCCAGATTTTGGAGACAAGTTTTCCTCCAGAAAGATTTACTCATTAAAATAGTTTAACCACTCACATAAAATAGTTTTAGTTTCTATAAAATCCTATTTGTAGAATCATATTATATAGTAATTTAGTTAAATATATTAGTATAAAAATCATTTTCAAACTTAAATTAATGACATCTAAAGTTGAAACATAATTTTCAGTCACGTTGAATCATACAGATATATATTTAAAATATATAAAAAATTTCAAAGTGTATAAAAATTATCCAAGATAAAAAAATATCAAGTAGTCATTTGAAAAAAATATTAGCTAAAAATTGACTTTATTATCCAAAAGTATTTGCAAACCCTATCGGAAATTAAACATTACCTTCATAGTACATAAAAAAAATCAGGTGGATGAGAATAACGTATATAAAAACTAACAAAATATTCTAGATAGTGATAAAGGTAACTCGTGATATAGTTTACTCCAAAACAAACATATAGACCAGCACTCCCTTAAGAAACTTCAAATTTCAGTCCTCTTATATATTTTTTAACTATATATACACCTTTGAACACATATGTTTTAATCAGTATTCATTGGACTTATCTTTCTACATGAGGTTCTCTGATGTTTTAAATGTAAGTCATACTCAAAAATCTAATTTTTTCTAGGTTAAGTCAGAAGGGGAAGGTTTTCTTAACATTCTTTTTCAAGTGTGATAAGCGCTATTACTCCCACATCCATGGCTCAAGTTGACAAGTTTATCAGTATACCTGAAGAATTGCTGTTTAAGAATGCTGTTTCCAGTAAAAGGTTAAGTGAACTTTACAAATTAATGATAAAAATATTAAGTAGTAACTTATCTGATCACGAAAAATTAACTCGATACCATGAAGTTCTACAAACAAGATTAAATATGGAGGAGTATAATAAACCTATACTCGAAATAAAAAACAGGCATAATCAACACATTCCTAAACAAGTTCCAAGCGCCGAAAAGAAAGATGTTCAAGAAATGAAAGTGGAAAAAACAGATAACGACTACGATGGCGTCATTCTAGCTGCTATACCCAAGTCTAGACGAGGTGCTGCCGAAAATATTCTTACTATTATCAGGAAGAATCCTGATGTGCTCTTTTACAATAATCGTGGTGAAATCTCCTTACATGGAAAACACATTCAAAACTCTAACATTACCGACTTGATTAAATATGTCTTTAATTCAAGAACAGCTGTATCCGATAAAAATATTTATAATAAAGCTATAAATGATTTAAATATTCCAAAATCATGGATAACTAATAAACAACTAATTGAAAAGAATGCTATGAATGATGTCGTGACACCAATGAAGAAACATGTAATAAAGAAAAGTCCTGTAACAACATTGACATGGGAAAATTATTGAATAAATTTTGTTTTCCTCACATAAAAATTGTATTATTATTTTATATTATGAAGAAAAATTTCATAATGAGTAGAAATTATATTTTTGATCAGCTTTGAGTAGAAGTATTATTCTAATTTTATTACAATACAAAAATTTTTTAGAAGTAGGATTATGAATAACAATAAAAAAAAACTTTAAAAAAGCTATATTTTTGATTGCATTAAGTCCATGAGTTATACTATTTCATATGATACATTTTCTTTAAAGCAGAAAAATACATAAACATTAAAAAAAATCATCACAAATATTTTTTTAAAAATGAAAAATTTATCAAAAATACATGTAGAGATATTTTAGAGAAGCATGTTTTAATTTTCGAGTTACTAATACTCTTTTTAAAGTTTCCATACGACCATCCTGTCTAACGTTAGTATTCATGAAAATATAAATTTATTGAATCGTTCCATACTACTGCAAAGTATTAAAGAAATATTAACATCTAGAAAAATATATTGTTGCAAATCATACTATTATTCTCCCCATTTGGTACAATTTTCAGAGGTTTGAACGAGTGGTTGATAACTTCAAATAATTTTATGTATATAACACAGTTTCAGAACAATCTCTCCGAGCCTATTGTTGTTTCTAACGGACTCAGACAAGGTGATGCACTGGCCTGCTTATTTTTCAATCTTGCTCTCCAAAAAGTTGTGAAAGACTCCAACATCAATACCCGTGGAACTATCTTTAACAAGTCTGTTCAGATTTTTGCGTTCGCGGATGACATCGACATTGTTGCACGAACTCCTGAGTCACTAAAAGAAGCTTTCACATCTCTAGAGGCTGCAGCCTGCAAAATGCATCTAAAAGTCAACCAAAGTAAAACTAAGTATATGCCCTGTGGCAATCATGACAACCCCTATCTTGAAATTGGGGATTACAAATTTGAAACTGTAAGCAACTTCAGATATTTAGGATCAGAAGTAAACACTGTTAATGATTTAATGCCTGAGATCCGTGGTAGAGTCACAGCTGCTAACCGATGCTTTTTCGGTCTTAAAAAGTACCTGAAGTCTGACTTCATCAGCAGAAAAACGAAGATCCTAATCTACAAAAGCTTAATCAGACCCGTCCTCACCTACTCCGCGGAAACTTGGGCAATGACAGAAAAAGTTAAAGATACCATCTCTATTTTTGAAAGAAAAATCTTGAGAAGCATTTTTGGTGGCGTAAAATGTGACAACATCTGGAGAAGAAGAACTAACTCCGAACTTTACAAATCCTTTTCAGAGCCAGACATAGTGAACTACATTACAATTCAGAGAATAAAATGGGTAGGCCACTTGTGCAGGATGGATGAAAGCCGTACAACGCAAAAGATCTTCTCGGCCAGACCATTCGGCACCCGAAAAAGAGGGAGGCCTAAACTCAGATGGCTCGACTGTGTGGAAAAGGACTTGGAAACTTTAAATATTACGAACTGGAGGTCTCGGGCCACGGATAGAAGATCCTGGAATTTGATTCTGCGGAAGGCAAGGGCCCATCCTGGGCTGTCAAGCCATTGAAGGAAGGAAGGATATAACACAGTATAAAATATAGAAAAATATCAAGAACTAATAAAATTTCACACATACAACTAACAAAACTATATAGTGAATAAGGTCTGAATAAAACGAAGCTCAATTTCATGAGGTGGGAGCATTTACATCCCCATTACATGTAGAATTCACAAATATCAAAGAATTTTATCACCAAAATTACTGTCTTATCGCCAAACGAGTGGAAAAATAACGTTTAAGAACAAAAATAGAAGTCAAGAGTAGATTTTTTTTACTTATTATTTAAAAAATATATAGAAAAACTTTACAAAAAATCTTTTTTCTTTCAAGAAAAATTTTTTATAAATAACAATTCGAATATGTTTTTAAAATTTCATTTATAATTTTTTAAAAACATCTTTTAAATAATTTTTATTTACATTTTTTCTCATTATTATTTTATTTTTCCTTTCAGTATTTATATTTATGCTTTAATAATTTTTTAACTTCACTTTTTCTCATATATCATTAACATTTATTCACCAAATTTTTAATTTTTCTACCATACTTTATGACTTTTATTGTTACATTTTCTATACGCGTGGATGTTTGAATGGTTTCACTTATGGATTGATGTCAATATCTTATATAAAATATAAAATAGTATTAAACAAAGAAAGTGAGGTATATATTTTCATTAAAAATATTGGAGAAGTGGTAAAATTCCTCCACTAATGCATGCTGTTTCACTATATAAATATGAAAAAATAACTAAGTCCAGCTTTTTATACTGTCGCAACACTTCAAGCTGACTAGAAAAGATATACTACGTAGGTATTTCCGGTATGTCGTAGGCATTTCCACTACGCCATAAAAATATATACGTATATCTTTGCTAGTCAGCTTGAAGTGTTGCGACAGTATAAAAAGCTGGACTTAGTTATTTTTTCATATTTATATAGTGAAACAGCATGCATTAGTGGAGGAATTTTACCACTTCTCCAATATTTTTAATGAAAATATATACCTCACTTTCTTTGTTTAATACTATTTTATATTTTATATAAGATATTGACATCAATCCATAAGTGAAACCATTCAAACATCCACGCGTATAGAAAATGTAACATTAAAAGTCATAAAGTATGGTAGAAAAATTAAAAATTTGGTGAATAAATGTTAATGATATATGAGAAAAAATGAAGTTAAAAAATTATTAAAGCATAAATATAAATACTGAAAGGAAAAATAAAATAATAATGAGAAAAAATGTAAATAAAAATTATTTAAAAGATTTTTTTAAAAAATTATAAATGAAATTTTAAAAACATATTCGAATTGTTATTTATAAAAAATTTTTCTTGAAAGAAAAAAGATTTTTTGTAAAGTTTTTCTATATATTTTTTAAATAATAAGTAAAAAAAATCTACTCTTGACTTCTATTTTTGTTCTTAAACGTTATTTTTCCACTCGTTTGGCGATAAGACAGTAATTTTGGTGATAAAATTCTTTGATATTTGTGAATTCTACATGTAATGGGGATGTAAATGCTCCCACCTCATGAAATTGAGCTTCGTTTTATTCAGACCTTATTCACTATATAGTTTTGTTAGTTGTATGTGTGAAATTTTATTAGTTCTTGATATTTTTCTATATTTTATACTGTGTTATATACATAAAATTATTTGAAGTTATCAACCACTCGTTCAAACCTCTGAAAATTGTACCAAATGGGGAGAATAATAGTATGATTTGCAACAATATATTTTTCTAGATGTTAATATTTCTTTAATACTTTGCAGTAGTATGGAACGATTCAATAAATTTATATTTTCATGAATACTAACGTTAGACAGTATGGTCGTATGGAAACTTTAAAAAGAGTATTAGTAACTCGAAAATTAAAACATGCTTCTCTAAAATATCTCTACATGTATTTTTGATAAATTTTTCATTTATAAAAAAATATTTGTGATGATTTTTTTTTATGTTTATGTATTTTTCTGCTTTAAAGAAAATGTATCATATGAAATAGTATAACTCATGGACTTAATGCAATCAAAAATATAGCTTTGTTAAAGTTTTTTTTTATTGTTATTCATAATCCTACTTCTAAAAAAATTTTGTATTGTAATAAAATTAGAATAATACTTCTACTCAAAGCTGATCAAAAATATAATTTCTACTCATTATGAAATTTTTCTTCATAATATAAAATAATAATACAATTTTTATGTGAGGAAAACAAAATTTATTCAATAATTTTCCCATGTCAATGTTGTTACAGGACTTTTCTTTATTACATGTTTCTTCATTGGTGTCACGACATCATTCATAGCATTCTTTTCAATTAGTTGTTTATTAGTTATCCATGATTTTGGAATATTTAAATCATTTATAGCTTTATTATAAATATTTTTATCGGATACAGCTGTTCTTGAATTAAAGACATATTTAATCAAGTCGGTAATGTTAGAGTTTTGAATGTGTTTTCCATGTAAGGAGATTTCACCACGATTATTGTAAAAGAGCACATCAGGATTCTTCCTGATAATAGTAAGAATATTTTCGGCAGCACCTCGTCTAGACTTGGGTATAGCAGCTAGAATGACGCCATCGTAGACGTTATCTGTTTTTTCCACTTTCATTTCTTGAACATCTTTCTTTTCGGCGCTTGGAACTTGTTTAGGAATGTGTTGATTATGCCTGTTTTTTATTTCGAGTATAGGTTTATTATACTCCTCCATATTTAATCTTGTTTGTAGAACTTCATGGTATCGAGTTAATTTTTCGTGATCAGATAAGTTACTACTTAATATTTTTATCATTAATTTGTCCAGTTCACTTAACCTTTTACTGGAAACAGCATTCTTAAACAACAAATCTTCAGGTATACTGATAAACTTGTCAACTTGAGCCATGGATGTGGGAGTAATAGCGCTTATCACACTTGAAAAAGAATGTTAAGAAAACCTTCCCCTTCTGACTTAACCTAGAAAAAATTAGATTTTTGAGTATGACTTACATTTAAAACATCAGAGAACCTCATGTAGAAAGATAAGTCCAATGAATACTGATTAAAACATATGTGTTCAAAGGTGTATATATAGTTAAAAAATATATAAGAGGACTGAAATTTGAAGTTTCTTAAGGGAGTGATGGTCTATATGTTTGTTTTGGAGTAAACTATATCACGAGTTACCTTTATCACTATCTAGAATATTTTGTTAGTTTTTATATACGTTATTCTCATCCACCTGATTTTTTTATGTACTATGAAGGTAATGTTTAATTTCCGATAGGGTTTGCAAATACTTTTGGATAATAAAGTCAATTTTTAGCTAATATTTTTTTCAAATGACTACTTGATATTTTTTTATCTTGGATAATTTTTATACACTTTGAAATTTTTAATATATTTTAAATATATATCTGTATGATTCAACGTGACTGAAAATTATGTTTCAACTTTAGATGTCATTAATTTAAGTTTGAAAATGATTTTTATACAAATATATTTAACTAAATTACTATATAATATGATTCTACAAATAGGATTTTATAGAAACTAAAACTATTTTATGTGAGTGGTTAAACTATTTTAATGAGTAAATCTTTCTGGAGGAAAACTTGTCTCCAAAATCTGTGTGTGATTTGAAAAAAATATTATTTTTACTGTTGTTTTTATGTGAGAATAGAAAAAAAGTTATTTATGAAGGATTTTACATAATCCTACTTTAAAAAAAAATTATATTGTTAAATTGGATCAGTGAAAAAAAAAGTTATTTATGAAGATTTTTGCATAATCCTATGCTTGAAAAAATTATAGTGTTAAATTTGAAAAATATCCGACATCAATACATATAATATAAAAAAACCCGTCGAATTAGTCCAATAAAACTGTACTTTAGGTTCCATACTATTGGTAAATTATTAAATAGATATACTTTTAAATAAAATATGTCCAGTCTTACCAAATTTTTGAAGAAGGTGACGTGCTAATATCCTGGATAAAGTGGTCGATGAGGCGGTGGAATTACAAATTCATCAAGGTGATATTCTTGAATTGGTGGAGTGATGACTGTTGATGAGGTCGGATACATTGGCAGTTTGTATGGGTCATGAGGGAGATACTGACGACTTGAGTAGTAAACTGTAATAGGTATATATGATAAAATAATGATGTAACAAAACTTTAGTGTGTTTAATTTAGATATTGTTTATTACTTACGATTCAGAACTTTATCGTATTTTTCCCTCATTACAGAATAAGGTGTATTCAGAAAAGTTTTTACTTCACTATCCAAGTTTTCTACAGGAAAGTTCCAACAATATGCTAGAAATAATAATAACTCATTTAGTTTAGCTTCATTGAAAAAAAAAATATTTTTTCGATTGAAAATGATATATCCTTACTGTTGTCGGGGCATTCCGATAAATGCTTATCCCTTTCAGACATTTCCATAATGTGAGACTTATTGAAGAAACATGAATATTTCGTATGGACTTTTTGCTACATCAATAAAAAAAATAAATGTTTAAAAAGTTTAGATTATCTAAAAATATTTTTAAAAAAATAAAAAAAGAATATAGATTTGTAAACTTACAGAGTGTACTCTCGTGATATGATATTTCATTCTCGAAGTTTTAACCTTGTGTGTGATGTCGTAGGGACATGTAACTATTTTATCTATCTAAAAATACATGTAATGTTGCAAAAGGGAAATTACATTAAGCATATTTTTACTACATGAATATATATAATATTTTTTTTCAAGGTATGTATATAGTTTCGAATTCACTCAAATTATAAGAGTTGGTTAAAAATTACATTTCTAAATTATTCGATTATTCGATGTTTATATGTAACCAAAGTTTTAGGTAATATCATTCAAAATGCGGATTATAACATACGTTTTAAAAATGATTGATATTAAATGAAACTTATGGATACATATTTTTAATAAAAAAACATAGTAAAATGTTTGTTTCAAACATGTATATAAAAATTTTAATTATTTATTACCAGGAAAAATATACTAACATGCTTTTAAATGAATGTATAGGTGTTACAGCATAATGGTAATATTATTTTAGATATAGACTTGGGTTATAATTCAATATATGACTAGTTTGAAAATTGTATTTCTAAATAATAAACTGTTTTTTTTTATATTATGTTAGAGTTGTTTTAAGTATATAAACAATTATCATAATGAAATAAATGGTCTGCAATACAAAAATTGGTAAATACCTCGTAATTCATAGTTTAGAATTATCCGATACACTTTAAGGGTGAATATATATAAAATTCTACACAGAGTATAGTCAACATAGAGGGAATGGTTGTTCAAGTTCCGACTCTAGGATAAGTGAGAGGTGGAAGCACCCTCGATCTACATTTTTCATTGGTTGAGAAGAAAAACAACGCCATCTACATCTATGTTTATTGGTCTATACCCATGATGTCATGGTCTTGCACACAAAACTCATGGTGCCAGGGTGACTGTAAGCTATAAATCACCTTAATTGCTATGTGAACCTGAAGTAGCTCCAATCTGTGATATTTATCTAAAGTATTCAGACTATGTGTCGACATTTCGACAATATTGAATCTTTTAGAGAAGTTTTAAGTTGGTATTACGATTAAGTTGTCGAGTAAAATGGGATATTGCTCCAATCTATGATATTTATCTAAAGTATTTTGACTGTGTGTCTCCATTTAGGCATGAGTAATAACAAAAACGTTTTAAGTTGGTATTTTCAGACTTGAAAGAATTCTTTGAAATAGAAAATGGTTACACTATTGTTTAATTTTCTATGAAACTTTCTTTTAATTAACGAAAATATTTGCTTTGGTAATAAAATTCAAATATTGAAAAGTAATAGCAAACGTTAAAAAATAAAAAAAAATGTAGTTTAAAACTACAAAATATAAAAAAAATTAATTATAAATAACCGGTATGATGGTTCTTTATCATTCTTTAAATCTATGATAAAAAATTAAACCTTTGAAGAACAAATTCAAACAACTGAATGTGTATTGAGAAATTTAAAAATAAATTGTTAATGAACTTATCAACTTAAGAATTGTTTCTAAATTTGTCTGGTAATAAACGAAAGTTATAATAAGCATGTTATTTTGTTTAAAATAATACATGTTTCTCAAAGACCATATTAGATAACCACTTACCTTTAACACCCATTACTATTCTTTAAAACTATATTGTAAAACATATATCTATGCATTCGAATCTACCCTATTACTCATGATGTTGTATAAACCTACTCAAAGCGTAACAAAAACATATAATATTATTCATCAGCATCTAAACAACTCGACTATTAGCATCATAAGAGATTGCTGGTTCGAATTCTGTCAAATAAACTCTATTTTTTTTATATTTTCACACTAAAATGTTTCGCGGTAATTTAACATTAAAATAATTAATTTCCCTATCGATAGATGGTACCACTTTTATCGCGTTTAAATATATTCTATTTTTAATATTTGTTTTTCATGATAATTTCACATTAAAATCATTACTTTTTTTTGGTTGATAGTTGGCGCCACTACTTGACAATTCTTAAAACCTTCTATGTCACATAGCGTATCCCCGCTTTTATAGAGTTTAAATATACTCGATTTTTTTTAATATTTATTTTTCATGGTAATTTCACATTAAAATCATTATTTCTCTCGCCGGTAGATGACGCTATTACTTGGCATTTCTTAAAATACTTTTAATTATCCTTAGATGGTATTCCTTAAGGATCTTCCATTAGGATCTCCCATAGGGGATAAGGATAGAAACTGGAATTGGACGTTAATTCTTCATATAGTACTGAGTGGACATAGCCGAGTCGGTAGCGTCGTAGAAAAAAACTCATTCGGCTATGTTCACTTTTGGAGATCGCAGGTTCGAATCTTGTCAAATAAACTTTTTAATATTGTTTCGTGCCAAAATGTAACAATTTCACATTAAAATCATACATTTCCCTGTCGATAGAGGGCAGCACTAACTTAAACCTATTTTTAATAAATAAACTTTAATCTCTATTCACACACACTAGAGGGCAGCAGTAGCTATTTTTTAAATAAATATAATCTTTTTTTATATTCATTATTTTCATCGATAGATGGCGCCACGACATAGAACTGTGACGTCATAGGAGATCGTAGGTTCAAATCTTGTCGAATAAACTTTTTCATATTTTTTCGTGCTAAAATGTAACAATTTCACATTAAAATCATACATTTCACTGTCGATAGAGGGCAGCACTAACTTAAACCTATTTTTACTTTAATCTCTATTCACTAGAGGGCAGCACTACCTATTTTTTAAATATATTCAATTTTAATACTAATTATTCTCACCGATAGATGGTGTCACGACATAGAACTGTGACGTCATATCAGCATCCAAACAACTCAACTCTCCCTAAGGATATCAGGAGTTAAACAACTCAACATTCAGGAGTTAAACAACTCAACTTTCAGCACCCAAACAACTCAACTCCACTTACGTCATATCCGTTACGTCATATCCGCCACGCCCCCTTCCGCCACGCCCCTTCCGGTGACGTCATATGCATTTCCGGTGGGATTCTATCCCACCATCCCACCACTGATGGTGAACCGGCATTTCTCCCCTACTGGTGTTTTTCTACTAAAAAAAAGAGGTTTACGCTAACAAGTCTACCACATTGAATTTTCATCCTATAAACATTAATTATGTGTTAAATTCTTCGTTTTGAACTGATGCATGCAATGACCCTCTAAAGTTACATACAAATTACAAGAAAAGAAGTTATAAAGAAAAAATTTATAAATTAACCACAATAAAAATATTTTTTTCGATTAACTTACACTTGGACATTTTTTTTCACAAAAAAAAAACTATATTTACACCAGATGTTAGACGTTCATGGCACAGATACATATTGAAATAGCATTTGTAAAAAATTTCAGGTAAATTAATGTAAAACTTTCTTTTTTTAGTTGAAAACACCGTTTAAAATAAATCAATTATATTTAAATAAAAAAAAATTGCCCAAAAAGCATTGTTCATTGTATTTGAAATCACTATGCCAAATTTGGAAAAGATTAAAGTAAGAGTAAAATTTTTTAGAATTTTGCCTACCTTAAGGGGAGTCGGATGGTTCAATCTCGCCATGTTAATTTACTTAATTTTAAGAAAATTTTTACCAGAAACTATATGAGATATTATAATAAACTTATTTTATATTTTGTTCCTTACATAAGCTCTTAGATTTAAACCGAGGTTAAAATATTTAGAGATACTTCTACAGTGATTTTTTAAAAATATCTATTGAAAAACACAAAAAAATCAGATATAAAAGCTTATAATTTTTTTGAGCACAGATATTTAAAATTCCTCGTTTTAAATAAAAAAGCTATTAACGGGGAAGAAAAAACAAAACAAAATATGTATGTATGTTGATATATTTTATAGTTATTGAGAAAAATGTTCCCAACTGTTGAAAAACCTCATATTTCAGGAAACTCAAATGAAAAGAAAAGTTTAAAAAAATAAAAATAATAAAAATAAATTGTCTTCTAGTTCTGAAAGAATACCAAAATCTCTAAAGATTCGTCAGTTTTAATCAAATTGCTGTTGCTTTAAAAAAAATCCAAAACCTTCTGTAGTATATATACTCGTCCAAATGGATTTTATTAATTGAATTATACTCTTTCTATACGTTGTTTTACATTGTCAAAATTTTTAGATTTAAAAAAAAATAGCGACGCTTAACGTGAAATTCGGTTAACACGAAATGTTTCGGTGTTACCATCGAGTTCGCGTTAACGGGGTTCGATCATATAACAAAAAAACTAAGTCTATTAGAGTCAATCAGAGGATTTTCCTTATAAAACACGTGAGATTAAGTTCTGCGTTCAAAAAGTGACAAGGCAATTTTTCAGTAAAATTAGGGCAAAAGAGGTGCAAGTCATAAATTGAAGTCTAAGTTTCGGTCATTCGCTTATGTATTTAGTTATAATTGTAGTACATAGTGATGTATATAAAAGATTATCTTAAAATTTACTTTGTGGGGATAAAGTTGTATAATTTCAAAATTGTGTATTTGTACCTAAATTTTGGTGTTTGGAAAAAAAGAAGAAACTTTTATTTTTCATAAACAGAATACATTGGTAGCCAAGGGGCCCCTGGCTCTTATAGGCAACAAAAAAAATTATTCAATCGAAATCATCCAGAAATTAAGAGAAACATTTAAGATAAAACCCAAACAAAAAGGGAACAAAACAAAAAAAAATAACAAAATCTGGCAAATGATCGAACACACGAACCACACAAACATATTACAGAACGGTAAAATACATAACTTCACTAATGGCTTTTCAAAACAAATAACACTATACGTACATATAATTTAGTTGACAGGACGTGTTACAATTTATTTTAGTTTTCTTCATGTACAAAAAGTGACAAGGCAATTTTTGTTATAAAATTAAGGCAACAGAGGTGCAAGTCAAAAATTGAAGGCTAAGTTTCGGTCATCTGCTTATGTATTTATGACTTATGACTTTCTTGGTGCGGGTGCTTTTGTATTTAGTTATAATCGTAGTACATGGTGTTGTAAATAAAAGAATTTATTAAAAATTATTTTGTGGAGATAAAGTTGTAAGTTTTCAAAATTGTGAATTTATATTAGAATTTTGTAATTTTGTAGTAGTTTACTTCTTAAATACAAATCGTACGTTTATTTATGTATTTTTCATAAAATTGCTCCTTCAATTTATTGAAGACATGTAGAAGATATCATGTATGATAAATCACTAATATACTACTATGACAAATATATTACAACTTAATAACAAAACACAGCAAGGTAATGTAGTAATATACACAAACTATTAACTCTTGTCTGTTAAGATGTATTAGATATCATTATTTGAATAAAATGTTTAAATTCATTCCAATTCTTTTCGGGAATACACCACCTTAAGGGAAATTGAATGTTCATGCAGAATTGTGTTGCAATTAATGTAAATTGTAATGAGCATAAAATACAACAGTTCCTAACCTATCATGTGGGGATTTTTTTTTTAATTTTAATAGAAACTGAATAAAATTGTTTTTTTTTCCTAAAACCTAAAGAAAAAATTTATTCCAGTGGCGGGATTACCCCGGTACCTGGGGTAAGGCCGCCACATCAATAAACAAAGCAAATAATTTATAAAGAATTTAAAATGATATTATAAAGCAATACATTACGGCTACACTTTTTCAAACTTTCCATTTGCAACTAACTGGGCTGTTTTTTAAAAGTTTCGTTGGTCTATTTGGCCATTGGTCATCAGTTATTCCTTTCCGGATACGTGGCATTTGGAGGGAAATCTAATAGGTTTTAGGGAGAATATATGAAAATTCTATTTTACAGATTATGCCGCCATCCTCTTGTGGGTGACGGCATAACCCCGGAGTGATGTGGCAGCATTACCCCAGTAAGGCAAAATGCATAGACTGCTTGTTTAGAGGAAAGTAGATAGCCTAGCGTCCAAACGAACAACGTGATAAAATACCCAAATAATTACTCTTTTCAATGATATGTAACTGATTTATCTCACTTTGAGATAACAGTCACTTATCTCTTAATTTCAGAAGGCTCAAAATTAGATGAAAATTACTAAAAACCATATTTTAAAAATAACTTTACACCAACTCACCACATGGCTATTAGCGTCTCTACTACAAATTACTTTGTTTCCCGCTACAAGACAGCGCTTACAGCCCCCTCCCACACACATAGCTGGCGAGATACAAGGGGTGGCGGCAGAGCCGGGGTGGGAGATTCCCCTGCTCTCCCCTAGTGCTTAAGCTGGAAATCAATTTTGTCACACACGAAAATTCGGGAATCATTCAATTGTAAATAAAAATTTATTACCATACGCATAACTTTGAATTGGTACATTGTAATAAATAGTCTACATAAATATAAATAAAAATAATCTTAATAGTTAAAAAATAATTAAAGATGGCAAATAATGTCATTATCATTCTTTAAATTGTCTTTGTTCTTGTTTTCAAAGTTGGCCTTATAGTTTTCGTATTCCTCAATGGTCTCGAAATTCCATGGTTGTACATCTCCAGAACCAAAAATGCAAAAGATGACTCCGGCACCCAAAGAAATGGCTGCTGATATGCAAAATACCTTGTTCCATTGCTCTAAAGTTTGCTACAAACGAGGAAAGTTTACATATTACAAAGAAGCGAAATAATAGAATAGCGATTGTAAAAGAGTTGTAGCGATTTTAATCTAGAAGCAAACATTGAAAATCAAATGTCTCCTACTTTGACGTAAGGGTCTTATGGTAACAGATCTATATGCAATTCCAAAGTGGAAACTTTGGGCCCCTGCTTATAAACTAAGTATGCGACACGTACTCACGAGTTCTCACCAAAAAATACAGAAGAAAGTTACTTTGCCATTAAAATAATAAATAAGCATAATTTAAAAAATATTAATTAGTTATAATTAAAACGAAATTTCATAATTGTTTAAAAACTAACAGATGACAGGACTAACGGCATGTAAATATCTAGACACAAAATTTTGTTTTAGTTAAAGTTTTCTCTGAGTTTGAAGCGATTAGTCACTACTAACATGATGTGATAGATAAAAAAAATAACTTGCAATAAACATCATTTAAATAAACATTAATAGAGTCAAATACTTACATTATCATTCGTCAATTCACCAACCACCATTGGCAAAATAAATCCTCCTATACTTCCGATTGTATTAGCCAATCCCATTAAAGTACCTGAATGCAAATAGCAGAAATGTTACTTTTGATTATTAGGATTTATTATTATCTTATTGGCTGTAAATACATGTATCTTAGTCATATGAGCTAAATAACTAGGAGTAATTGGTTGTATAAAATCCATAGATATCATATAAAGTACTAGATTGGGAAGATCGCGTGACCTCCAATGCTAACCACGGAACGCGCATGGATACCCCAAAAGAGCGGCGATTTGGTCAGTGTTTGTCGTCTTTTTAGTGAGAAAAATACCATTTAATTCCAAAATTACAAAAAAAAATATTATAAAAAATACTTGAAAAGCGTTTCACGTTTTTGTTTTAAAAAGTCTCTAAAAATATTTAAAAATGCAGCTTGGTTTGTTGGTTAGTTGATAGACATTATTTTCAGGCTTGTGTGCTTGGTCGCAAGGACCCGCTTATAAACCATCGTCAAGTAAGACAACACAAGACACACACATACACAAATGACAGATGCTGCCATCTGTTGCCACCTCCACAATTTAGACATGTCCCTGAAAGGGAGGTGCAGCTTGTATTTTTATGGGGTTGGGTTTTTTTTTTTAAATTTTAGAATTAAATTTCATTTTTTCGCAGCACATTTCTCATTAAAGTGGTGGCAACACTGACCAAACAACCCCTCCTCTGGGATCTCCAATCGCTTCCGTCGTTTAGCATTGGAGATTGCGTGATCTGCCAATCTTAGTACTTTAGATGATATGTATAGGATAAAACCTCACAATGGAGTTTAGAAATAGACAGCCGGAAACGATTAAACTACCAAATTACCTCCGTATCTGGGTGTCATATCCATAGCAACAATCATGGATCCACCAATAGCGAGTCCCATTGGGACAGCTTGCAGCATGTTAAAGCTGACGCTTAACCATTTGTTGCAACCAGCCGCATACATGCCCATGCATGTTAAGAAATATCCAACATAACCTGGAAAAATAAATCAAAAATTATTTTTTATTAAATTATTGCAGATATGTCACATTTACTAAATAACCGTTTTTTTTTTCATGCATGCATCAACTGTAGAATACTAGCCTACAAGCAAACACATAATGCCTGCATAGATGCTTTTTTTTTTGCCAGATCTAGCAATATTATGCTAAATTGTGGAGGTACATTTTCAGCAGTAGATCATATGAGGTACATGCGTAAGGTTTTCTCCTGTTGAATATTCGCGATTCTTAAACATGAAGCATGAGGTTGCTGCGAAGCCCAGCCGGTTAAGGCATTCGCCTTGCATGCGGAAGGTCCCTCAGGGTCAGGTTCGGGTCCGGGCATCGCCAAAATAACTAACTGCCTTGTCGGCTCGTCGCCTGACTTTGGTTTTAAATTTCTATACCCGTGGCCATTAGCCCTCGTGTATCTCTAGTGCAGCGATAATTAAAACTAAACTAAACTTTAAAATAAGAAATGGCTTTGATTTTGAAATCATTCGAACCCTTTAATTTTAAATTACAAGTGAAGCTTTTACATCAACTCGGCATTCAAACATTCACAATTTTAGACTTTCTTTCCTTTTTTTAAACCAAGAGTATGTATACTCCTACCTTCAAATTATAGTAGAAATTAACCTACTTAAGAAACTGAACCCTTTTCGAAGTCTGTTTACACCAACGAAGTCCTTCTTTTGCAGCCAATTTGAGGTCCAACTCGAAAATAAAGATGAGACACCTGATATAACAAACGGAACAGACGAGAAAAGACCGTTCTGAAAAGACGTAATAGGAAATGAATATAGGAGTGTGTAACACTACCAGACTTTCAATCACCGCACACTGAAGGAGCTTTTACATGAGCCATCGAATCCATGGATTAAAGAGCAAACTCGGCAATTTTTCCCTTTTGGGGATTTTCTCCCGGACAGAACCGGAATCGCAGGGTTCATTTGGGGGTTTCGCAAATGAAGGAGGGTATGATGTTTCCTATCATGGAATCGGCCACAGACTATCATTTGGGTTAAAAATCCAGCTTGACCTTTTTTCCTCTAATGGGAATTTTGGCATTCCATGGATTCGATGGCTCATGTAAACGCGCATTAAATCAATTCACATTACGCATTAGCGGTTTTCGCAAAAACGTTATTATTGCATATGGAAGGTTAAATGAACTCTTATACCAAATTTGAAGTCTGTATCTCATTTCGATTCTCGGCAATAACTGTAAAACCAAAAAAGTGTTAGGGCAGTTACACTTTGAGCAAGTGCTAATCTTGAAAAACTTATTATGACGTCCGATAGGTACTACAGGGTGGTGCAAATAAAAGCGGCCCCAAGGTTGAGATACGAATACGAAGAGAATGTTGTCAGTTTCCAAAAAAAAATACAAAAAATACAAACATACAAAAACAGGTTTGCTAACTGAAGCTATTGATTGCTCCCATATTAAACCAAAACAAACGCTTGGCGAATTATTTGCCGGCAACTACGCAATAGTTTGAGACCTTTGCCGCTTTTATTTGCACCACCCTGCAGAAACACATGTACCAAATTTGAATTTTTTTTTATCTCAATTTAGTTTTCAGCAATTCTCTTAAAACCAAACGAGTTATACGTCAATTACACTTGAGCATGTGCGACTTTCTTAAAAACTTTATTATTACACCCGACAGGTACACGAATAAAAAATTTGAAGTCCTCATCTTACTTCGTTCTTGCTGTCGAGTGGTTTGAGACAGACAGATGGACCAATGTCCGAAACCATTTTTTCAGAATCACCAGCACCTCCCTCCAATATGTGGAAATTGCTAAATCTGAATTTAGAAATTTCGCCCCCATAGCAATACTTTAAATAAGTTATATTTCGTATTGATTACCTTAGATTTCATATCGGCATCGATTTGATATATTTTAGTTCGTGCGATGAACGGGAATAATTTAGTAGTCGATAATAAATCAGTTAACTCTCTCAGTCCCAATGACAGTTTGGCATCATTATTTTAGATTTTTTTTCTGATCTTCTATAGTCATTTATGATGTCAATAAGCACATCATTCGATTCTTCAAACTTTTTCGAAAAGAAAATATTTTTTATTAATCCCAATAGATGTCAGTCCTACAATTTTTAAAAATTATGATCAGAAACATGATGATGAGAAAAAGCATCACTGGGACTGAAAGGGTTAACCACACGTTTGCTTAAAAATTATAAAAATCGCTACTATGAAGATTCTTACCTCTTCTATTCTAAAATGCAAAATCGTCCCTAAAAATACTGGATGGACTGACATTGCATATGACGCTATCCAGAAATGCGGGAAAAGCGAAATTACCAAAGCATGAACTGGAACAGAACACAGTATCTGACACCACGGAGTGGGTTGTCTCTGTAATTATATAAAGAAAAAAACCAATTTTTAACAATAATAACTCCTGTTATGCATTCCAATAACATCATTTTTTTCATAATTGCAGTACCAGCTCAGCTTGAGCCAAGTTGTAAACTCTTCCACGGGATCGTGGGCTGGGGAGCCCAGTTGGTTAGGCACTCGCCTAGCATGCGAAAGATCCCAGGTTCGGGTCCGGGCATCGTCAAAATAACTGCCGACCTACAAACGGCCCGTGCGGCCAAAAATGTCTGACGAATAATACCCCGTGCAAGGGAGTGCACGTTAAATATCCCTCAAAGTCCTAATGCTGTGTACGGTGTCGTTCTTAACGGTTGCGATGGGTGTCTTGGGTGCGTTGGGTGCTTGAATCGGCCCGTCACTTGACTGTGGTTCTAAAATACGACACATTTCGCCAATAGCCCTCGTGTAGTTCTAGTGCGACGATCATCCACCAATTATCATTTACATATTATAAGCAGTTAAATGTTTTTATTCAACATGGTAGTGAACTTCTTATTTATTTACATTATTAAGTCATATAGGATCAAGAAAGAAATACCTTCTTTGACATATCCGTTTCTTGATTTTCTTCAATGTGCTTCAATTCCTCAGCACTGATTTTAGGATGAACTTTAGGTGATTCATAAAACACAAAGCAGTATAAAAAAGACAGCAAAACACCTAAACTACCTGGAAAACCGTTAAGAAATATAAGGTTCTTGTATAGTTATAATAATTGCATGTTATAATTGAAAATACGTGTCGACAACACATCGTGCAACACATGCAATAATTGCAAAAATCCACGGCCAACTTCAATAACAAGGCCAGAGATGCTTTCCCAAACATGAGCCTAGACGGAATTTTGTCACTGTTTGTCACTGTTCCGAATGAAGGAGATCGAGAAACTAGTTCGGACGCATTCGGAACCCTAAAAATGTAATATCTGTGAACAAGTGGTCCCGAACAGGTTTCCTTCATCTTCGGAACAACGTCACTCGGAACTATGACGTCAAAATTTCCTTCCCCGTGTGTGTTTGGGAGAGCTTCTTTGGCCTTAGTAGAGCAGGCCGTGAAAATTCACGATTGTTTAGGTCTTCTTCCCTATCATGACAACTCACATATTTTTGTAAGCGCATTACATGAATCGATTTTTTTTTTCAGAAACTCCATATGTCCGCAAACCATAGTTTTCGAGAAATTGAAAAAAAAATCTGATTTAGCAATCTTACATAGAAATTACTAAACAGAAAATTGAACAACAGTCTTTTGAAGGGGATGCTTTATTAAAACTTGAAAGAGTGCAAAAAAAATTATTATTTAGTATTTAAAATTAATTATAACGTTGCAGAACTTATGGAGTTTCTGAAAAAAAAACAATTATTTTTTCTTCAATTTCAAGAAAAATAATAATAACTCATATTTTGCAGTTAAAACTTTGTTCATCCAACTCGATACAATCTTAAGTTATAGGAAAATATTAAAAAGAAGGCATTCGCCTGTGGATTCAGCCTTCTGAGGAGTGCGGGGGTTCGAATCCCACCTACTGCCAGTCATCCTGTAAATTGGATATCTGCACTGGGAAAGAGTAAAAAAAATCCAACTCGTGACGGATGGGCCCGAGTACATTGGGACAGATGTGCTCGTTAAACCTGTGGAGTTCAAAGTCCCGACGGCGTCAGCGTAGATCTCGCTCGAAGTTCCGCCCGCTCAGGTGTCGACCTCGTCACTTGACCAATGTTCTAAATTACGAGACGTTATTGGCTGTGTTAAAGCTCCTTAAGGAGGCTAGAAATAGGCAGCCGGAATCGATTACATTGCCCATTACCTAATATTAAAAAGTTAATTAGAACAATCGTATACAATATTGGACGCTATTTTCGTTTGCCTCGAATGGCTGTGCAAACTACTGTATTAACATGGTTTCTTCTCATCAAATGTGTGTTTACACAGAATGAATTTAACCTACAAATCATCAAAAACCCGATTTTGATAATTTTGTGACTTATGCTGTTTTTGAGAAAATTTGATTCATATGAGATAAAAGGTTCAAGGATTCTACATCTTTATAAACCTGTCTACTCATTGTTCTCAGATTTGTCATTAGCCAGTTGTTATTCCGTATTTGTTTAATTCGATTACAAAACCCTTAGGGGCTTTAGGGGCTTGAAAATTTTCAGTTTAATGTATTTCGAAACCACTAAAGGTAATATTTATCGCCGTTTAAAAAGTTGTAAAATGTCGCCAAAGCAGCTGCAACCATAACTTGATGATTGTTTTCCGAAACCCCAAAAGTCACTATTTTGTCGCCTCGAAAGCATTATTCTCCCCTATCCCCGCAGGTGGTTTTCTTTGAAAAGGTAGAGCGTGTGTTTTTCTCCACCCTTCTTTGGTTTGAACTGTTCGGATTGCTAACCTCACAACAGAACCTCAAACGCGCTAGGTTTAGAAAAGCGGTGCTTCCCACGTTTCCTAGAAAACCAAGCGAAGGGTTGGTGGAAAAATTATTTTCGAGGATCGCATAGTAAATAGACAAGGTATAGATCTCGACTTGTGAGGTTGTGTGCATTGGTGGTATAGCTTGGGCTCCTGGCACCATCCTTTTAAATACTTTAAAAAAGGTTTTTTTTATAATATAAATCTTTGGACGTCCAATCTTCCTACATTTTTAGAATGAACTACAGAATAGGTATGCTCTTTTGCCCAATAAATGTTTTCCATTACAAATGTACAGGGTGGTTATAAAATAACGCTCTAAATTCGGAGCGGTCTGTAGCTTGAATGAATTATCCAAATGCAAAAAACTTTGAGACACTTACTAATCAAGAAGGGGGAAAAAGAATGAAACCATAAAAAACAAACTCGTCTCTTGACCAGGGTTCTAAATTACGAGGCGTAATTAGCAGTGTTGGCCGTAATTGGCCATAATTGACGACGCCTCGTAATTTCGATTCTGGTCAAGAGACGAGTTTGTTTTTTATGATTATTCTTTTTTATGCTTCTTTTTAAGGATTCTGTCTTTTTTCATGATTCCATTCTTTTCCCCCCTTCTTGATTAGTAAGTGTTTCAATTTTTGATGCATTTTGATTATTCATTCAAGCTACAGACTACATGAATAGCGAGCGCTATTTTATAACCACCCTGTATATCTATTTGTGCTTACCAAAGATATAATAGCTGAAGGGCCATCCACCCAGGGCTTCAGCTGAACAGATTACCCCTGTCGCGATGCCTCCCACCAAAGCTCCGAGTGCATAACCGGACATGACGATGATGTTGAGAAGTCCTCTCTCTGACCTCGGGAACCAGTTGGCTGCCACCACACAATGGGCAACTGGTAAGAATCCCTATAACGACGGGATAATGTTATGAATAATAGAGTTGCTTCATCACCTGAACAAATCCATTTTACGATGGCTAGCAGTAGTATATCCGAATTAAGGGGTCATAGGAGTCTTAAAAATGTGCAAAGAAGGAACTACAAAGCATAGTTTGATCTTTCATGTAATTTTTTAACTACTCAATATACAAGTATAATTTTTTTATATGTAATTCTACAAGATTTATTTAATCTGAAACAAATTTTAAAATTTATGAAACTTTAGCCAAAACTAAAATAAATGATATTAAACATAAAGCTATTTGAACACATTGTGATTAGGCTTGCGCGGCAAATTGCGAGGTCAAAATTGAAGACATGACCAAGAAAATGACTATATATTGTACAAATATGTACTAACTAGAACTTATACCTAAATTCTCAGCTCAATTTTAATTAGAAATAATTTTTAAAAATTTTTTTAATCAAAATTCAAAAAATTTTATAAATTTTTTTAGAAAAAAGTTCCTAAAATAATTTCTAATTAAAATTGAGCTGAGAATTTAGGTATAAGTCTTTGTTTGTACATATTTGTACAATATAAAGTCATTTTCTTGGTCATGTCTTCAATTTTGACCTCACAATTTGCCGCGCAAGCCTAATCACAATGTGTTCAAATAGCTTTATGTTTAATATCATTTATTTTAGTTTTGGCTAAAGTTTCATAAATTTTAAAATTTGTTTCAGATTAAATAAATCTTGTAGAATTACATATAAAAAATTATACTTGTATATTGAGTAGTTAAAAAATTACATGAAAGATCAAACTATGCTTTGTAGTTCCTTCTTTGCACATTTTTAAGACTCCTTAGACCCCTTAAAAACTCTCGAATAAGAAATTTCCCATCTTCAACTATTTATCAACACCTACTCCACACATTAGTGTGGTATCATGAAAAAAAGAGAGTGGTGAATTAATATTATTTTAATAATAACGTGCAAAAAAAATCACTTTTTTATATCATATTCATTCATAAATCGTTGCGAAAATGACACTTAGCGTGCCTACATCACAGACAGTTGCCGAAAATGGGGTTTTCGGCACTAGTGCGGTAAAGTAAATAAGAGTATCTGATTGGTAGAAAAGCAAAATGATGTCATGAATATCTCCGTGGAAACTAAATGGTCATGAAATTCACTTATTTCTATTGGTTCATTACTTTTGCATTTTCTAATCTCCATGGAAACTACAAGTATAACAAAAACTATTAAAGGAAATGAAATGAGATAAAAGTAAGAGCACAAATTTCACTCCAAACGATACTTTTCTGGAAGAAGATTCAACGAAGCTTTCTTAGCTGCTTTTTCAATTTTATTTGGAAGTTGGTCGAACATAATTTCAAATTCATTTTCACCCATGTTCGGTTATTTTGATTAAAATTAGAAAATTATTTTACAACTTTTCTTTCACTATATTGCATTTTCGAATATCTCCATGGAAACTAAATGAAGTCATGAAAATCATTCATTGGTAAAAATACTTTTTTGCACATTATTATAAAAAATATTGTAAGCAAGCACGTTCCAAATAATACTTTATTAAGCATCTTTTCATTATTTCATCAGAGCTACAATTTCAAAACGTAGATAAAGGTACCTTAGCTATCCATCGCTTTATTTTCATAACAATTAGGTCTATATACTATCGTTGTAGAGGTTAAATAATAGTCCCAAACATTAAACAAACTGTATAAAATAATGGTATTATCTTACCTGGCCCATACCTCTTAGTAGTTGGATAAATATCATGAAGTTACTGTGTATTCTTGATACAAATGGGGATATGAAATGGCATACTGATGATATAAACAATCCGAATGCGATAATGTATTTTGCCCCGAAAGCTTCGGCCATCATACCCCCTGGAATTTGGGTAAAGACATAACCCAAAAAACTTGCTGATATAACATAAGCTTGAGTAGCTGGGCTCCAATGAAATTCGCCAATAATCTGTAAAATTAAAAAAAAAAACATATGCATTATTCCAAAAAAAAGTAAAATATATGATCGTATATGAAGAGTACACGGGAAGAACCGATTGATTTCTTTAGAGCCTTTCCGTAATTGTCTCTGCTTGGCAGACATTGGCAACCGGAAACCGGTTTTCCTTATGCTTCTTCATTTGCGGTACAAACGTGTGACTCGTTCCACACAACTCTGGAGTGAATCAGGGTTGCCGCGAAAGACAAACAAAGCGAGTAATTGGCTTCTTTACACCAGTTTAGGCGATTTCTCGCTATCTTCCCCAAAAGATGCTATTAAGGAAAGCCTTGTACAAAATCAATCGGTTCTTCCCGTGTACTCTTCATATATATACCTTACTTTAAGGAAATCGGTTTCGCAATATTTTCCAAGCCAATATTAGAGAAATAATTTGTCTCCTAGGCCTATGAATTTATTTTTAAAATAAAAGATTCTCGTGTTTCATCTAATAAAACAAAATGTGTTGAATTTTTCATCGGTCAACAAAAATATAACAATTTTTATGGCGGCATCTAAACAATTCGGTCTTTTATTTTTATAATATGCCGTAACACGAAGGTCAAGAACGATTTCGGCGGAACTTAAAAAAAAATCATCATTAGGTATTTTGAATTAAAAGAAATGTTATAATGGAAATTTTCTTAGTGAAAAGTGACTGAGGCTTGTGCATTCATATCACACAAAATTTATTTATTTTTTAAGCTTTAAACCTAAAAATTTCTTCAATTGATTAGCCAATCAGCAAATATCAAACTGTATTTTTTTTATTAGTACTTTGTAAAACGTATTTTTAAAACTAGTTTTTATAAAATGTTTTTACCTAAGGAATATATGAGTCGGATTTCGCTCAGGACTGACTTGAATAAGTTAGTTATGCAATAAAATTTATGTGTTAAGGTCTGTTATTTTATGTTAAAAAAGATATTCTGGGATTATTTGCTTGCTTAAAGACATGTGAAAGTAATAAAGATTTTATGCAATTCTGACTAACTTAACGATGACAGAATGTGGTTGCGAATTACGTCACCTTAATGTTTTACTTACTTTTTCTTCTCTGGTAGTGTAAAGATCTGGAGGATTTACTGGACAGGATTGCTTGCTGACATTGAGATTTTCCACAAATTGAGAAGCTTGCGTAGGGGTTACCATGGCTACCAAACTCACGCCGGTAACCTGTCTAAGGCAGTTTATTTGACAGAATGTCAAAAACTGCATGAAGACTATCAAGTATCTATACTGGAAAAAGGGTTTTCCTGTCTGTTCCGAATCTGAAATAATAAATAAATAAATGTAATTTGTGTGTTTTTCTTTGAAATAAGGTTCCACTTGTGCTCAGGAGAGCAGCAATTGGATGCTAATGAGGTGTCATGATTTTTCTATAATAAAAGTAAAATACGTTTTAAATTTTATGTATGTTTTCTAAAGACATTTCCAATATATTTCTTCAGTTTAAAATATAATTGCCGAATAAATTGTAAATTAAAATAATTTAATTATTTCATGAACTATTGATAATACAATGGTAAAAAGTGTACACTGTATTTTATTTCGATGTTTTGTGTAAAATGTATTTTTTATCCACTTACAATAAAATGCAAAACTTAATAAATCAATGTTTTTGATTAGATTATGTGTACTACCTTTAGGAAGACAGCATTCTGTGGAAACCGATGTTTTATAGGTCTCACAAACGTTCGGTGTGTGTTCAACTACAGTCTTCTTACAAGAACTGAAGTCACCCTCATAAAATATATAATGAGATTTTAACTGGACAACATTCTGTTTAATGGTTGGCATGATCGTCATAAATTTCTTTTTCTTTATTTTATTAGGTTTGCTAAAATGATTTTCTTCTTGGTCTAAAAATCTAAAAAAGACGAAAATAGAACATTAGGAATATTCACAATTTTATTTAAGTTATGCAATTAACTACAATAAAAAAACTATAAAAATATGCATTTCAATTTACACGTAGACAAGTAGAAGTGTTAATTTAAATATGAAATATGCATTACAATGTTAACTTTCCTTATAAATCTTGAAGTTGTACATCGTATAATAGTGACAATTGTGCGCTTTAATTTTCGTAAAAACACAATTTTTGGATTGTATAAAGAAAACTGTTTTTATGCAAAGTATGGTTGGCAACCCCGGATGTACTATTTTCTTAATGTTTATGTGACTAAAAATAAGTAAAGGTCATGTTTACTCTTTCTACTAAGAGCATTTCTATATTTGTCATCTTTTTAATCCATCAATCAGGTCATTGAACATTTATGTGTTACAAAAAAAATATATGATTCGTCAAGGGCAGCAAAACACCTATTTAGGCGAACTAAAAATTACAATCAAAATTTCTGAAAAAGTTGCTAACTTTTTTCTTGTGACGGAGGAGACCTGGGCATTTTTTTTTTCTTTTGGGTTATAGGTTTTTTGTTTTTATTTATTTGAAGAAAACAAATTGGAAATGAAGAACACACATTTCATTTGGAAATGAAGAACACACATTTCATTTGGAAATGAAGAACACACATTTCGTTTGGAAATGAAGGCGTCAATTGCATTTTACATGCATAAGTCGTCATTAAAAATAGGTAAATTAGCTTAAATAAACCTTGAATACTTACTCAACGTTGAAATATCCTTTGTTATTAGCCAGGCAATTCCAAACGTTTGGGTGCAACAGGACACACCAATATTTAACAGCGCAATTATTCACGATCTATGAAAAATGCTTCAATTTTAGATGATTTTCTGCAACTACATCCTTTTCTGAAGATTATTCAAGCGGCGTATATTGCTTCAAAATAGTACGGCATAGTTTATAAAAGTTGGAGCTCGTTTTCTACAAGGGATCGTTAGAATTCTTCCTTTCATAAAATTTATAAAACCTGCCGAATTATCCAATATTGACTTAATAAGTAGAAGCAATATTACATTAATAAGTAGATCTCTAAAAATGACAAATGACAGTGATTGCGCCCTCTAGAAGGGAGAGTGTAGGCTTTATAGCCCATTACTCAGCTCGCCAGAAGAGACAGTCACAAGAGACACACAAATACATAGACAAATAACAACATTGATTGAAAAGCACAAACATCCATGCCGTTACCGGCATTCGAACCCGAGCCCAGTAGCTCCAAAGGCTAGAACACTTACCACTGCGCCGGCCCCCCGTTCTGGCAAGTAGAGCTCTAACTTATTTTTAAAAGTATTTCGAAGTTACAAAGAGTGACGAACCACATTTTGGCATACACAATGATAAATCTGTATGTTTAATAAATTAAGTTCAATTAGGATTGAAGCAAACATACTTACTTTGCAACAAGCTTACTTTACGCTGAATTCATCACCTACACACCTCTATAACGACAGTATGACAACACGAACTGAACAAATATTTTGGCTAGCGAAATATGACGTGTTGCGTCATTATTCAAGCTGTCATAATAAGGAATGGTGGAAAACCTACCTCATTAGAAAGCCATCTCCTATGTCCAATACTGATAATGAAAGTGTTTTTTCTTATAATCCTAGAGTCATTTGCATAACAGTCCTTCCTTATATTTAGCTTGCAATTTCTAGAGAAAAAAACTGCTTTATTAAACCGGACACAACTTAACCGGTCTCTTTCGTGCTATTTTAATACGTTCGGTTCAACCGAAAATTGAAAAATAAGCGTTTGAAAACACCGGTTTTTGCCCTCAAAAACTGTAGCATCAAGTTGGAACGTTTGTAATGGTGTGGAGGGAATTACGTTGATGAGACCGACTTTTTTGTCGTTTTGAAGCGAAGACTATCTCTGCATTGTACTTAAAGTGCAAAAAAGAACAATATGTCGCTACTTTGTGATTTTAAATCGGAAAGACTGCACGTTTCATCGAGAATATCGGCCAATAAATGTCTCCTAATCCACGAATTCGTGGCAAAACTTTAAAGTGATTGACTGGTAAGCATTCGGTTCGTATCTAGAGATGCTAAATAGTAAATTTGAAACAAATTTGCAGGAATATTTCACCATATAAGATTGAAAGTACCTATACTGTATGTTTGGTGTAAAATTGAAAGATTGTTATTAAATCTTTTAGTTAACCGGATATTGTGGTTTTTTTAATTATCACATTAAAAAAACACAATTCATTAAAAATGCCAAATAAGGCCATTATCTAAGTTAGGTTAGCATAATCTCGTATTTGTGTCTAAACTTTTAAACTATACAAATTTCTAGTTTTATACAAAAAAAAAATGTTAGCATATGAAACAGTTATGTCTCAACTGTAGCATTTCAAATTAATTTTTTTAATGTGTTAAAGTTCTTTTGCAAATCTACCGATCACAATTCTAAATTTTACAGCTAAATGACGTCATTGTCTAAACTTTTGCATCGCACTGTATTATCTTAGCTCTATGGCTAGTTACCATATCAAACCAAATAGTATTAAATATGTATTAGTACTTTTGAACTATGAGGTTATTCCAGATGATGCAAATTTCCATTTTTCATACTTGTTGTTTTTTGTTTCACGGTAAAAATCACGGATACTTAGCACATATTTACGATGGTTTATATTTTACTTATATCTCTATATGTAGAATGTATTTAGTTAAATAATTTTACAAATTACAGTACAATAAAGTAAACGACGTAAAAAGAACAATAAGAACGCAAGACGAAACCAACAATAAGAGAACATATAATCGAAAGAAATTGCTTTGAAAACATTCAATTTTCATATTGCTTAGTGATTCCGATAAGTTTTTTTTTTATTAAATTGAAATAATTCGATCAAATTATGAACAAAGCAAATTTTATTATTTTGATAGACTACGAATGAATTTTAATTACATGATTTTATCGGCAGTCTACCGGCGCCAAACAGGCTCAGCTTTTAACCTCGGGTAAGTTACTAAAATAATAACCACACACTTTTTTCATGGAACTGACTTATCGACTTACATATAACTTAGTAAAAGTTTAATTTTAACTAATTTCACTACATTATATATACATCGTTAAAAATTTTGAACTTAATTTCGCCGTAATAATGGTTCCTAGTAGCTGTAACGGCAGTGTGGTGAAAGGTTTTACCATTATTTTTTTTTTTTTTTTTTGGTATTCGAACGAACCATTTTTCATTTCTTGGAAACCAAAAATTGAGAAATGGTTCAACCAAATACCAAAAATATGGTGAAAACTTTCACCACACAGCCGTTGCAGCTACTAGGAACCATTATTACGGTGAAACCAAGTTCAAAATTTTTAACAGTGTATGATATTAAGAACTTACCTTAATATTTTCTCTCAACAAAACGTTTCTTTCCTATATCTTAAGTAAATACATAATTATTTTTTTTCCCGATATGGTTATTTACAGAACCGGCATTATTCTTTGTGTTCGAGTTATTTTTTTTAACAAGTAACAATGTAACTCAAGAAAATGTGTACTACAATGTGGCAGCAAGCGATGTGTGAATACGAATTATTGGTATGATTGATTTTATACTTAGCACACAATTCTGTATTTCAAGATTGCAAGCACTATTCGATTTCTGCTTCGCAAGTAAACCGTTTTATGTACTTTATACTGCTAAAAAACCATTAACTTAAGTTTTATGGAGGAAATCAGTAGTAGTTTTCCCAAAACTAGGCCTGATAAAACAATTAAGGGTGAATAAACTATTATTATATGTTGTATTCTTATACGCGGCAAATAAAAGTGGCATGGTTATGGTGGTAAGAATAAGATATAAATGCTGCCAAGTCAAAAAGCGATGCAAGAACAAGTATGTTAAGGTTAAGTGAAGATATTGGTCGCTTCAAGATTAAGCCCAAACGCTTTGCAAATTATTTGCCGGTAACTTTGCAATCTTCACAAGTGCACTGATCTGTGATCAACTCCCATCTACACAGCACGCACTAATGTCTGAACTCACCATGAATAGTCCATGTAGTCTAATAACGACCCAAACCAACCAATGAAAAAACAGGTTTACCAAGTAAACATACCGAACATTTGAATAATTTATTAATTCGACTTACTCAGAGCTACAATAGTTTTTCTTGCAAAGCATTCGTAGCTCCGAGCCAGGGCCACCTCTATTTGCGCCACCCTGCACTCTGTACCAAGAGCAAAATGTTACTATTATGTTGCACAGGGGTTATTTATAAACCCATAAGTGACGACTTTGTGAATACCTTTAACACATAATTTTCTTTAAAAAAGCATTTTTTTTTAATTCGTGTTTTTCGTATGACTTTGTTTATACTACACAAATTTTTCAGGACTACGGTCTTGATTTGTGTAATAGTGAAACTTAAGAAGATAGTCCATTTTCCTGTGGCAAAATTTGTTCCCTTAAAGCTTACCTCTGACCAGTCGGAAACGTTCAAATCAAATTTTTCTCCGATTTTTTTTCTTTTTGAAAAAATCTAGTAATAATTCTAATGGCTATACAAAAGAATTTAGGGAAACAAAAGTTATAGGGCGCAAACTGCTCGAACTAGACATAATTTTATGAAGATAATTTTACAAGAATAGTACTGAAACTAGAAAAAATACAAATAAATTAAAAGTACACAATATTCTTGAATGAGATTTATTCCTTCGATGATTTGATATAAATGTTCCAACAACATGCAACCAGAGACATTAAATGGAATGAACTGCGCATTCAATAGTAAAACAGTTTACTATTATGTCCTCAACATCACAAATCGCCAAGAGGAAAAAGGTTGCTGCATATATCAACTTATCGCTACCGTTTCGCTACGAACTATTCCAAATTGTCGCCAGACCTGAATATCAGCTGGCAAGAAGAAGTGGTGACTCCCATCTATTTCCAAGTCACGTGGGTTTCTAAAAAACACAGCCCCTTGGTGTGTTTTTTTTAATGTTTTTGAATAATATTTAATTGCATTCTTTTAATCTCTGAGCATGTTTGCAATTGTGAATGTTAAACTCTAAATTCAGTAATATTTTGTGCAAGATGTCAAATGCTTGTGCAATTTCTAATTGTAAAGAGAGGTATAAAAAATTATTTGTCACACCTTCACAGGTAAAACTTATTTAGTTTCTGCATACTTTTAGTAATTGTGTTCTTCGTAAACTTCTGATTTAGGGAATTTATTCTAAAAGTTATTTTATACTGAAGAATCATCTTCATGATAATTCAGCGTTGTTTAGAATTCTAATTATAATTAATCTTTTGGGCCAAGTCAATTAAATTAATTTTCTGAACATTGACAGCTTAGAAGTAAAATATTTTTGGTAAATTTTGTTCAAAAAGAAACCTGCTTTTGCAATCGTAGCTTTTGAGTTATTGATATTTAAAAAGTCGAATATTTGTTGAATTTGGAATATATTGATGCGTTTTAGAAAGCTGATTTATGTATCAAGTAATCTTAAACAGACGTAGAAAAGCAAAGAAATAATCTGATATCTATTAAAAAGATCTCAAAAAACTAGCGATTCATCCTTGTTCCTTTCCAAACTTCTTAATCATACCATTAGATTGTCGGCCTAATATGTTCTGGTCGTTGTGAAGAAAATGATGAGGACACTGTAGGTTTGCCAATTTTTGCAAGCTTTTTTTTTATAAATTATTTTAACAACCAACAGCAACGCAAGAAGTTGGCATTTAAAGAAAATAATAACTAAAATATTCTTAGAAAACTCACTTTCGAATACCAAAAATAAAAGTAATTCCGGAAAAATGAAAACAAAACCACAATGCTGTTGCCACCGATGAGATGACGTGAAACAACCCTATTAAAGTATGATTATTTTTCAAATTAAAAATTCTCTAATATGGTTTTGATCGTATTTCCTTAATTATTTTTAAGTTGTAAAACAAAATACATGTTAATTTTTGTTGTATTTAAATCGTAAGTCATTTAAAAGTCCGTTCTTTAGAAAGCTTTATTTAATAAATGTTATTTAAAAGGACAAGTAATTCTAACCTTGTTTTGCGTTTTCAGTTAGCTGTCTATTAACATTATAGATGGCAGCACGAACGTTCTTATTATAATGTGTGACAATATAAAAAACAAAAACATTTATTACAACTTAAAAAAATTGTAACGGTAACAAGTATCGTAAGAATTGATAAAATAAGAATACATTTGAAAATTCTATTGTAATACAATGTTCAATATTAAATATCTTGTTGAAACGTTCTCACTGTTTTATAAAAAAAATAGAATCAAACAATAAAATTGCAGTTGTAAATCGTCTCGAATTACAACTGCAATTTAATAAAAAAAATTATCAGTTTCTTTCTTATTTTACAGAAGACAAGTTTTATGCAATATGTAATGATTTTAGATAAAGATTAATAAAAAAGAATTATCTATAAACATAATATTATAAATAAAATTAATATTTAAAATCGTTCTTTTAATGTATCATTAGTTATCTCAATAATTTTTAACGTGCAGACGATTTTTTATGTTTTAGTACTCGTATATTATTTATCAGTATTTTGATTTCAATGGTGGAAAAGTTATTAGAATTTATACTTCGTATTGAATAAAGAAAAAAAATCATTAACATATTTATAGGGTCTATTATTATTCGTTTCAAAAGATTGATGTTTATGAAAGCTAACGCACAAAAGAAGACAGCATAAAAATTAAGTTCTGAACACAGACAGTTTATTGGTAAGTAGAAAACTTGGATGTCAATAATTTTTCATTTAGAGCAATTTATAGAGTGAATTTATTTATATTATTTGATTGTTTATTTAAAGAAGGATATTTTTAAAGATTAACTTTTGACTATAATTTATTCTAAACTATTTAAGAACTATTTAGTTCTGATTTTTGTTTCAAAATAGATCCACTGTGAACAAGAACCATTGTATTTTTGAATCCATACTTGGTTTATTAAATATTCTGAAATTTTTTAATAAGCGTATAAGTATAAAAAAATATTACTAATTATACGAACTTGGTCCCTGTTATAAAAAAAATTCCATTCGAATTACATCCGTTTAAAAA
This sequence comes from Hylyphantes graminicola, assembly GCA_023701765.1. Classification (NCBI taxonomy): domain Eukaryota; kingdom Metazoa; phylum Arthropoda; class Arachnida; order Araneae; family Linyphiidae; genus Hylyphantes; species Hylyphantes graminicola. The sequence goes on from CM043121.1 coordinate 21,232,745, forward strand.
AAAAGGATTATAGTATTTCTAAAAGAAAACTAAATTCCTTCTTATTGTTAAGCTATTATTGTACATAAAGTATACTACTTTGTGTTTAAAATTTTAAAAAGTAATTTTAGAACAAAGTAACTAAAGTGTTTGTTTTTTTTTAACTTTCTAAAAAAGTGAAGCTTTACTTTAAAAATTATAGTCCATTTTTGAACTTGTTGAATATTGTATATCCATCTATAAAAAAGGGGATTATATTTATTCCTCATGTTGTTTAAAGCTTTTTGGAGTTGGATTTTTTAAAACTTTTTCAGAAAAAAGCATTTGCGAAGATTGTGAAAAAGGTGCTTAAAATAGAAAATTATCGAGCTTAGAAAATTATTTATAATGGCTTGTAAAGAGCAGACTCTGGATGAAGATGTTTTATATGAGGAAGAAGATGTAAGTATTTTGAACTTAAGGATTAGAAACAATTAGACTACAAAGTTAAATGTGATTGGGAAATAATATTTATTTCGTGTATATATTAAGCTTTCATAATAACTTGCATTTTCATTTTAAATTTCTTACCTATTATGAAGTTAAACTCCCTGTCAAAATTATTTGATTATGAGAACTATAAATAAGTAGAGATCCAAGTTTCAAATTGTAATTTGTTATTTATTTCAATAGTTAAAAAATTAGCTGAGGCATTTGCCACAAATGTATGAGATATAGTTAGCCGAATTTATAAATAAATAAAAAGAAAAAAAGTTGTCGGACATTTTGAGTTTAAGATTTTTCCTCCATTTATTTAAATAGGTTTGGTTAACGGTAAAACATACATTTTTGTAGAAATCATTTCGTAGTTTTTACACATATTTGCCAACATAAAAATAATGATTGTTAAAAAAAATGTATTTAAGCCATTTGTAAAAATTATCATAACCACAAGCGTTACGAGGTTTAATATACATGTTTGTATGGTCATGCGATATAGATTTAGCCGAAAACGGTTTATTAAGTTATTTATCGTAGTTTGCTCTTGGTGGCGCCATCTAGTAAAAATATTAAAAATCAAAACTAAAAAAACAAACTGGACCAAAGCCAGTCGTGCCCATTTCAGCTATCATGACCTAGAGCTCTGGTGTGCTAGGCATGTCCCGGTAAGGTAGTCAGTCTCACGAGGAACCCCCAGTGTTTAATTCCCAAGATGCTTGGTACCCATTTTATCGACCCACTCGAGGGATGAAGGGATGGGTTAACCTCGCCCAATCTGGGATTCGATCCCTACACCTGTGGCGTGGCAATGTGAAGCACTACCTCTAAGCCACTGGGCCTCAAAAATCAAAACTACGAAAGTAGGAGGATTCCATACCATATATATTAGTGTCTTTTAAAAATTTAGATTGTTCAAATAACTGTAATTGTTTTCAAATATTCTTAGTTAAGGCACAGTTTAGAAGTTTAGACGGTGCGTATCATATAGCGGTTGCAGAAAGCGTACATAGGTTGTGTAACAGTGTAAAAAAAATTATAATTAACTGATATTTTTAAGATTCCTTTATTGTAGGAATCATTTTTTCAAGATGTGGATTTGCTTCAGGAACACGGAATTGTATGTATTAAATAATATATTTACCTCTAAAACTTGTACACTTAATAATTATATTCAATTAATCGCCATATATTATTATTAATAAATGTTTTCTTTTTTTAAAATCAGAATGTTGCAGACATCAAAAAGTTAAAAACTTCAGGAATATGCACTATTAGAGTAAGATTTTGTTTTGTTTCCCACTTCACAATATATTAAAATTTTCTTATGGTAATTTATTGCAATCAAGTTTTTAATTTAATCATTTTTAACTTGTGCGTATTTTTTTTTTTACTTACAGGGCCTTCAAATGACCACAAAGAGAAAGCTGACTAACATAAAAGGTCTATCTGAAGCTAAAGTAGATAAAATTAAGGAGGCAGTTTCAAAATTAAGTGTAAGTAAAGTGTATAGTTATTTATTTTATTTAGTATTTTAGTTATTTTTGTTGGCGAAGATATGAAATTGATATCCATGATAAACAAATATGTGCTATTTTAAACGGTCAATAGAAAAGGCCATTTTATTTTTAAATATTTTTTGTTTAGTTTAGATTAAAATTTCATCAATTTTTGTGTGTAATTGTTCGAACATTAAAATGAGTGCAACTTGAGCTGTCTGTTTCAGCAACTTTTTTCAAAATTGGGAAATAAGTTTAATTTAATTTTGAAATTTAAAAAAATCTCCGTAGTTATGTCTAGAGTTTCCGCAAATTTTTTATACAGTTTCAGAATATCATTTTCAAATAACAATAAATTATAAATGCATTTTTTTTTCTTAGAATGACATATTTGTAACAGCCTTAGAGGCCTCACAAAAACGAAAATTAGTATTCAGAATAAGCACTGGAAGTGAAGAGCTTAAGTAATTATCTATTTTATTATTAAGTTAAATTAAAAAAACTTTCTTACTGTCATATTTTTAGTTGTTTTACAATGTAGAAGAAATTTGTTTAAAACTTGCAATAAGAGCATTAATAGAAAAGAAAATTTAACCTTTTTTACACACGCTATATAAAAATTAATAAAACTTGTTTTAGCTTGATTAGTCGGGAGGGGGGTAGGGTACATATATATTCCTGCTTGTGTGCTTGATCAGAGACCCGCTTATAAGCCTTCGTCAAGTAAGAAAGACACAGAAAGAGTTTTTACTGTCACAGAGAAAGGAAGTACACCCAGGGCGTTGATTAGTGACTGAATGATATGTTTTCATGCTACTGTGTCGTAGGTGCTTAGATTCATTGCAAGTTTACTGTTTCTAGCTTTGGCAGGATTTACTTCTAGGTCTTCCATGCCTTTAGTGGGTCTATCAAACAAGCACAGAGCTAGCTTGGAGACTAAACAAAAGGGTTTAAGGTCAGTCCTGACCGACTGAGTAAAACATGGTTCGAATTGTTCGCCGAAATGGACACAGCAGGCTTTTGCCTCCTATGGGCTAACACGTCACTGGGTTTTTGTTAAGAAAATTAGACAATAACAATAATTTTTTCTGGTTTAAAAGACCAACTAATTTATTTAATTTACGTTGACTTAAGCTGGTTAATTTACGCTTTAAATGTACTTGAAACTGTCTTTTCAAATGCAGCTTTTAAAAATTATTATTAAATTATTTTTTAAAAAAAATTCTGTATTTCCTTATTCGAGAAATTAATTGGCTTTCTTTTAATTTAATGGATCATGTGGAAAACACAAGAGCTTTAAAACAAAAACGTAGTGCAGAAACTATCTTTATTGCTTTATTTTTTTTTTAATTTAAAAGTAACATATTGATTATAAATATTGATTTATTATAAATTGATAATGATTATAAACTTTTCTATACAGCAATTTAGTATTTTTTATTGTTTCTTTAATAAGTTAATAAACTTACAAATACGTAGGAAAATCAAACAAATTAAGTTTTGCAATTTTTGGTATCACACAATTCTGCCAAAAAGTAAAAATATGCCTCATTTCAATTATGAAACAAAATAAGAATGCTATATATGCTTTGATGAAAATTGTTATTAATATGAAAACTTAATTTTTGTAATAATTTCAGTAAACTGTTGGGGGGAGGAGTAGAAAGCATGGCCATCACTGAAGCATTTGGTGAATTTAGAACTGGCAAGACACAGATTTCCCATACACTTTGCGGTAAATTTACCTTAGCAAAATACCAATCATTTTGTTTAGGAAAGTAAATTTCTCTCTTTGAGTAAGGAGCTTTTTTACATAGTTAAAAACCAATGCTATGTAGTAAATTATAAATTGTTATATTTATTAAACTTGTCTAATTTTTTCCCCTTTACATTTTACTCATGTTTACCTAAATTTTACTTCTTTTCGGAAGGTTACTTCTTCCTATTTTCCATTGCACCTATGTTATAAATCAAAATTGCTATCATTAAATTTCACAGCAGTACTTTTAAATATAATAATATCTTTTATTGTTAATCTTTCGAACCTATTCTTCCAAATTTCTTAAGATTTTAATCAAATAAAGCTAGTAACTATTGTAGATACTGCCACTGACCCACAACAATTATATTACACAATTACATGTTTTTTTTAATACTCAGTTACGATATTAGTGTTAATTATTTTTTCTTTAGTGACTTGTCAGTTACCGGGAGCAAATGGCTACACAGGAGGTAAAGCCATGTTTATTGATACAGAAAACACTTTGTATCCTTTTTTTTTAAATTACTCAATATTACATGTTGTTTTTTACACATCATTAAATTTTTTAATATTTAATAAACTTGTTGCTTTTATCCGTGTAGGGTTTAAGACCAAAATTTTGGTTCCTCGATTGTTAATATAATTTATTAGAAATAAAATTCATATTGATATTGCTATTGCTTTTATTCTAAGACACTAAAAATATTCAGGTTCAAATGAAATATATTTTAATACCTATTTTTTGTTAATTATTATTAATTTCCACGCTATAAAAATGTAAGATAAACACTGCTACTGGGTAATTGCATGTAGGATTTTAAGGCATAATTTTGGACTTATATTTTTTTCTCAAATAAAGGCTTACATTAAATTAACTCTAGTAACCTAAAAACAAACGAGTTGAAATAGTTGAATAAATTCTCAAAGTTTTTCTTAATCCCAATAAGCCGTCCAGATAGGTTGAAAACTATAGCTGATAGATTTAACCTGGACAGAGAAGCAGTTTTAAGCAATGTTCTGTATGTCCGCGCTTTTACAAGTAAGTAATTCTATACGATATAAGTTTGATGTTTTATTTTTATATTTATTATTTGATAACTTGTCTCAGAATGTATAGATCCAAAAAAAATATTTTAAACTTGACAAATCGGATGGGTACTTTTATTTCAAAAAGAGAAAAAGCTGCAATAGGCATTCATCAGTTTATGATAAATAAAAGCATGTATTTATCAGGGTTTTTAAGTCAAATCATAAAAAAACCGTGTCAACTTTAAGATAGTTTCATAGAATTTTTTTTATTTTGGAACGATGTGGTTATACCATACTGACCAATTTCTTTTTCAATTTTCATACCGATTTCTTCTAACCAAATACTTTAATCTTAAGTGTATTTTTTTGTGTAAAATGCATTTCGTATAGTAACAAAGTGTTTTTCATAGGTGAACATCAAATGGAAATTTTAGATTTAGTTGCCTCTAAGTTCTACGAAGAAGGAAATGTTTACAAGCTTTTGGTATTAAATTTTATTAAATAATTATGAAATTTATAAGGATTAATTATGAAATATATATGAATTATGACATTTATATTAAGTATTCATGAAAATTCTTATGAATGTCAAGCTCTTAGCATTATAAGACCAACATTAAAGTGTAATATGGAAATATGCTTTTAAAGAGTACCGTCAGTGCGGGTAACATTGGCCAAAATCATAGTTTTTTTCACAAAAGAAGAAAAATTTAACTTCAAAAACGATTTAAACACTTACAAATCCCTATGTATTGTACATTTAGGAATAATTTTCCGGCATTTTTGTTACATTTTATAAATTAATAAAAAATTGGTATTAATTTTAAAAAATAAGACACTGTTAGGAGCCGGGCGGGTAACTTTGGCCACATAAGAAATACATAAGAAACATACTTTTTAACATCCTTAAAAGCAGTGTTAACGATTTAAATAGCAATATTAAAACTTTAAACCCAAAAATAACAAAGTTATAAGACATATAGTTATTTAAAATGGTATATGGGTCATTCTCAAAAAATGTTACAATTACAACTTCCAATGTTAAAAAAATAAAGTTGGATTTTATTTAAAAGAATTGTTACTATTACATAAAGAATTCACCTATCTAATGAAATTACATAAAATCTGTATATTTTTTTTAATTAATTTATGCTTTAATTCAAACTTTTCACTTACCGCAATACTATTTTACCGAGAATTTTGTAACGGACATGATAAAATATACGTATAGACACCACACTCGAATTGCTTTCAACCATAAATTTTCTACAGTAAAATATTTTCAAAGATAGCAGCGCACCTAATTTCTTAGTTCGAACTACGTTTAACGACAACGCTTCTTATTGGTAGGTTCTTCGCAGCGGGATCCTTTGCAAGTTGGAATTAATTGGCTTAGTTTTTTAAACGAATGTAGTTGGAGTAGTTTAGGTTGTGGTCGAAATGTACATGCGAAATATTAACGTAAATTTCATATTTGTGTTTTCATTCAATGAAAAAGAAAATGCGGCAGCGACAACGGGAAACAGCAAACGATTTTTTCCTTTTTTTTCATACAAAAAGAATCGCTTCTTTGAAACCTGTGTTAATAGCTATATTTTTATATAATTAATAATATAAATTTAATTATATTATTTTTATTTTTAGTGTTTCCAAAAAATAATTTTATAGCTTTATTTTTTTAAAAACTAAATTTCTTCTTCTTTTGATAGTACTAAAGAGATTTGGCCACTTTTTAAAAAGTTCTACATGGACAGACGATTTTTTCCTCATTTTACAATAAATGATTCCGTTGTTACCAAGATATAAATTTCATTAAATATTGTATGCGTATATACATGCACTTTCTTAGGTTAGGTTAGGTTTGAATTATCGTCGCACTAGAGCTACACGAGGGCTATTCATGCACTTTCTTAAGTGCAAGTTAAATGTTAAGTTAAAATGAATGCGTCATAAACAATACACATGCCTTAATTAACGTAATATTAATTACTCTGCTTTTAATAGCTATATGTTATGTTATTTTCGCATCATTATTAGAAACCGAATCAATAACTACCAGCTCAATCCGTTTGTCCGCGCAAGCTTTCCTATCTATCAAAAGAAATACCAAGCATCAATGTCTTGCATATCTATACCTTCGCTGTAGATAGTGACTAAAAGCATCAATAACTTAAGATCCAATAACATTATGTCTATTACATGTAACGCGGCAACAAAAACCGATGCAGCGAAAGAGTTTTAAAACAAAGATTAATTTAACCGAACAGCAAATACGATCAGGTTAAAACAAGTTTTAATATGTTTCATACTACAAAAAGAACAATTTGTCTGCGTTGTGCGATTACGTGTCTTAAAAAAATATGATTAATAGCAGTGATCGTAATAATTGACTCCGACAATGTTTAAAAAAATGCGATATGATTAAAAATTCCTCTGTTTAATCAAATATTCAATAATATGTGACCCGCAATTGTTGATAGTTACGAATAAGTAGCCATGTCATCTAAAATTCTGCATATGTCAAGCAACAATCAAAACTTTTATATCATATTAGTTCGTAGTTAAAAATTTGGGGGCACTGCGCTCATCAAAGAGTTAGCTACTTTTTCTACGGTAACAGAGTGGACAGTAACAGAGTGGACATTTTAAACTTTAACATTGCTTTTTGCCATGAAGTTTATTTAATTTAAAATTTGTTTTTAGCTTATCGTAATCAGATTCGTAAGGGCTTTAAACTGCACTATTACTTTATTCTTAAATAAGCTCCAGTTTAATAAAAAACACGGTAACATAGTAGTCATTGGATAATCACACTCGCATTAATGTTTCAAACTTTTGTATTTTTCCTCCATAAACTAAAAATTTAAGAGAAATTGTCAGGCATTTCAGAAATAAGTGTCTTTAGTGGTACTTATTTCAGCAAAAAACTTAAATTTTTTGCATTTTTTGTCGTGAAATTTTGGTAACAAAGTCGACAAAAGAAAATTCTTCGAATCTGTGGGACACCATATATTAAGCTACAAAACAAAACTTTTTTGTAATTAAGTAGCGGTTAAAAGCATATTTGATAGCTATGGTGCTTGTTAATCATTATAAGCATCAATAATTGAGAAATATTTAGTTTAAGTTATAGTTATCTTCTCTTGTTCTTCAATTTTTGGTCATGGAATATGTGAATTTTACCGACTATGCTCCTTTAAATGAAGTCTCCAACTTTTGTTTTAGTATTTTTGTACTTTTAAAATATAAGTACAAAAACTTAAAAATGCGATCTTTTATGCAGTTCCAGTGAAAATTCCGTAACAATAAAATTAAAAATACTACAAGCAATGAAAGCTGTGGGACACCATTTGTAACATTTTTTGAGAATGACCCATATAACTTAACATTTACATTGCAGTGCATCGTGGAATGGCATTACACGTTGAATACTAGTATTGTTTGTCGCTTAAAAGAAAGAAAAATAAACTTCTATTTTAATAAGGAAAAAAGAACTTTTTTGAAGCAAGATTTAATAACAAATATATTTGTAAAAAACAAACGATTTTATTATAAAAGGAGAAAAATAATATTTTTATAATTAGGAATTTGAAAATGTTTACCTTTCGACATTTGCGATTTTGAGTGGAATACGTATCTTGCATTCTATCTTTATCTTTTTAATGTTCAAAATCATGAGATTTAAAAAAAAATATCTAAAAAATGAGTAATCATAAAAAGTAAGAATTTTTTCAAAAATAGTCAAACTTAAAACACTTTTACATACATTTTTTAAAGTGCAAAGTTCCATAAAGAAATATTTACATCTATGGCCAAAGTTACCCGCATTCATCGGCAAAAGCTTCCCAATTACAAATATTTAAATACAGCATAAAAAGTAGTCAACTTAGAATAAAACAAATGGTGTAATATTCTTCCTCATTAATAAAAGAATCGAATAGAGTGTTTTATTTAAATATTTTCAATATTTTTTTAAGTGTTCCAGACAAAAGTTGGAAGAGATAGATTTTTGTCATTTTATGCTCGTAAGAATGAAAACAGCATTTGTAGTATTGCCAGATTTAGTATGAGATTTTTTTTACATGAAATGAAAGGCGATATTTCCACCTTTCCAAAAATGTAAAACAATTTAAGATGAGATCATTTTATGAAGAGAAATTAAGAAACAAATCTTTTTCCGACGCGTGGCCAAAGTTACCCTCCGTGGCCAAAGATACCCGCTTTGACGGTGTGTTAGTGTTATAAATATGTTAGTGTTATAAGTTTTAAAATTTGTAATGCTAAAATATATTATATTAAGATAGTGCAGTTTCAAAACTTACATTCTCCAAAGCATAAAACTATGGTATTACATAACTAGTGTCTAGTAAACATAACTTTGTTCCAAAGCATACTAAGATAGCTCCGTAGCGTTGAATGGACTTCGTCCAATTGCTAATACCGTTTTCGAAATTGCCAATGAATAAGACTGTATATATCAGTTATATTTTGGAAAACATTTAATAGTAATGAATTTGAAATATGATGTTTTGTTAAATATTTAGTACTTAAAGATATGAAACCCTTTATAATAGGTTATAAACAAATACTTCATAGTTAATATCTATTAAGGGGGTTCAGTACCCCAGAATTGGTGAAAAAAATAAAAATTATTGGCTTAAAATACTATTACAACCTTTATTAATAACGTCACAAAGTATCAAGACGATTTGAAAAATATTTTTGACATTAAAAGCCATTTAATTTAACCCTTTCCTTACTGAAACGGGTTAACAATATAAACTTTAAAAGCGTTTTTTCTCAGAACTTGATTTTTTTAACTTCGATGTACCTTTTCTCAAAAACTATGCTATGTTTTCTCGCAAGCTTTTTTTATATGACGTAATTCATAGTATAGATTAATCTGAGGTTATAAATTTTAATAAAACTAAAGTGAAAAAAAATTCATGGGGCAAAAAAGTGAAAAATTTCATAATTTTTTGGAACTTTAAAACTTATTTTTATTTAAAAAATCTAACATTTATTTAAAAAAACTTTTAACCTCAGATTAATATATAAGGTTGGTATAACACACACAGAAAATTTTAAGATGATCAGATCAGTAGTTATTGTGAAAAGGTACATTGCGATTGGCCAATTTAACATTACCGATATACAACATACCGAACCCCCTTAAGTATATTTATGTTTTTAGATAATCGACTCTATCATGGCATTATTCCGAGTTGATTTTAGCGGAAGGGGTGAACTAGCTGATCGTCAACAAAAACTTGCCCAAATGCTTTCGAAATTACAGAAAATTTCTGAAGGTAATAAAAAATACCTGTCATTTTTTTTATTATTCTTAAAATTTAAGTAAAAATTGCCAATCGGTCGTTGAATTTTTTTTTTGTTTCTCATTAGAGTACAATGTTGCTGTGTTCATAACCAATCAAATGACGGCTGACCCAGGAGCTTCTATGAGGTATGCATTAGTTAAAATTACAGAATTAATTTTAAACCGTCGTTTTTTAAAAATAATAAATTCATCAAAACTGAACTGATAAAATACAAGGACTCTTTCTCGAAGTCAGTAATACTAATTGATTTAAGCTACACTAGGGTTCCACTAACATACAAAATATAGAAACTTTTGTGAAGATAACAGGCGGCATTAAATAAAAATATCTTCACCTTGAACGAATATATCTTTCAGGGAATAAAATAAAGTAGTTAGTTGCCCAAAATTGAATTATAGATACATTTAAACAAGCTACATTTTTCTTGTGAAAAGCCGTTTTTTAATTATTCAATACATTTACAATAATTGAGTTTTGAAAACTATTTTTCTTCATTGGGTTAGTACATATAGAAGCCCACAGTTTTGAGAAACAATTATTAGTCTCATTCCCCTCAATTGCAGAAATTGGGCCAATCTACGTCGGGGTTGATTTCATATATTTTTTTTATTTCAAATTAACTTTACCAAGTTAGTTATTTACTACAGTCAAATCTGGTTAACGCGAACTCGTTTAACACGAAATTTCGTTTAAAATGAACTGAAAGTACTTTCCTGGACAAAGAAGCTGTGAGCTAATGCCTAAAAAATCTATTAGCGCGAAATCGCTTTAGGTAAATCCAGCTTAACCCGAACAAAAAATTCAGAATTTGATCCTTTCTTTCTCAGTATTCCAAAGAATAAAGGAAGCAAAACATTACAGAAAATTAAACCTAATTTTTCTACAGTATGAAATTCGTGTTGGCGTATGCGAACTTAAAAAAGCAAACACTAATAGAGGATGAAGCAGCCTTAGGGTGAGCGCATATCTCAACCAAACTCAATCAATCAAACTAATAGAGGATGGTGGCAAGCCCCCGTTTCGGCCCGGTCCATGTATTTTCAAGCCCTGTTATGGTCCCGCAATCCCACGTGGAGGACGTTTTTTTTAAACCAATTATATTAATTAAAAATCACAATCAAATATGAACAAACTAAGCCCCAGGTGCACACGTAGGTATTAAAAGGAATCTATGTTAAAAATTTCGAATTTTTTAGAGCCGTCTAAGTAGGTCTTTTGTGATCCACAGATATACACACAGACAGACTCTTTCTTTTATTATTATAGATTATAATACTTTTTTTAATGTTAATTTTTTTTTAAATATTCACTGGTTCATTGTAAATCAATTCCTGACGGTTAACATTAGATTCGGTTTGCACGAAATGTTTCGGTGCTCCCTTCGAGTTCACGTTAACTAGGTTCGACTGTATTATTGAAATTACAAATATTTTCCAGCTTCCAAGTTGATCCTAAGAAGCCGGTGGGTGGACATATTCTAGCTCATGCTTCCACCACTCGAATTTCACTGCGCAAAGGAAAGGGAGAAATGCGAATAGCTAAAATTTATGACAGGTAAAATGGATGCTTTAAGGCTGTATAATGTTTATGGTATTGCTCAAATTAGCTTCTGTAATTTGATTTTTTATAAAATATCTGTTTTTGCTGTTGAAAATACAAAATAATTTATAATATAAATTATGAATAATTATTACAAAAGTTTAGAAAGAAAAAAGCAAGTTTATGAAAATCTATTTTTTTATTGTTTAAACAATGCAAGTTATTAATGTCATTCCATGCATTTCTAAGTGCAACGGAAAATATACATAAAGAGTAAAAATTAAAAAACAAAGAAGCAACAATAATTTTGTTATTATTTTGAAACTTTCACATAAATAACTGAAGTTTAAAAGTACACTTATAAGTTTTCAGAGAATATCTCCAAATTTTTGTTCTAACATGAAGTAAAATAATGCTGATTACCTGCTCAGATCAAGTCATTGCTAAAAATATTTCCATTTCTTTCGGTGGTCTTCTTTTGTTCCAAACGAAACATGTGATAATTTTTTTAAAAACAATTTGAGCAAGTAATTCACGTTACTTTTCTTCACGTGCATTCCATGATGGTTAATTTTTCAATATTAGTCTTCAGTTCCAATCCTAATTATATGGTTATCAGCAAACAATTATGAATGGATTGATAACGAAAAGATTGTTATTTCATTCAACAAGCTGAATTATCAACAATATACAGTGTTTTTCATTGATAAATGAACAGACAGAGCGAATTTTTGAAGATAGTTTTGTATTTAAGAAATCCACTCCCAGAAATGCTTTTAACCTCATGGATCAGGTCCAGGAGAACTATGCTACTTGAGGATTCCACCACCACCGCTATTCAGTCCCAGATATAAATTCATATAAAAACAGAATTTAAACATTTAAAAACATATATATTTCTTTACATTTGTTCATATCCGACAATACAAAAGATCACATATTTGATTACACTTACTCGTTGCTTAACGCATGTGAGACTTTAAAAGTTCCCTGTCTAAGGAGTGGACATAATTAAACTAACAATACTCAGGAATGTCGAACAAACTAATGAGCAGAAAACTATTTATTTGAAGAGAAAGCGTTGATGACACGTGAGGGAGAATGAGGGGAAACACATTTTCCCAAGATTTCTAATAAGAGATACGTCGCGGCTGTTACTTCAAGCCAAATTAATACAAAAATTAATTAAAAACTTCAAAACTAAATTCTGTTGTCAAATTTTATATTTTGCATTTTATTTCATATTTTATTGATCCCAAAATCAAATATATATATACTATATAAAATGTTTTTATAAACACAAAAAAAAATAATCTATAAAAAAACTGTTAAAATAAAAAACAGAAAAGGTGCCGATTTTGGAGGGTTTTTTTTTTTACATAATTTTTTCAGGACATCTCACTTATCATGTCAATATCCTTTTTGCCAAATGAATTGTGTATCGAGTGGACCCATTATTTTGTTCTACAGTGACTGTGAGTTATTAAATGCCCGCCCATAATCTCAAGATTGGGGGTTTGAACCCCGTCTGAGTCTACAAATTTTCAGGATGGGCGCGTATGGTATATGATTATGTGTCATGTAAAAATCCTTTGAGTACCCTTTTAACTTCGGTTCTCTTGGCAAAGTAAAATATCAACATACTTGAACACAAGGGAAAGAGAGCTCAGATTTATAGAAATCTGAGCGAAAAAATTCCAATCGAGAGCCGTCTGTCTACATGGTGCTACAAAAAATGGCTCTCAGTTTTAGGGCGGAAATGTGCCGAATCTGCAAAAGACATCATATTTAAAAAAAAATACCTGTTCGGCAGAAATTCCTGAGTAACAATGTTTAACTTTGATATTATAAGTTTATTTAAGTTTATTATAAGTTATATTTATTTAAGCTACGTTCAATAAAAGAGACTTCTCTTTTATTGAACGTTTCAACTCAACTGCACAGTGAAATGCATGGAAAATAATGAGTGTTCTTCCAAATACTAATGAGATTTTCTACTTTCCTTAGCCCTGATTTGCCTGAAGAAGAGGCGACTTTTGCCATTACTCTGGGCGGAATAGCTGACGCTAAGGAATAAAACCTTACACCAAACAGACATAAAACCAGTTTTTAGTCCCCTTTTAGTTTTTTCGGATTGTGATTTATATGGACAATGTTAATGTTTCTGCACTATTGTAATTGATAAAAGCTTAAAATACATTGGTTATAAAATAAAAAGTAATACATACTTGAGAACTATTCTGAATTTTTTTAGTAATTTATAAAGACATACAATTTTAACATTTCCATTTTAAAAAAATTACCTAATCAATCGAACTTACATATTCCAGAAAATATTATATAAATACATTTAAATTCACTGTTTATTTATATTATTTGAATTAAAATTATCATATAAGGTAGTATGTGACAGCCTTCACTATGCTATAACATAGTATAATTATTAAGCGCTGGACATGCTATCACAGAATATTTTATATCGCCTGCGATTACTTGATTTAGAGGGATCTTTTTAGCAGCTCCTACATTAAAAATTTTCCATCGAGTTTTTCTCTTTTTGTTCTGGCTTTTGTGAATTGTTTTCCATTGAACTTTTCTCTTTTTGTTCTGCTTTTCGTGAATTGTTCTCTATTGGGATTTTCTCTTTTTGTGAATTGTTTTCTATATGGACTTTCTCTTTTTGTTCTGGTTTTTGTGAATTGTTTTCCGGGAAATTCCAAGTTCGAACATTGGCCGAGCCAAATGTAACAAAAGTCAGTGAGCAAGTCATAAAAACAGCCATATTCATAAAAAATACAGTGTGCCACTCCTCAATTAGCGCCTGAAAGAAAATGAATAATGTAATAGAATATGCCTAAAAAATTGCAGAGTTTTAAATTCTATGTCTCATACATGCACATTTGAATTAAAAGAAATCCATTGAATTCTTAATGCCTAAAAAAATACACTTATATTGAATGAATAATAAAATGCCAAAATGCAATAATTTCTCGTAAAATGGCTTTATAGCATGTATTTTTGTGATATAAACCTCGAACATTAAACCTTAAATTATTTACAAATATTTGAAACATTTATCTAAATAAAATTTAAAAAAGTATATGGCATTCTACAAATCTTTGCAATTTAGTTGTATAGAAGATCGCATCTGAAGAATCGCACCGAACGCATCATGACACATAAATTTATATTTTTCACACGAATTTCATTTATGCAAAATCATTCATTATTCAAAACTTTTTTAAGTTCTTTCTAAACTTTTTTTTCGTAAACATTTATTAATCAAAAAGTTTAATAAACGACTTTTTTTATTTGCCAAATGAAATAAAACTCCAACTCTCAGGTAGCATAATTTTCTAACCTCTTCGTATGGAGAGAAAATATTATTCCCATTGGTGCTACGTTCCTTTACTGTCATTTATTTTATTCAGCATTTATGCTGCTACTAAAGACCTGAAACACCCTGGTAGCACAGCAGTATTGACAAATTTAGGGTCATACCCCATCGCCCAATGCGCAATGACTAGGGGAGACCGGGGTTAGTTGGCATAAGGGGTTAGTTGGCATTGTGCCTTTAAAAAAATTCACTGTTTATTAAGAGCGCTACTGAGCCTGTCACATGATCGTCATTTAAACGTCCAACTTGCATGAGAACGCCAGTTGGATCCAGGCATTGCCTTTAGAGGAATGATGGAAAACGTGATTTTCATATAAGAAAGTAAAATTTTGATTATTCAGTATTTGTCGTTTTGTACAGTAGTACAGTCATTCAGGAATAACATTCACAAGTTTTTAGTATCTTTGGACATCTAGCTAAAAGGTTATAAGTCCATTTCTGCTGAAGTTCATAAACAATTTTTTTGGTGGCCATGTTTATTTTACTTGCTCGATTGGGGTTAGTTGGCATAGGGACTCGGGGGTTAGTTGACATAAGCTGGCTGGGTATGCCAACTAACCCCGCAACAACGGGTAAGTTGACATAAGCATGCCAACATTCATAGCGACCTAATTTTAGTTAGGTATAGGCTACTTCATAATAATAAATTATTATTATTTTTATCTATACATATATAAATGCGGAAGGCGTTTTATTTTCGCAGTCATAACGCAATAACGACTGGACAGATAATAACTTTTACTTTAGATACTTTTACGTAGATTTGTCATACTCAGAGTTTCAAAAATGGCATAATTTAAGACTATACAAATTTCAGCTCGATTTCAAGCAAACGGTTATCTAGTTATTATTATGTAATAAACGGAAACTGCCAGTTCACTTTTTCTGCCTTACCTATCTATGATAATGTAAATATTTTTTGTTCAGATTATGAGTACCTATAAACGAAAAACTGAGAGGGCTACAATGACAGCAGATCATTGAAAAAGAGTTGTTGAGGTACACTTACTTGAAAAAAAAGTTTGATAAAAGTAGCGGATGAATTTAAGATTTCTGCTAGAAGTCTTGCATGGTATTGTAAGATCGCAAAATTAAAAATGAATTCTCTCTGCCTAAAGGGTACCAGAGGGTATTGGAGGATATGGGATAGTGCGGCAGGTGTTCACTCCTGAACAAGAATTTGCTTTGAGTGAATACCTTGTGAAGGCAAGTGACATATACTTCGGTCTGAGCCCAAAAGAGGCAAGAAAGTTGGCATATCAATATGCAGTTGCTAAAGGCACTGCACATCCTAGTAGTTAGGACTCAAAAGAATAAGCAGGTGTTGACTGGTTTTCTTTTTTCCTAAAACGTCATCCACAACTTTCAATACGTACCCCCGCGGCAACGAGTTTGGCTCGAACGTCCAGTTTCAACCCACATAATGTTCAAAGATTTTTCAACCTCCTAAAATCAGTAATGAACCAACATTCATTTACCGCCCAGGACATATGGAATGTTTAATTTTAAGCTGTTTAACATTCATTATAATTACACCTTACATAAAGACGAGTAAAAACGCTTGCCTCACTTATGCCAACTTACCCCACTACCAATGCCAACTAACCCCGATACCGGGGTAGGTTGGCATAGTTTGACTGGACAAGGAAAAACATTTTTCACACAAAGTGGCAACAATATATTTATTCAATTGTATGTGTGATTTGTAGCCAAAATGTTTACCTACATTACCAACTTTTTACATTTCAAATATCTTCAAACCAAAAAATTAGAAAAATTTTGAAGTGAAAAGTGTGCCAACTAACCCCGGTCTCCCCTACGTTTTACCGACGCTTGGCAATATCGGGGTGCAATATTGGTTTGAATATTAATTGAAAAAAATTACAATTAAAAATTCTTGATTGAAAAATATTGCTATACATAATATATACGTTTTACACTTGCAAAATACTATAAGATTGCAGTAAAATTAAGTAGAATTACACTTTTCGTAATTTCTGGTATGAAACCACAAAGAACAGGAAAATTTGATTAAAATCGGTAGAAAATTATCGATTTTCTCCATGTTTTGTCAATACTCATGGGACATGGGCCAAAATTGTTGTACTACCTGGGCATGTCCATTATCAGATTTTTTTTTCGATTGGGTTTCGTTCCCAATTGCTTCGGGCAATTGGAGTTCTAGTGAAATTCATTGAACAAAACAATATAGAAAAAGTGACACTAAAATTTTATAAATAATTGTCATTTAGCAATTGCTTTGACCAGTTTGCTCTGTAACCGTGACTTACGTGTTTAGTTATGTAGCCAGTTATAATTGGCGCAATAATATTTGCGAAACTGCTCACAGTGGTAGTGATCGCAATTATTTGACCTGAAATACAAATGATTTCAATATTAATTATACATAAAAGGAAATAGATCATTTAAGTTCTTTCAGAGATATTTATTTTTATAATAAATTAAATGCAAACCTGCGTATCTCGGTGTCATGTCCACGCCAGCTACTTTACTCCCAGGCATAGAAATCCCAATGAAAACTGAAGCCAAGCCAAAGCATAAAATGTTTAGAAAGTGATCACATTTGGCAAAGTAGGCACCGAGAAAGCTTAAAGATAGACCGAGGTTTCCTGAAAAAAAATTTAGTTATTAAAATTGAATAAAAATGATACACGTATTATTATTATTTTAACCTTTTTAGGACCAAATTCGCCTAAACAAAACTAAAAATAGAAATGTCCACTTATCGTTTGGTTGTACGTTAAATATTCGGAAACAAGGTGCTTAAAGGGGGCAGGTCCGGACAATCCCACATTTTGAAATTGGTTCGAATATTTTTTTTTTAATTTTCAATAAATAATTTTACACAAAAGTTTTCGAAGCAATTTCAAAAAGTGTTACTATAGAGATCTCTGTAAGTTATCTACATTTATTATTTAAAAAAAAAACGCTTGTAAAAATATTCAATACAGCCGGAGAAATGTGGCAGAGAAAATAGTTTTTTCCCATTGCATTGACATTGACGCACTTTAGTATGGAGACTCCCGGTATCCACCTCGCCCATTCCCCTTCAAAGGGGGAATGAGACCGTATGACTTGGGTCTACAAACCAAAGTGCTTCTGAGTTAATCCAACGGAGAAAAAAAATATTTAGTCATATTTTTCCGGTTTTATTGAATATTTTTTGCGAACGGTTTTCTTATATGATAAATGTAGTTAGATTACAGGTCTCTACAATTTCACTTTTCAAAGCTAGTTGAAATATTTTAGGTAAAATTATTTATTGAAGTTTAAAAAATTTCAAACCCATTTCAAAAAGTGGGATTATATACACCTGTAAGTCAGCTTATAAAAAAGGTTTGTAAAAATATTAAGTCCAGCGAAGATAAGCGAGAGCGTTTTACGTAGAATCAGATTATCTGGTTTTGCAATTAAATTTGAATCCTATAAAAATGTTTGAATTAAAAGGAGAATAACTACTAGAAGTTATTACTTAATAATTGGGGGAAAAAGCAGAAAGACAGGTTAATTCAACAGTTTTGTCTTACCTAGTAGATCGCATCCTTTGCGTAATTTGTTCGTCCCTATGTAGTTATTTCTGTTCAACCAATCAGATGTAAGGCTTGCACATAATCCAAAAATTATTATCATCAAGTACGGAAATGAAGATGCATATCCATTCTAAAAATAAAATTTAAATTCTAAATTAATGACATAGGGTTGGAAGACAAACGCAGAATTGTCTTTTAAGCCTTCTGTAATTATCTATGCAAAATTGTTAGTGAAAATGATATGCAAGTAAATTAGGATTGCTGTCATACGAAATTAAGTCTAACTTTTATTCCTTTGAACAGTACATAATTCCTACCAAATCGAAATTCATTGTAAGAATCCCATTTTTAGCCTACTTTTTTTTTTAATTCGAAGAATTAAAAAAATGAAAAAGTAGGTATTGACATGCGGTCGATGTCCGTCCGTCTGTCTGTCTGTCCGTCCGTCTGTCCGTCTGTCCGTACCCTCCTTCCAAAATCAGTTCTATCAATCCGATCTTAAAAATTCTTTTTTTATTAGAAAGGTATAACCTCAGACACCCAACTTTCATACTTTTTGTCCGTCTGTCTGTACGATAAGACGGACATAAATCTACTATTTGACGACGAATTTCCCATTGAATTAGCATTGAAATTCAATTTCGAGTCATTTAAATCGCTGAATTTAACTACAAATGCTACGGACAAGTGAGATACGTCAAAAAATTCAGCGCATCGAAATTAGAATACATTGAAAATTTCAGAAAAGAATTCGAATTCGAAGTACTTCAATTATTTAAAAAACTTCAAAATTTATAGCTCATTTAAAAAGCATAGGAAGCCATTTTTAGCCTACTTTTCTTTTTTTTAATTCGAAGAATTAAAAAAAATAAAAAAGTAGGTATTGACATGCGGTCGATGTCCGTCCGTCCGTCCGTCTGTCCGTCCGTCCGTCCGTCTGTCCGTACCCCCCTTCCAAAATCGGTTCTATCCATCCGATCTTAAAAATTCTTTTTTTGTTAGAAAGCTATGACCTCAGAGACCCGACTTTCATACTTTTTGTCCGTCTGTCTGTACGAACGGACGGACATAAATCTACTATTTGTCGACGAATTTCCCATTGAATTAGCATTGAAATTCAATTTCGAGTCATTTAAATCGCTGAATTTAACTACAAATGCTACGGAAAAGTGATATACGTCAAAAAATTCAGCATATCCAAATGAGAATATATTGAAAATTTCAGAAAAGAATTCGAATTCTAAGTACTTCAATTACTTAAAAAACTTTAACATTTAATGCTCATTTAAAAAGAATAGGAAGCCATTTTATTAGAAATAAATCACCATTGCCATGGCAACAATCGCTTGAGAAACTTTAATTCTTTTAGACAATGAATTAAAATAAATTTATTTTTGCGACATCGATCAGTTTGAAATGACGTCAAATATATTTCACTTCAAGATTCTGTATGTAGGTGAGCAATGTTTTCATTCTATTCAAAAGAGAAAAATATTACATATTTATTCTTTGAAATATAATTTTTTGCAACCGATTTAAGTAATAATTATTTAATTCTCGAAATAAAATAAATGAAACTAGCTGAATTTAGCTGGTAAATGTTTAATATAGAATTAATGCTGTGTTTGGCGCCTTTTTACCTGTTAAACACAACTGTTGTTTGGAAGCAGGTTAAGTGACAGATTCTGTTACAAACCTACTTGTTTATTTACATTTATTATTTTAAGTGCATTTTGGAATAGTTTTATGGGGGGTTTTCTACGAAAAATTCAATATTTATTTATAACTGCAAATAAATCATGCGGACGATAAGTAATATTTATTTTATTGGTGATAGAAAATAAATGAAAATAATGGCTTTACGAAGTTGAAATTATAGCTAGATGCTGTGGTTAGTGAAATTTATTCTTTTGTATATAAATTTAATGTAGAAACGGTTGTTGATGTCACTTACTGTAACGATCCTAGTTTTTTCAAGATAAGAATTTTAGTAAGTATTTAAGTAACAGGAAAGTAGGCTATTTTAGTTCTTTTAGAACTTCTTGTTATTAGAATTAAATCACCATTGCCATCGCAACAATTGATTGAGAAACTTTAATTCTTTTAGACAATAAATTAAAATAAATTTATTTTTGAGACATTGATCAATTTAAGATGACGTCAAATATATATTTCACTACGAGATCTTTGTATGTTGATATAAATTGTTTTCATTCGATTTAAAAGCGAGGAATATTGCATATTTATTCTTTGAAATATAAATTTTTGCAAACGATTTAAGTTATAATTATTTAATTTTCGAAATAAAATAAATGAAACTAGCCGAATTTAGCAAGTAAATGTTTATTGAGGAGTAGTTTTTTGGTTTTTGCTCTACGAAAAAATAAATATTTATTTATGACTTCAAATAAAGCTGTGTTTAGTGAAAGATGCTGTGTTTAGTTAGATGCTGCGTTTAGTGAAAATTATTTTAAATTTAATGTGGAAAAACGGTTGTTGATGTCACTTACAGTTACGAACCTAGTTTTTTCAAGATAAAAATTTTAGTAAGTATTTAAGTAACAGGAAAGTAGGCTATTTTAGTTCTTTAAGAACTTCTTGTTCCCATTGACTTTTTTTTCTTATAGCATCAAAAATACCTAACGATAGTATTTAATGGTAAAAAACAGTGATATTTCTAAGAAAAAAGCAATTAACCCTTTCTGCACTGAATTATATTTTAACTTGAATTATTTTCTGTGATTATTTTACAATTATCTGTGTAACAAATAGTGCGTTAAAAAATAGCAGCATTGAAAACTAGTGTCTGTAGCATGTACTTACTTCAGTTATGTTAAAATGTAGCACTGTACCAATATAAGTGGGATGCACTGTTAAAAAATATGAAGATTGCCAACTGTCAGCAATTGTGCCAATCATTAGAGCATACACTCTTTTTGATGTAAACATTTCACGCCATGGAACTTGTATGCTTTCCTAAAAAAGCAAAGAAGCTGTAACAAACTACATCGTTAATAACAAAAGAAAAGCTAAGTTATATACAACAAACTTTAAAAAGATTTTTTGCTCTTTGTAACACATTTACCTTTTTGCTCCAGAAGTACACATACTTGGACCTTTATAGAACTCATTTCAAAACTTCGCCTTAAAATTTTCCTTTTTTTTTTAACTAACTTTTTTTGTTATAATCATGAATGTTTAAGCTTTTCAGAAATGCGGATACCGAGTTTTTCCGCTGTTAATTTATAAGACATTTCGGATAAAACCAAAAGTTAGAGGGGAATAATAACCACAAAAAAACTTACAGGGGTTGTTTTTCATAGGACACCAATTATGTGTAATTTTAATCCTCAAAACAACAAATTCCACTTAATTGACGTCCCTCAGCAAATGTTAAAAGTTATGAAGTTAAAAACTATCGTTACTTTAATGGTCACAGCAAAAACAGAATAATGTAGCGTAACAAGTACATGCCCCCATAAGGCAGTGATTGGTCCCCCGTCTTTAGCTAAGTGATTTTCACAAAACAAATTAGTTTTATGAAATCTACTCCTTTCGTTCTTTGCAATGATACAAGAAACTAGAAACCTTTTAATAAAATTGTGGCGGAAATTGACTTGCGAATATTCTCCGTAGGAATAACATTACGATTTTCAAGATGCGAAAGTCCCAAGAGAGTCCTCGGAATGGCGGGAATTTTAATTACCTTTGTCACACCTATTTTGGGCTTTATTATCTTATTATTTTGAATAATTAATAAAGAGGCCAATCACTGCGAGGGTGCCAATCATTATACTAGTTACCCTAAAGTGATTACATATTTTTGTTTCAGGGGAAACTTAAATAATTTTTATTTTGCACTTGTAGGCGGGATAATAGTTTTAACTAAAAATAACAAAATTCACTTAAATTTAACATTTTTTAAAAGTTACATAGCATCTTTTAGAAATACATAAAAGTGTCAGATCAATTTGAATAAGTTAAAGGTAACAGAAAAACAAATTCGCATACTTGTCTCAATTCTACCACAAAAAAATATTAATCAGAATTAATTTAGATAGAAGATAAAGTAATCCACCTAACACATTAACTATAATCTCAATAATCAATAATTTGTAAAGTGGTTCAGTAAAAATATGTACAAAATATATTGCTTGCAAAAAAATCTGCAAAATTATTACTTTTTTAGTTTCGGTTTTAGTATCAGATCCAATTATATGATTCAATTCTTCTTGGCTTATTTTTGAATGTAGGTGTGGTGCTTCAACAAAAGTAAATATGAATAAAACGGCTACAAGAAGTGTAAAGGCGCCTATAACACAAAAAAGTTTGTTTGTAACAATACATGGACAAATGACATGGAATGCGCCCTCTAGAAGAGAAAAGCATAGGCTTTATAGCCCATTACCCTACTCGCCAGAAGTGACACAGACACAAGAGACACACATTGAAAGGACGACACAAATACATAGACAAATAACAACCTTTATTGACGAACACACGCATCCGCGCCTTACCGGATTTCGAGCCCGAGAAGCTCAAAAGGCTCTTTAACCGTTGTGCTGCCGGGTCGGCTTATTTGTAGTAACTCACAACTGTTTCCACACAAGAATGAAACTTTTCGGAATAAAATATATTTTTAGCCTACTTTTTCTTTTTTTAATTCGGAAGAATTAAAACAAGAAGTTCTATAAGAACGAAAATAGCCTACTTTCCTGTTACTTAAATACTTACTAAAATTCTTATAGGGAACAACTATGTTCTTAACAGTGTGTCATCTGCAACCGTTTCTACATTAAGTTTATACACATTAGAATAAATTCCACTAAAAAAACACAGCAACCAGTTATAATTTTAACTTATTAAAGCCAATATCAATTATTTTCATTAATTTTCTATCGCAAAAAAAAAAATATTACTTATCGTCTGCATGATTTATTTGCAGTTATAAATAAATAATTAATTATTAGAACAATAAAAAACCATGAAACTACTCCAAAATGCACTTAAAATAGGAAATGTAAATTAAAACTAATCAGGATGATATGCAAAAAATATATCTTACCACTTACTTAGTTAACAAATATTAAACAATCTAATAATAACGTTCCTGATGTCATTCTTAACTAATTTATAACCAAAATAAAGTTTACTTCAAATAATATTATTTTTAATTGAATAAAGTTAGGTAACATTTTCGTTTCACATTTGTTTAATTTCGATGTTATGTTGATTCCCCATCCCATAGTTATAATATAATAAAATATACTTTACCGATAACATAAAACGCTGATGGCCATTGCAGTTCAGGGACATCGCATATCCAGCCCGTAAGAAGGACACCGATAAATGCCCCAGCAGGCTGGCCTGTGACAGTGAAAGTGGAGAGGAATCCCCGCTCTGTGGTCGGGAACCAGTTGCCCATTATGCCGAAACAAGGGCTGTGTAGAACACCCTTTGTGGGAAACAAAAAGCACGTAATTTTGTATGTTTTTGGTACTATACAATAAAAAATACACTTTAAAATATCCTGTAATTTTACAGCATAGGGTGATGGTATAAAAATTTAACCATTACGATATAAATTTATAAAATCCTGTAATTTTACAGCATACACTCTAAAAAATGAGTGCTCAAAAACGACGAAATTTTCCTTAATTTTGACGATTCCGTTACCGGCAAATGCTCCGAGTTTTTGTTTCCTCAAAATGAGGAAATTTGAATCGTCATTTTTATGAGGATTTGAATGTCGTCATTTTTGAGCATGTGAGTACAACAATGAGATTCAGTTTCCTCAAAATCACGATACAGAATCGTCAAATCACGATCGTAAAAGTGAGGATTCGCGTTTACTCAAAAGTCACGTGATTGTTTGACGAAACAATCCTCAAAATTAACGAAATGAGGCTTGAGGATTCATGAATCGTCAAAAAGGAAAGTGTTATTTCTGAGAGTGTAGGGTGATGGTATAAAAGTGTTACCATCAGCCAGCGATGTAAATTTATATCTGATGCAAATTTACGTATGATGTAAAATTCATTGTGCTGCCAATTTTACAGAATAAAAAGGTAATTTTAAGTATGATGTATGCTCACAAACAGTCGGGACTTTGTACTCCATAAATTTGACGAGCACGTCTGTCCCAGTGTACTCGGCCACATCCGTGATTAAACTGATTTATTTTCCCTGCCCAAATGGGTAGATCAGAAATCCATCTACATACTAGGGCAAAAACAAAATTGGAAAATAGTTTTTAACGCTACGCCCTATTTTGTTCATGAATTTGTCACAACTCAGTATTATTGGACCATGCTTTAATGGTTAAAGTGCCACTATCACTCTAGGTTATGAATTTGCATATGATGTTGATTTTTTTGCTGTGAAGTTTAAAAAGTTAGTACTGATTGTATGACACTATTTTTGTTGTATAAAAACTATTTAAGAATATTTTTCACTTGACTCTCTACAATTTGTTCTCACCAATAAGCTACGATAGTAACAATAAGAACTTTATTGTCATGTATTACAAAAAGAAATCGCAAATGTTATGCAGTGTAAATGAATTTTCCTTTTTATGGGGGGTAATACATTTCGAGCAATAATGACACTATTTTCGTTGTTTAAAACTATTAAAGAAGAATTTAACTTGACACTCTACGATTTGCAAACATCAATATGCTACGATAGTAACAATACAGAACTTGTCATATATAAAAAAAAAGAAATCGCAAACGTTATGCAATGTTAAGGAATTTTCTTTTTTATGGTGTAATACATTTCGAGCAATAACATTATTTTAAAAAAAACTTACATGTGCCGCTCCTCTAACTAAAATCATTCCGATGACGCAGTAGGGGCTCCAATATGATGCAAATGGCGTAGCAATCGTGGCCAGAGCAGAAAGGATGAGCCCAGAAATGAGGAGAACTTTGATCCGGACGTGCTCAGATATTTTACCAGTCACAGCTTGCACCACCAAATATCCTACATACTGGGTTCCTAAGATGTAGCCCTGAAGCTCTGGGCTCCAATTGAAGGGTCCTGTAGACTAAAACGAAATTAGAAAAATATTCAGCTTATAATAATGCCACTTTGTGTAGGCTCTGCGTCGTTATTTTTCATTATTCGTCATAATAATCAATAATTATTCATTATACATTCATGTTGTTGTTATCATGTGCCCCAGGGCAAAGCTGCGCAAGAGGTGCAAGTACACTCTTAAAACAAACACTCCTAATTTTACTCAGTCTGAGTGGATTTCACTCCTCCAGTCTGGAAAATGCACTTCTCCTCTTGGAGTGGATCCTTTGTGTGTTAAACCTCCTACAGGATCACTCCAAGCGAGGGATTTTAACTCAGTCTGAATTAATATTCACTCTTTTCCAGTGTCGAAAATGCATTTCTCCTACTGGAGTGGATTTCCCTCGTTTGTTTTAAGAGTGTATGACTTACCACATGACTTTCAGCCCCACAGATTTATCGAGCACATTCTCCGCAAGTATTCGAAATAACTCAAATACTCATGCGTTATCCGGCATTCGAACCCGGGAACTCGTAACAAAATAATGATGGACAAAACCGTGACTATCAGTTTATAATTGTTCCAAATTTTCAGCAGTTAATTTCATTTGCTCGGTCATCACAAATTTATTCGATATGATTATTAATCGTTAGTCATCATATTAATATAATATCATAGATATCATTATAAATTCATTGGCCAACTTTTACCATTTACCAACAATTTATAATATTAAAGAAAAAATTTCAGTAATTGGCTTTACGTATACACGTGTCGCATGATATTAGATGACAATACTACAGCTGATTAATAAAAAAAGGTTTGACGAAATATCGGTTGAGGAAAAAGAAAAATTGCACATTCTACACTCTTAAAGCAAACGAGCGAATTTAACTCAGTCTGAGTTAATTTTCACACCTCCAGTCTTGAACATGCACTTCCCCGAAAGGAGTGGACCCTTTGTGTGTTAAATTTCCTACAGGATCACTCTAAACGAGTGATTTTAACTCAGTCTTAGTTAATATTCACTCCTTTCCAGTGTCGAAAATGCACTTCTCCTACTGGAGTGGATTTCACTCTTTTGTTTTAAGAGCGTACGCGTTCGGAAAACCAATGCATAAGTACTTCGAGAAATTAGTCTCGTTACTTTTCTTAAAATTCATTATTTCGTCGCTTAAGTTCCCACTTGGGCTATCTAACTGTTGTGAAAGGATCGTATTCACTGTAAGGTAACCCGTGGCGCGATTTTTTCGGATTCGGCGATAAATAATTTTGTGTGGCAACCGTCTGATTTCGACTGATTCGAATTCTTTAAGGGGTCATAGGAGTCTTAAAAATGTGCAAAGAAGGT
Source organism: Hylyphantes graminicola (assembly GCA_023701765.1). Taxonomy (NCBI): domain Eukaryota; kingdom Metazoa; phylum Arthropoda; class Arachnida; order Araneae; family Linyphiidae; genus Hylyphantes; species Hylyphantes graminicola. Next base: position 21,259,689 of record CM043121.1, read on the forward strand.
ACTACAAAGCATAATTTGATCTTTCATGTAATTTTTTAACTACTCAATATATAAGTATAATTTTTTGATATGTTATTCTACACGATTTATTTAATATAAAATTAATTTTAAAATGTATGAAACTTTAACCAAAGCTAAAATAAATGGTATTAAACATGAAGCTATTAACACATTGGGATTAGTCTTGCGCGGCAAATTTTGAGGTCAAAATTGAAAAAATGACCAAGAAAATGACTTTATATTGCACAAATATGTACAAACTAGGACTTATACATAAATTCTCAGCTCAATTTGAATAAACAATTATTTTAAGAACTTTTTTCTAAAAAAAAATTATAAAATGTTTTAAATTTCAATTTTAATTTTTTTTAAAAACAATTTCTAATTAAAATTGAGATGAGAATTTAGGTATTTAAGTCTTTGTTTGTACATATTTGTACAATATAATGTCAATTTCTTGGTCATTTTTTCAATTTTGACCTCAAAATTTGCCGCGCAAGCCTAATCAAAATGTGCTAAAATAGATTTATGTTTAATATCATTTATTTTAGTTTTGGCTAAAGTTTCATAAATTTTAAAATTTGTTTTATATTAAATAAATTTTATAGAATTACATATAAAAAAATTATACTTATATATTGAGTAGTTAAAAAATTACATGAAAGATCAAACTATACTTTGTAGTACCTTCTTTGCACATTTTTAAGACTCCTATGACCCCTTAACTTAGCAATGATAACGTTTTCCGGCAAACCTATCTGACCACTATTCAATTCAAATTTTCTCGTCTAGAGTACAAGACTTGTGCTACTTCAAAATCTTCCTTCTGTGATGATGACGCTTCAAAAACAAAAAAATAATCCACATGAAGAAGCCGTTTCCTGTGATACAGGGCCAGACATTGTAATATCAACAATAGCTGCTACTGGTGTCGATGATCTTGTAGTTTATGATAATAACGATCCTGTGGACCAACTGAATTCAGATAGTGAGTCTGCTAGAAAAATTATTTCCTGTGATGTTCAAAATGACATGAGTGATGTTACCAATAAAGTAAGTCTTAGAAAGAAAAATAGAAGAAAAAGCTTTCCATGTACGAAAGAGTGGGCTAAAAATCAGTGCAAAGCCAACAGAATGAAAGGTGACACGTACATTGGGTACAGAAGGATATTCCCTAAAAATCCCAACATTTCCCGACTGGATGTTGAGCGAGAGGGCCGAACAATGGGACCCCCATGTACATCCAAACTGTGCACCAAACGGAAGACAAGGCTATGCGATACTATATCTGAAGAAGAAAGAGGGCAGGTCTTCCATGAATTTTGGAAAAACATGAACTGGTCTCAGAAACGTATGTTTGTTTGCTCTTCAGTCGACATTAAAGCGACTGCCAAAAAAACCTCCAAGAAACTTACCTCTCGAAGAGTGTCCACTCCTCAATACTACCTTAAGATTAGGGGAGAGAAGGTGCCAGTCTGCCGTGAATTGTTCTTGAGCACCCTTGGACTGAAAAGAACTATGGTTAGGAATTGGCTGAATACCTTTCACGACCAAGGGTTTTTGAGAGCGTCAGATGCGGTTGCTGCTGATGGAGATGAGCCTGACAAAGAGGAGGAAAACGTTAATGAAATAGGCAGTGATGCTGAGGAAACGATCAATAATAATATCATTGGGCAAAGTCATGAGGTACGGCGTAACCAGCCAAGTCAATCAGGAAATGATTCCAATGGAGCAGGAAACTATAACCGGCCGTGCACCTCAGTTGAAGCTACTAAGCAAGAGAGACTTGTATTCTTACAGCAGTTCTTCCACAGATTACCGAAACTACCAAGCCACTATTGCAGAAAAAATACAAAAAAAATGTACCTGCAGACCGATATAAAAACTTGGAGTCAACTTTATGAGCTTTATTCGTCGGAGTGTAAAGAAAACAACATCCTCAATCCTCTCTCAAGGCATACCTTTGATAGAATCAGAAAGGAAACCAACGTTGCTCTGTACAAACCCAAAAAAGATCGCTGTGATCTCTGCTACAATTTTGAAAATAAAATATTGTGTGATTCAACAGAGAAATACCGTCAACATCGACTGGAGAAAGAGCAAGCTCTACTGGAAAAAGAAAAAGATAAGGCTTCTGCCATCAATGGAGATTGTTACACTCTCTGTTGCGACCTGATGGCCGTCCAAACAGTTCCTCGGATTCGAGCTAACAGTGCATACTTTAAACTAAAGTTGACCGTACACAACTTCACGGTGTACGATATGAAATCCCACGAAGCCACGAACTACTGGTTTGATGAATCAGAATCGTCCTTAAAATCTTCGACGTTTGCTTCATTCCTCGTGGAATTTCTGATAACACTGCTAGCTAAGTCCCCTAAAAAGGTAATTGTTATCTATTCAGATGGTTGCGGGTATCAAAACCGGAATGCAATTGTAGCCAATGCTCTTCTTCACCTCAGCGTCGAGAAAGGAGTAACAATTGTACAAAAATACCTGGTTAAAGGGCATACCTATATGGAATGCGACAGCGTCCACAGCACTGTGGAACGTGCCTTCCAAGATCTGGATATCTACCTGCCTGATCAATATGCGTTACTCTCAAACGCTGCAAGGAAGAATCCTATGCCTTATCGCTCGATGCTGGTTGACCATACCTTCTTCAAAGACTTTGGACGGGAAGAATCTATGGCTTACCGGTCCATACGCCCAGGGAAGCGAGCCGGTGATCCCACCGTGAGCGACATCAGGATGCTACACTATGATCCAAACGGAAAAATTTCCTACTAACTTGACTTTTCTGACGAGCTGAGAGAACTTCCCTATCGACCCAAGCCCATCACCAGATCAATATCAAGCTTCCCTGCACTTTTCGAAACCCGGCCAATTATACCCAAAGATAAATTCAACGACCTGCAATGGTTGAAGAAGATGCTCCCAGCTGACGCTCACCATTTTTATGATAACATCCCTTGTGAAGAAGAGAGCAGACGTCAACAAAAGGCAAAACTGACAGTCGTAAAAAACAAAAAAAGGAGGGACGAGGATGCCACACTTACAAAAATGCCTAAAAAGAAGAAGAACTGAACGCTGTGCGAATACAGAATAGTACGTCATTCATCATCATCAAGGGATGTTTTTCAAAATTAAAATATTAGTGAATTCAATTACGTTTTTTTTCCTTATTCTGCACTGTTGAACATTCATTTTTTTTAAAGCGGAAATATTTTGTAAGTCCACAAAAACTATGTCTTGCTAGTACCAGAAACTATTTGGTGCTATCTCATTAACCACATATGCTATCTCATAAAATAAAAATCCACATTTGTTATCTAGGCTATTTTCTACATTTTATGAATATTTTGCATAATTTCGCTGCAAATATACGCAAGAATATATGTATAACAGACCGATATTATGTAACAAGAAAGTCCGAACAGCCGGAGGGCTGGGGTGTCCAGTCGGTTAGGCACTCGCCCAGCATGCGGAAGGTCCCAGGTTTGGGCCCGGGCATCGCCGACCAATAAACGGCTCATGGAGCCAAAAAATGTTTGACGAATAATAGCCCGTGTAGAAGAAGGACACGTTAAATATCCTTCAAAGTTAAAACGCTGCGTACGATTTAGCCCTTTAACGGTTGAGTTGGGTGCCTATTCAGGTGTCGGCTCGTCACTTGACTGCGGTTCTTAAATACGACACCCGTCGCCAATAGCCCTCATGCAGCTCTAGTGCGACAATAATTCAAACCGAACAACCGGTGTTAAGGGGTCTTAGGAGTCTTAAAAACGTGCAAAGAAGGAACTACAAAGTTTTGTTTGATCTTTCATGTATTTTTTTAACTACTCAATATACAAGTATAATTTTTTTTAATGTAATTCTACAAGATTCATTTAATATAAAACAAATTTGAAAATTTATGAAACTTTAGCCAAAACTAAATTAAATGACATTAAACTTAAAGCTATTTGAACACAGTGGGATTAGGCTTGCGCGGCAAATTTTGAGGTCAAAATTGAAAAAAATGACCAAGAAAATGACTTTGTATTGTACAAATATGTACAAGCAAAGACTTATACCTAAATTCTCAGCTCAATTTTAATTAGAAATTATTTCAAGAACTTTTTTCTAAAAAAAATAATAAAAAATTTAAAATTATTATTTTTTTAATTTTTTTAAAAATTATTTCGAATTAAAATTGAGCTGAGAATTTAGGTATAAGTCCTAGTTTGTACATATTTATACAATATAAAGTCATTTTCTCGGTCATTTTTTCAATTTTGACCTCAAAATTTGTCGCGCAAGCCTAATCCCAATGTGTTCAAATAGCTTTATGTTTAATGTCATTTATTTTAATTTTGGCTAAAGTTTGATAAATTTAAAAATTTGTTTTATGCTAAATAAATCTTGTAGAATCACATATAAAAAAATTGTACTTGTGTATTGAGTAGTTAAAAAATTACATGAATGATCAAACTATGCTTTGTAGTTCCTTCTTTGCACATTTTTAAGACTCCTTTGACCCCTTAAATGAACTAACAAGTTTTTCGGCTCTCCATCGTGTAGCTCTAATGCGACGATATTTCAAACCTATCGTATCATTTCGGTTTGGTTTTTGGCCGACTTTTGGCGCGATTTCGGAAAGTTCGCCAAGAGTTTCTCTTCAGTGAATCTTAGCGTTTTGCAAAGTTAGATAGCTTATGTGGGAACTTAACTGACGATTTGTTTTTCTCGGATTTACTTAGAAATCATAAGTTAGTTACATAGATGAGGATTTTATGATTCTTTTGAATTATTTATCATTTTAGTACAATAAAACTCGAACGAAAAAAAACCCGAGAAAAAAATATAATGGGCATGGCTGGCCTTTGCCCGTAATTCGCCTTTGCGCCAAGGAGTTTAGTTTAGTTTAGTTTTAGAACTCGAACTATGCGAACCAATTTGGAGTAGGTCATTTGCGCCTGACCAAAAATTTCGTATAACTATCGTATACTAACGTATCGAGACGGACTAACTACCCATAATAGAACTGCTATTTGAGAGGACATCTCGTCTTGCCATAGATATATAAAGTACTAGATTGGGCTTGGCAGATCAAGTGACCTCCAATGCTAACGACAGGACGCGTATGGATTGGTTTGACATATATTTTCAGGCTTGTGTGCTTGGTCGCAAGGACCCGCTCATAAACCACCGTCAAATAGGACAACACAAGACACACACAAACACATATGACAGATGTTGCCATCTGTCGCCACCTCCACAATTTAGACATGTCCCTGAAGGGGAGGGAAATTTTCTCCAGGAACCTGTACCCATGGTGAACTGCGCAATGACCGACCACAGGACTTTCGGACCCAACAGATTTTACGAGCACGTACTCCGCATATACTACGCGTATGGAGACCCCAGAGGAGTGACAATTTTCTCAGTGTTGCCGCCACTTTTGGGAAAAAAGTGCTAAGAAAAATTAAATTTAACTCTAAAATTAAAAAATAATAATAATAATAAAAATACAAGCTATATTTTGGAATACATTTATTGACTTTAAAAAAACGTGAAACTCTTTTCTTGTGTTTTTATAATATTTTTTTGTAATTTTAAAATTAAATGGTATTTTTTCGTAGTATTTTTCTCATGAAAGAGATGGCAACACTGGCCAAATTACACCTACTCTGGGGTCTCCATCCGTGTCGCGTAGTTAGCATTGGAGGTCACGTGATCTACCAATCTAGTACTTTATACGATATCAATGTGTTTGCGCCGCGTAATCTAAAATACCTTAGAGGTCGCTATATCTGCGGTATGTTGCATACCGATTCAACTATTGCACTTGCTTGGTTGAAGACACCTGCAAATCGCCTGAAGACCTTCATAGGCAACCGCGTATCTAAGGTTCAACGGCTGACAGAGGGCTGTCAGTGGTGCCACGTACCGTCGCCTCTCAACCCTGCGGATATCATTTCCCGTGGGTTGGAACCTGCTAGTCTGCCGAACGCTGACTTGTGGTGGAATGGACCTCCGTTTATCAGAGAAGGAAAATTGTCCAGTGGGACACCTGAGTTGCCAGTGGAGACTGATTCCGAGTACTCTCGTGAACTGAAGGTAACTTTGGGACCTGATATGCCTATGACTAGGACTTATCTTGCAACAAATTGTGAATTATCTTTATTGTCTGATTTATTGTGCATTAATAATAATTATATTAGAATTCTTCGTATTTTGTGCTATTGTTTAAGATTTGTAAATAATTTGAAAAATTCCAATGTTAAGTTTTCTGGCCCCCTTAGTGTCACAGAGATAGAAAATGCAGAAAAATGCCTGGTCAAAATGGTTCAGAATGAATGTTTCCCAACAGATATTAGGAACATCCAGTGTCAGAGGAATGTCCTGCCTAATAGTAAGCTAAAAAGTTTGAATCCCTTTTTAGACAAAGATGGTATTTTGAGGGTAGGAGGACGTTTGGGAAATTCTGATTTGCCCTACGATGCAAAGTATCCTGCTATTCTGCCGAATAGTCATGCCGTGACCAGCAGCATAATTAAGTATTTTCATACTAAAAACTTGCATGTTGGTGCATCTGCACTGTTACATTGTGTCAGGGAAAAATTTTGGCCTTTGAATGGTCGTTCCATTTGCAGAAAAATAGTGCATGAATGCATCGCCTGCTATAGGGCTAATCCAACTGTAACATCACAGTTAATGGGTAGCTTGCCCAGGGATAGGGTTGTTCCCGATTATCCGTTTAATTGCACTGGGGTAGACTTCTGTGGCCCATTTATGATTAAATATCGTGACCAGAGGAAGGGTATTTTTCATAAGGTTTTTATATGTATTTTTGTGTGCTTTGTATCCAAATCCGTTCATGTGGAAATGGTATCGGATCTAACTTCTGAGGCTTTCATAGCGGCTTTAAAAAGGTTTTTTGCCCGCCGTGGTAAAAGCGCTAAACTGTATTCTGACAATGGTAAAAATTTTGTTGGCGCAAATAACGAAATTAAACGGTTATTAAATCTAGTGAAAAAACCAGATGAACAACTAGCGGGTTATCTTTCGGCTGAAGGAATCGAATGGAAGTTTATTCCTCCGAGAGCACCTTCCTTCGGTGGTCTTTGGGAGGCTGCCGTAAAATCCTTTAAATATCATTTTAAGAGAATTGTGAGTGGGACAAGGTTAACCTATGAGGAATTTCTGACAGTTAGTGTTCAGATTGAAGGAATGCTTAATTCCAGACCCTTAACCCCTTTATCGAGTTCTATTGATGATCTTGAAGTTTTAACTCCGGCACATTTTCTAATAGGCCGATCACTTAATTCTATCGTTGAACCTGACCTAACTAAGTTCAATGAAAATTGTTTAAAAAAGTGGCAAAAAGTGACCCGTTTGGTCCAACTAATCTGGAATAGGTGGAACCGTAGTTATTTGAGCGGGTTGCAGCAAAGAACCAAGTGGCGCTTCCAAAAGGCAAATGTAAAGGTAGGTGATCTGGTAATTCTGATGGAAGATTGCACGCCTAGTTTTCGATGGCCTTTGGGTCGTATTTTGGAATTGTATAGTGGTAATGATAATTTGGTACGAGTTGTGAAGGTAAAAACCCAGACTGGAGTATATAAAAGAGCAATTTCCCGCGTATGTTTACTACCCATATTAGATTAAAATGTGTTTGATATTTGACTTGCTGATGTTTTATGTATTTGAATTTTATTGTTCTAGGAAGTTTTCTGTTTATTGACCTTTATAACTTCTTTTATTGAAATTTTGTGAAATTTAAATTGCTTATATGTTGAATGTTTATAACATTGCAACGGGGGGAGAATGTTTGCGCCGCGTAATCTAAAATACCTTAGAGGTCGCTATATCTGCGGCCACTGAAATGCTGTGACTGTTGCGATGGCAACCAGTTCTGAAGAAGTGTGTGATGTGGTTTTTTGGCAGCCATTGCTGACCGAGGTCTGGTGAACAGAGTTGACCTCTGGTGGTTATTGAAACTCTTTTGTGTGATGGGTTTTTACAGTCGGCCTTCTTTTCTCCCGTCGGTGTAATGATAAGTTGCTTAGTGTTCCTTATATTTATACACGAATAATGAGATGTGTGAGAAGCATGAGTGTGAATAAATATTGTGATTTCAAGAGGTGTTGTTTTCTTGCATTGTCAAAGGAGAATTAGCATAGTCTAATAGAGTACGGTCCGTCGATGAGTTAAATTAATAGAAGTCGGAAGTTTGAAGAAACACAATGCGTCTTGATTATTATGCTCGAGCTGCAAATTGATGTATACATAGTTAGAAACGTTAGTGCAAGATTTCGCTTGAACCCTGAAACTTTCTAGCTTCCATAGCAATTAGTAGTGATTTACCACTTTTGCGATGAATCAAAGTTATGGTTTAACCACAAAATTGGTAGTTCCAAGTTCCAAATAGTGATGGGAGCTAGAAAGAGATCCAGGATTCAGGTTCAATTTTGCATAAACTTTTTTAAAGCATATGGAGGGAGGTGCAATGAAGCATCCAGACATAATCTTGATTTTTGCAATTTAATTATGTTTCGGATAATTGAAGTTCAAGTAATTGAAGAGCATAGTTGAAGAACCTTCTAAGTGGCATTTTTGAAAAAAAAAACTGGATTTTTGTATCAAGGAACATATTATTCTATCTCCTAGAGATAACAAGTTTCAAATTTTTCATAAAAGTTTAGTATAATTTTTACTACTTTGTAAGTACCGTTTTCAACAGATCTAAATGCAAACTAAAAACTTCAAAGCTGATTTTCTCTTTTTCACCTTTTTGTCCCTTAGCATGTTCTTCCACTAAGCTCTTCAAATGATGTTTGGATCAATGGAGCTTTGTTGATAATAAACCGAACCTACTACACTGCTTGCCAATCTAAGTTGGGTAAATAGAAATATGCTATGGAGGATATTCTTCCACGGATGTGAAGAGTTCCATAAATTATTTGTAAATCCATCCAGAAAACTAGTTTTAAAACATTAATTTCGTTTATGGTCTTACAGAATATTTGAGAAAATTTGGCAATTTTATCAAAATGAAAAGTGTATTTTGGTTAAATTGTATTCAGATCATTTTGTATGTAAATATTACCTTATAAAAGTTTCCAACTAACGGACCAACCACGCTTTTCCCTATGCCTTCTTGCTCTTTGTTTTTACCCAATTTAGGTAGGCAAGGAGTGTATAAATGAACTACCGATCAAAATTTACAGATCAATGGATTCAACTGAATAACAATATTACCTTATGACGGACATTGTCAACAGTCAAGTTGTCGCTAAACGGACATGAAGTGACGTTTGAAGTTGGTAGGTTGTCTTTATTTATGGCAGTGTGATTGACCATAGCTACAATGGCTATTCCCAAAGAAGATCTCTGCATGTAGTTTGAAAAGAAGATCAAAAAGCCGGATAAAGCATAAAAATGTCTGTATCCTATTCGAGGCAGCTTTGTTTCTGTAAAAAAAAGCAATAAGTTATTTTTAGCGTTAACTTAAAAATAAAGGAAAAGTTTCCCATTATATCACAAGCATACTATCTTGTATTTTCAGAAAAAAATTTAGTTGCGGCATCAAAGGTTTCGTGTTCTTCAGTTTCGGATGTGGAAACTAAAAAAAAATACTAACTTGTAACTATAGGTGCTGGTTTCTTCTCATTTCCCTCCATGATATTGCTGTCCTTACGATTGAAACCTTGGAGTCTACAATCCATTCAAGAATTTTATTTTATGAGGAATATCTTCAAATTTTATTCTACAAATTTCCTCGAGAACCTGAAATAAAGTAATATGTAAAAATTTGTAGTTGTAGTGTCAAAAAACTGTAAGTACGGACGATAAAGTTTTTTTTAAAAAAATAATAAGATTATACATTACATTCCAAAAATTAATTTAAAGATATATTCTGAAAGCTATAACTATAAAATAAATTACATAAAGTTATTTATATAAAAAAAAACTTTCTAATATTTTCTTCAGCTAGATATTTTTTCTGCTTTGTTATGTTAGTATAGTTTTAAAATTAGTTTACAGCTGGGGAAAAAAACGAATTACCCCTCGTTTCTCGGCTGCTATTGATCAAGGAATTTTGTGTAAGGTGTCAATTTTCAGGAAATAGCGTGAGGAATTGGGGACCAGCCACAAAAATTGTAATAGGGGTCGTCTACATAATAAAATGAGTACCAACTTCGAAAATTCCAACAGCAACACCCAATTTTTTTTACATAAAAATGTTCTGCACCTTCAAAATACCCCATGTATAAAAAAGAATTATTTATTTTGCATTATTTGCTGAGATATTAAAGCCTTATTTTGAACTCGTTTAGGGGCAAATACCCTAAGTGAAAAAAGGTAATATTTTGGTTGTGTCTTTTCAAAACGACTAGCTAAAAAAGGGTTAGCATAATCTCGCCAACGGATGCTAGAATTTAACTTTCTTCAGTAATATTGGGATTTTTCGATTTTTTTTTTAATTTTGGATTTTAAAATTCAGAGATAAAATAAAGGCTAGAAGATGAAAAGTTTTAATTTTAAAATTAAGTCGCATATACGGTTATTTATAACGAACAGATTTTCAAATGCTATTAATTACAATCAGATTGAAAAACATGATTATTACACTTATGTTTTAAACTCTTTATGCAAAGTTTTGCTTTATTCACATTGTTGCAAAAAGTTTGTTTAAAATTCGTCGCACTTTATCGGTAATATCGGCCCAGTGGCTTAGTGGTAGTGCTTATTTCGCATTGAAACGCCACAGGTCCGGGGATCGAATCCTGGATTGGGCGATGTTGACCCATCCCTTAAGTGGGTCGATAAATTGGCTGATATTGATACCCTGGCCCACTAATGGGCTGTTGCGCCGAGGAGTTTAGTTTTTTTATTGGTAAACCACGTATTGCAAATTGAGGGTTGCGACCTTAACACGATATTTAAGGAAAGCAAAATAAAATTACTCAGAATGATTTGGTAATGATTTTTAAACAACGTAGTAGGCACTAATCATTTTAAATAATTAATGTGGTAATAATCAAATGTATTTAAAACCGAATTCCAATAATATTCTTGGCCCTAGAATATTATTGGAATTCGGGTATTTAATCTAGGGTATTTAATTTTTAATATTAAACACACTTTTTGAAATTGTATTGGAAATAACATACATTTAAAAATATAGTAACCGATATAATTTTATGTTAATTATACAAACAAACTACATTGTATGCACCTGAAATAAGAAAAGATTTTTAAACATTTGACAGAAATCGATAATTTGGATAAACATTTACCAACAAACGCTTTTTAATCACCAAACGATAAACGGTAATGCAATTTAGGATCAAATTTGCCGAGTAATTTTTTACACGGTCCCCAAAATTCGTCTTTTTCAGTTTTTTTTCAATAACTCGGCAAATAACTGTTATTGAATTTAAAAAATTCGGGATTTTGGTTCTACTTGATCTACTTTATCGATTTATGTAAAAAAAAAATTGGGGTTGCTATTCATGTTTTTAATTTTTTCTTATTTAAATTTAAATAAAAAAAATTATTAAAAATGAAAAATTGATGAAAAACATGTGTGATTTGTTTTTGGAAAATTAAGAACTCTATAATGAAAAAAAAATCTTTGTTTAATTCATTTTATTTGTAGAGGTATGAATAAAAGTTTATGAAACTTTTTTAACATTATGAGCGTTCAACTTTGAATGCTTATATCTCAGCAAATAATGCAGAATAAATAATTCTTTTTTCTACATGGGGTATTTTGAAGGTGCTGAACATTTTTATGAAAAAAAATTGGGTGTTGCCTTTGAAATTTTCAAAGTTGGTACTCATTTTAATATGTAGACGACCCCTATTACAATTTTTGTTGCCAATTCTCAATTTCTCACGCTATTTCCTGAAAATTGACACCTTACACAAAATTCCTTGATCAATAGCAGCCGAGAAACGAGGGGTGATTCGTTTTTTCCCCCCAGCTGTACAAGCATTAATTAATGTTAAATACTAAAAACTATTTAATCACTTAACCGTTTTTGGAAGTATACAACCTCAAAGATTAAAAAGCTTTTGGAAGTATACAACCTCAAAGATTAAAAAGCTTTTGGAAGTATCCAACTTCAAAAGTTTGAAAAAAATAATTAATTAAGTTCAATTTAAACTAATGATGGTATCATTAGAAAATTGGTTAGTTTCAAAAGGATATGGGTCAATCTAAAAAAAATAACAATTCCAACCATCAAATAGTTAAAAATAAGTTTAGAATTTAATATTGATTTTATTTAAAACATGTTTTTCTGTTAAACAGCAACACATATATTTTTTTAAAAATTCTAACTATAACAATCTTCTTTTTCTTTTTGTTTTGTGGTGTGTTTTTTTCTCGTCGTGAATGCCGACAGCTACTGAAATCATGGTTTCAATTTTTTTTTGTCTGAAATTTCTTCTTTTGGTGTTCGAAATAGAGTTTTCTGAGAATATTGTCAAGGGGATTTTAGCAGTTTGAAATACAATAACAAAGTTGGGGCTGAAGATTAGCTTTATTCCCGCACACCACCATTAGCAATTACTTATATACAGGATAGAGCATTCGACTGGAATGTTCTAGAAACTAAATTAACATAATGATAATAAATTATTAGAAATGAATATTCGATAACCTTCAAGATACATAAGAAACATATGTGATTTAATAAGTAATAAATGGCCCCGACCAGACCGGGGCCCAAACTCACGATTGACGTAAGAACTCTCATCTGCAAAAAGGGACTGCTACTTTCGCTGCAATAATCTACTTATTAAATTTTTAGAATGCCAACTTCGTGCTGTGTTGCTGGTTGTTCGAATAATTTGTCAAAGAAAGCTTGCACAAAAAGGAAAAGTTTCTTTTCATCCATGACGGGTATTTTGAGAGTGAAACTGAAACAACCAATGAAATCGCAAATGCAAAAAAAAAAAAAAAATCAAAACAAGAGCATTGCATCATCAGAAACATTCCTTGTAGCAAATATTATCTACACTCCTTGCCAACCTAAGTTGGGTAAATAGGAATATGCTATGAAGAAGATCCTTCCGCGCATGTAAAGAGTTCCATAACTTATATGTGAATCCATCCAGAAAACATGTTTAAAACATTAATTTCGTTTAAGGTCTAACAGATGAATATTATTTGAGAAAATTTTTCAATCTTATCAGAATTAAAAGTGTATTTCGGATAAATTGTATTTAAATCATTTTAATGTAAGTATTACCGTACAAGAGTTTCCAACTAACAGACCAACCGCACTTTTCCGTCTGCTTTTTAACTCTTTGTTTTACCCAAGTTAAGGTGGCGGAGTTTTTCACGGAGTTTAAAGAACTCTCCTTTTTATTCACATTTCACAAAATATGTAAACTTTCATTATTTTTAATGACTCAATTAAAATACAAGCATCAATTAAGTCAAGCGCTCTTGATTCATTATCGTAAACTACGATTAATATAAGTGCTTCGTTAAGCCATTCATCATAATCATTTGCAGATAGCAACTATTTTATCTATATTATTGACTATTATGACTATTATCTATGACTATGACTATTATCTATGATTAAAGTCTGCAGTTGCAGTTGTTCAAAATACAGCCAAATTACATAATTCAAATTAATACAGCATATTTCGGATATTTTTACCTGGTAAAAATAGAGAAACAGGTTAAATTAGTTTGAATGAAGTTGCTCTTCTAGTAAAGTTTGTCAGATTTGAAACCTCCCCCCACCCCTTTCCGTTTCCCGTGGGAATGTTTGGCATGTACATTTTTGTGTTTGTATTGACACTCACTTTCAGGTTTTAAGGGTTTGCCACAAGAGAATTACAGCGTATAGCAGAAAAATTAAAAAAAAAACTCTAGGTGTGTAACATTTCCTGGTAAATCAATACATTCAAGAGTAATTTTCTAATCCCCCCCCCCCCGTAAGGTAATATCAATATTTTAAAACCTAAAAAGTTCAATGATATATTCTATGTTATCTATTTGCGCATGCGCGATTTTCTCAAAACCTTATTATCCTCCAGGCACTTGGAACTTGTGAACCAAATTTAAAGCATATATATATATATTTAATTTTTCAGCAAAGCCTTTAAAACCAAATACGTTCTATGGCAGCTCCCCTTTGCACATGCTTGAGTTTTTCGAAAACCTTATATAGTGGAGGCCCCCTTTGTAGGCCATGGATCAGCAATATGAAACCATAACCCCAACAATCCTGTGGGAATTTATGGCATATACTTTTTATTGTTGGCATTACCTAGCCTATTAAGAATTCAGTTGTTTGCTCTTTTTATTTTTCGGAATATAGTATTCTGTGTGTGATTTAGAGAAAAACTAAATTTTTTTATTTTAGTATTTTACAACAAAAGGGTAATTTAATAACCATATTTTTTATAAATATATTTAGTAAGGGGTATTAGTGATTTAAAAATAGAAAGGAAATAAGTGAATGAATGAAAAACTAAACCCGAGGTTAATCGGGATCATTCGCTATAGAGCATACATAATTACTCTAACTAAAGAGCATACATAATTACTTTAACTAAAGAGCATACAAAATTATTTTAACTAAAGAGCATACATAATTACTTTAACTGAAGAGCATACAAAATTACTTTAAGGGGTCATAGGAGTCTTAAAAATGTGCAAAGAAGGTACTACAAAGCATAGTTTGATCTTTGTGTAATTTTTTAACAACCCAATATATAAGTATAATTTTTATATGTAATTCTATAAGATTTATTTATTATAAACAAATTTTAAAATTTACGAAACTTTAGCCAAAACTAAAATAAATAATAACAAACATAAAACTATTTGAACACATTGGGATTAGGCTTGCGCGCCAAATTTTGAGGTCAAAATTGAAGAAATGACCAAGAAAATGACTTTATATTGTACAAATATGTACAAACAAAGACCTATACCTAAATTCTCAGCTCAATTTTTATTAGAAATTATTTTAAGAACTTATTTCTAAAAAAAATCAATAAAAATTTTTAAATTTTGAATTGAAATTTTAAAAAAAAATAATTTCTAATTAAAATTGAACTGAGAATTTAGGTATAAGTCTTTGTTTGTACATATTTGGTCAAAGGAACAACAACTGATCATGGTCAGAGGTACAACAACAGGAAAATGAAAATTAAAAAGCATGCTACAGTTTAAAGGTTAGAATAATCATTTTCAAAAGCTTCAAAATTTTTTCTAAAGGGTATAGATACTATGTCAAATGATTTCTGTCAACAAAAAGATAACACAAAGAAATCTATTAGGCAAAACGTTATAAAAAATACATACAGTTTTAGGATGGAAATAAATTTTTATATTTTACATGAATCCTTGGCTTGAATAATGCACATTAGGCTACAGAAACCCTCCAGTGGAGTAGCTGTATATTAATTAGATAATTTTTTGTAAAATATTGCTTCAGGGGCACTACAGCCTAAGTGGTCAAAGGAACAATATGGTATGGTATGGTTTGTACATATATATTCCAGCTTGTGTGCTTGTTCAAACAATATGGTCAGAGGTACAACACCTTCCCCAACTTTCAAAACCCAAAACTGAAATCTTTTATAAAGGCTGCGTCTGTCTCTCCGTCACCCACTTTTTAGAAAACGAACCACAAGTCTCACAAACAAGTTGAATACGTCATTTTTACGCAAAAAAGTCAACCCAGGCTATATCCCGAATTCCATTAATTTTAATTCAAATTAAAAGTACATTTAAAATTAAATATCTAAAAGTTTGTTTTAGATTTAAATCACAAAAAATTCAAATTTCATCAAGCTTTATGGTTTTCAGAAAAATTTTAATCTTGGTTTAGCCGGTATGTGGACTTTATAAGTATGTATCTCTCTAACAGTACAAAAAATATTATCTCAAAACTTACCACCAGTTGAAGGTTCCTTAAAACTACGATCATTCACATCAAATTCATTTTTCAAACCAATGGGAAAATCCTACAATATTTACACAAAATAAAATAAAAATTATCTTCACTTACTTGTTCTTGTATGAAAAACCCGATATTGATTTTGTAAGAATGTCGATCACTTGCAAGATACTGAAGTAAATGTATTAATCAGATAATATGGAATTAAATCAATTATAAACGATGACATGACCAATTTATTCATAACACACATGGTATTTATTCAGGACCGCGTTTTAACGAATGTCATTTGATTTTACATATTCTTTTGAACAAAGTCACTAAGAAGTTAAAGGATAGAATGAGTCTTAAGCATATTCTTCTATCTTTTTATTCCGAAAGAATAAAAAAAAATCAAGTGGGCATTGGTATATGTTAAAGATTTCAGTCTATCTGTCGTAATTTCCGTCCAAAATCGGTTCTATGCATTGGATTCTAAAAAATATTTTTTGTCAGAAATTTAAAAGGAACCCGTTTTTTTTTCTAATTTTTGTCCGGCTGTCTGTACAGTGTACATCCGTAGTGACGTCTGCCAACTTGAATGTCGCCATAATTACCTGTTTAATTACCCATGAAATTTAATGTCTAGCCACTTCAATCGATGTTGCTGCATTTCAATCGATCATTTTTAGCATTCAAAACTTCAACCATTTATTTTAAATAAATATTTGCAGAATTTTTGTAATCATATATATGTAATTGCAACAACGACATAAGATGAGCAATATTGGATTGTTTAAGAGGGATTGTCTGTACAGTCGTGGACAAAAAAAAGAGAACAGACTTCGCTGTTTAGGCACCGTTTGTCGGAGGCATAATTGTGAAATGTCATTTTAACGGAAATAACGTCATGAGTTGATTGGTCAACACAAAAATCTCGTAAGGGGTCGTCTTCATATTGAAATTAATACCAACTTTAAAATTTTCAATGGCAACATCCAAATTGTTTGGTATAGAAATGTTTAGAATCATCAAAATATCCCAAATATCAATTTTCGTTGCAAAATTCCTCATAGTTGTTGAGATATGGTTACAGAAAATTTATGGATCATAATGTTAAATGAGATTTCCAAACTTTTGATCATATCTCCATTAATAATTTACGTAGCCAGACGAAATTTTTTTTGTGTGTTACTTTATAACTTTCCAAACAAAGTTGAAATAGTTTTATATAATTTAAGAAATATTTAATATTTTTAAAAAAATAATCATAATTTTTTCGAAAAAATTTGAATACAAACCCATTAATATTTTTGCATAAATGGATTCAGGGTCAAAAGTTAATGAAAAGTACCGAATTTCGTAATTCTACTAGTATAACATTTTGAGTTATGATGATAATAAGCTTGTATTTTGAAATAGGGGACCGTATAAAAGTGGAGAAACGACAACAATCAAGATTGGACCGATCGTTTGGTGATTAAAAATAATTAAGTAGTTTTCTTTTCTGCAAATTAAATTAATAATCAATTTTTCTATGGATTTGGAAAGTCTTGAAAAAGAAGTTTTAAATTTAATTACAGGTTATTCGTGTATCAACTGTGTTTTATAAGTGTTATAACGTAAAAGAGTAGGTGAAGTATCGAGTATTAACTGGAAATTAAACTCGAGAAAAGAATGTTCTATTTTACATAAAATTTTATTTTTTAAAAACAATAAACACAAAAAATATGTTTGTAATCCATGATAGAAAAGTAGTTAAAGAACTAATTTTATGACTTAAGTAAGAAAACGAAATATCAGTACTATTTATTCTATATATACGTTCTTATTATAGTGCTTTTTCCAAATAACGTTGTTAGGTTATGCAAAGTATAGAAAAAAAATGTAATTGAATGCATTTGATGCAAAACATAAAATAAATACAGTTATGTTGCAAGAGTGTAATATACTTTTTTATGAATTAACTAATAAACTTCTCGATGCAACAGCCCGTTAATATGCCTGCCATGCCCATTGCAGCTTTCTTGACCAAGTGCTCTCTGGTGACGGGCATATATTCCCGGTAAGGTGGCCAGCCTCACGGGGAACCTCCAGTGCTTAGATCCAAAACATGCTTGGTCCTCCGGGACTCGTTCCCCGGAACTGTGGCGTGACAATGGGAAGCACTACCACTATTTATGAATTAACACAAGACAAGGATCAAATAAATTTAATCAGCAAAATATTTTAATAATAAACTAAACAAGATTATAACTACTTTTTACTTCCTGCATTGTCGCTCTCAGGTCACAAATTACCGCCAGATTAATCTTTAGATTCTAATGTTTTTTTTGGTATTAAAAATTTTTTTGTATTCAAAAATACTTTCTTGCTAGAAGATAAGATTTTTAGAACAAAATTAAGAGTGTAAACAATTCGATGAAAAGTCCTCAATCATTCAATTAATTTGTTACGCTAATTATTATTACACAGTTCAACAAGAAAAAGCAAGTGTTTGTCCCGAAGCTACTTTGGCGATTTTTTGCTTCTTTGGTGGTCCAATAATAGAGAAATGACATTTTTAGCCCAAGTTTAATAGGGGGATTCATCAGAGATTAAAAAAAAAATGATTTTTTAAAACGTTTTTTCATAAAAAAAAATGCCTTTTTGACGTTTTTTTGGCTACAAACAAACTGCAACTGGTTCTTACCTCTATATTGGTGTTAAGTGAGTACCGATGGGCCATTTTGGAACTCAAACACCGCTCCAAAACTGTCTAAATTAGCGATTTCCATTTTTTTGATGTTATTTCATGCTTTTTCGCGTGGTTACTTTTTTGGCTACAAACAACCTGTAAGCCATCCTGCAACTGGTTCTTACCTCTATATGGGTGTTAAGTGAGACCGATGGGCCCAGAGGTAAGAACCAGTTGCAGGTTGTTTGTAGCCAAAAAAAAAAAAAAAAAAAAAAAAAAAAAAAAAAAAAAAAAAAACGTCAAAAAATGCGTTTTTTATGAAAAAACGTTAAAAATCAGTTTTTTGATCTCTGATGAATCCCCCTATTAAACTTGGGCTAAAAATGTCATTTCTCCATCATTGGACCACCAAAGGAGCAAAAAATCGCCATAGTAGCTTCGGGACAAACAATATGCTTTTTTTGTCGAACAGTGTTATTATTGGTTTTGCATACACATTTTCCCAAATAATTTTAAGTTAAAATTAAATTAGAGTAAAATGCAGATAAAGTTGTCGAATTGAGTAAAATTGAATCAAGTACTGAACAGATTGCGGATATATTATTGTTGCATCATGTAAAGTTATTTTCCCAAAAAGTTTATGTGTTTTAAATTCAAAGCAAAAGTCTTTAATAAATGTTAATCAAATAAAACAATGTCTAATAATTGTAGGGAAATCTTAATTTCCTTTCGATTGTGGTGGCATTGCGCTACAACTTGATGATCAACATCGTCCAAAAAACGGACTGTTGCCTTGCGAACTCTTTCTCTTCTATGCGGCAACGCTGCCGTTCCGAAACCGCTCGTCGGGCGAGCGCTGCAGCCGCATTTGTTCTTCATTATGCTTAATTAATTATTAGTTCTGTTTACACTTGCTATTTTATTGATGTTATTTAAATGATAGTTGTTATTCAAGTTCTCTATTTATTGGAACACTCATCTACACAGAGTAATCGCAACCGAGTCTGGTGGAGGTGTCAACTCGGCGACTCCTGTGCCATAGATTGGGGAAAAAACCAAACGATATATTATTATCGAATTCTAAATAAAATCTTCCATAATATATTAGGAAATTATTTTATAATTATTTATTTTGTTTGAATTCGTGTATTAAAAACCGATAAAATTGCAAAATGATGGTAAACGTTTTAAATGGGGAAAAAATGAAAACCTGAAATATAGAAAGGCAGTTCAAAGCATAAGCAGCAACATATAGGATGGTTAAACGAGAACAAAACCTGCAAAGGCACCCTCCGCGTCACCACAACACAACCCACCACACCAGGGAAACGCTAACTTTTCAATTTTCCCTACTGGAAAAAAATTAGTTAACATTGAAATTATTTTATAATTATAATATTACAATAAAACTTGAGACTTTTTAATTTTATAACAACATTAAATATTTAAAATCAGCAAATAATTATCCGTACTTGGCCGGTAATGGATGAGCAACAAAATTATTTGAAAAACTGTAATCAAGAATCTTTTATAACATGCAACTCAACTCCCGACAAACGAAAATCCTGGTCACAAACTATTTGAAACGTCATTAAAATTATTCACATAATCCTAGTCTAAACAGTTGGAAAACAACTAACAACAAATTCTACGAATAAATAATTAATATTTCACTAATTTCTTATTGGCGATAATCTCGCCGGTTTTTCAAGCAAAGAACGAGAGACTTTGGGGATATTTGCTACATATTTGGCGAGAAAATCTAATTACAAGGAGAGGGCTGCGGAGCCCAGTCGGTTAGGCACTCGTCTAGCATGCGAAAGGTCTCAGGTTCGGGTCCGGGCATCGCCAAAATATTTGAAGACCTATAAACGGTCCGTGCAGCCAAAAATGTCCGACAAATAATACCCCGTGTAAAGGAGTGCACGTTAAATATCCTTCAAAGTCCTAACGCTGCGTACGATGTCACCCTTAATGGTTGCTTTGGGTGCTTATTTAGGTGTCGGCTATCTATACGTGAAAAACGCTAAAAACAGAAAGATTGCTACAAACAGCCTATCATTTAGCTGCATAGAATAATGGTTTTTGTCACAAAAAAAAGATTGCGTTGAGTTCCCGCTCATATATCGGCCTCGTCATTTTACCATGGCTAAAAATTACGTGGAGAGCCTTCAAGAGCCCTTTGTAACCCTAACTGCGAAGTTCTTTCAATTTTGTCCCCAAACCAAACTGAAAATCAAGTTTGGTTTGGTTTGAATTAACGTCGCACTAGAGCTACACGAGGGCTATTGGTGACGGACGTCGTATTTTAGAACCACAGTCAGTGAGTGAAAATCAAGTATATAAGTCCCGCTCAGGTGTCGATCTCGTCAGTTGACCAGGGTTCAAAATTGCTAGGGGTACTTGGCTGCATCAAGCAAATGAAGTATGAGGCTAGAAATAGACAGCAGGAAATTATTAAACATTAATTATTAACTTACATAAATTACCTCAATTCTGCCGCCCCGGTGGCTCAATCGTTAGGACTCTAGCCTTTGGAGCTGCTGGGGTCGGGTTCGAATCCCGGTCAGGCATGGATGTTTGTGACCGTCAATAAATGTTGTTATTTGTCTATGTGTTATTCATTTCTTTTTGACTGTAATAATTCTTTCTGTGTCTGTCCCACTTGACGAAAGCTTAGAAGCGGTTCTCTGAACAAGCACACAAGCTGGAACATAAATGTAACCATACCATACCATACCACAATTCTCATTTTAATACCATACAATCCAAATCCCAAAAGAAAAAAAATATTTTGTCAAAAACTACTTGAACGCGGTTATTATCAAAAAGTAACCACAGTTCAACTCGTTATACAACTCTATATATACATAACTTGATCATCACACACACAATCTTCTACAATACTTATTCAAAAATCTTTAATATTTATCCATATTTTTTCACTAACAGGCACCGTCCTGGCAAAATTAGTTAAGGCGTCATGCCACGGATTAAACCGTTAAGGGTTCTGTTTTTGCCTTAGTCGTCCTATAAACGAATCATGCTGGACCAAAATTGCTCCACGAATAAATAGCATACTACACCAATTGATTCAAGTTCAATACGTCGTGGTCCAAAGTCCTGGCGTGATCCCACGTAAGAAGTCATTAGTTGCTTTGAGTGCCAGCTCAGATGTTGGCGTCACTTGACCACTGTTTAAACTACATATAGCACTAATTCAACCAAATCTTCTCCATAAAACAACATATAAATAAAATCAATATATTCACAAAAGTAAAAAAAATATGGTTTCCTTCCTTGGTAGTAGTCTAAAATATCTTAGCCCGAAACCAATATACTTTCTGAAGCTCTAGTGGGATGTTAATTCACTCATCTTGCAACCAAACCCTTTACCCAAGCAAAAAATTCACAGAAAGGAAAAAAATTGGCAAAATTCCATATTGGGAAAATGCGGACCTATAAATAATACATTAATATATATGGAGATGTCCCCCATTTTTTGTCAAATTCGTTTAGTTGTATAAATCCTAAACTATAAGGAATCTGGCAATGAAAATTTATATTTGGGGTATTTTGACGATTCTGAAAATTTCTATGACAAAAAATTTGGATGTTGCCATTGGAAATTTTAAAGTTGGTATTAATTTCAATATGAAGACGACCCCTTAAGAAATTTCTGTGTTGACCAATCAACTCAGAACGTTGTTTCCGATAAAATGACGTATCACAATTATACCTCCGACAAATGGTGCCCAAACAGTGAGGTCTGTTCTCTTTTTTTTGTCCACGACTGTACCACAGAGCTGATGCATTAGTTTTGAAATTGCAACTTTCGCAAAAGAATTGCCTTGCCATGTTATCCCATTTTCACTTGGTATGGGAATCAGCTTAACATCAATTTAAAACAAAATTAAAAAGAAAATAACGTCTGGTTATTTAATTATCGGTTGATACGGTTTTTAATAGTGCCGCCATCTGCTATATATTTTTGGCATTCTTAAATTTCAAAAATATGTAACTAAATAACTAGATAACTTTTTCATCTTAAATTTCTTTCATTTCGATGCAATGTTGATTCCCATACCTGGGTAAAAGAGTTAATATGGCAAAGGAATACATCTGCGGAAGTTGTGATTCCAAAACTAATGCATTAGCTCTATGGGACTGACAATCCCTCTTAATTATTCATCTTTTTACTAATAAAAGGGCAATGCTTTCGGTTTGTTTCTTACCCAAAAGTATGAGTAGTATAATTTAGGTTTCTTAGTTTGTTAATAATGCAATTCGGATGTTTTGTTAATACTAAATATTTAGAAAATATCTGTTTTTTTTTTACAAATGTTATGCTTTTACTAATGATTAAGAAGATCACACCTTTAAGCAGTTGGCGATATAGTTTGAAATGTGCCAAATGTATCCCGAACAAATGCTAGAATTTGGCCAAAGCAACTTGGCATAAATATTCTTCAAACTGCATATAAATCTAGCAAATGAAAAATATTTTTAATTTTTCTTGAGAAGGAAAATTACTGAAAATAGCTAATTTATAGCCAATTTTCTTAGCTTTTTATAGTCTGGATTACAAGTAATTCTGTGTTTGCTTATTTTATTTCTAAGGTAGGGGAGGCCGAGGTACAATGGATCATTTTTGTGAATTTTCAGTGCTAACTCTCAAACTAATAGTTTTTTTTTTAATTTGAAAAATGCATGCATATTACCTAAATATTAGACTTTATAATACATTAAGCACAAAAGAACAATTATTTATATTTACTTTTTTATTATAATTTTTTTAGCTGCAAGTGGCAAAGTGGACCATTTTACCCCGACAATGGGGTAAAATGGTCCATGGCATGTCCAATGGACCACAAGGAATTTTTTTAAAAAATTAATCAATTAAACATTTTAATAATGAAAAATATTAAATATATATTACACATGTTTATTACTCAGACATAAAAACCATTACATATATGGATATTGAAGTTGGAAATGATACAACAAAAGTTTTGATGCCACTGAAAGTCGGCTGTTTATAATTCGGCATCAAAATTTGCATCATGCGGTGCAATAATGTCCTCATCACTTTATTCTGTTTCACTACAAACACACATATTTTCAGAATCACTTGAACTTCCTAATACATACTCTTTTTGCTTTGAAACACTTCTGAAACGACCCGAGTGGTTAAGGCATCAACCCGAGTGGTTAAGGCATCCGCCTCAGGATTCAGCCCTCTCAGGAGTGTGGGGGGTTCGAATCCCACCTACTGCCAGTCATCCTGTAAATTGGATATATGTACTGGGAAAGAGTAGAAAATCCAACTCGTGACGGATGGGCCCGAGTACACTGGGACAGACCAATACCACCTAGATCAGAAGGCCGGCGAACTAAATGCTTGACGTCATATTAGTGGACCGATTCTCTGGTTTTGACCATAATGATCATACGTGACTAGATCTTGTATTTGAACACAGTTTTAAAATAAGATGAATGAAGATGCGACGTCATCTTAAGATACGACGTTATTGGTCAAAAAATCGAAATTGGTCTACTAGTGTGACGTTGTGTTGCTTATCTCTTCGGCCTTCTAATCTAGGTGGTATTGGACAGACGTGCTCGTTAAATCTGTGGAGTCCAAAGTCCCGACGGCGTAAGCGTACGATGTCGCTCGAAGTTCCGTTGGGTGCCCGTTCAGGTGTTGACCTCGTCACTTGACCTGGGTTCTAAATTACGAGGCGTTATAGGCTGTGTTAAAGCTCCTAATGGAGGCTAGAAATAGGCAGCCGGAAACGATTGCACTACACTACTACTACTTTTGAAACGCTCGGCTATGAACAAGCACACAAGCTGGAATATATATCATACCATACCATACGCTCGGTTTTATCATTTCTCTTTGGGCTAGAAACTTTTTTAAAAAAATCTAATTTCTTTTTAGCTCTAGCTAAAGCAGCATTTTCCTGTTTCATTTTTTTCTCTTCCGTGATTTTAGCTTCTTCAATTGTCCTTTTCACCAGTGTATCAGTTAGAATTTTTGAAGCTTCATTAGTTGTTTTCTTATTAAACATAGATATTTTTAAAAATAAAAATATTTTTTTCTTCAATGAACTATTTAATTATAGTTGTCAACTTGTAAAAGTTGAATACAATTAATTCAAAGCGTCTTTTTATTTAAATAAAAAGAAATTTAAAATAAAATACTTCTTTACTCTGTTTTGAAGTCTGATTGGGATTATTTGTTTAATTTTAAGACTAATGCATTGACAATTCTTCAAATATATAAATTACATTAAACACCGATTAACACACTCATTAAGGGTAAAATAATTTATTAAGTTTCGATTCCACACATACACTGGGGTACAATGGACCATGGTCCATTGTAACCCGGGATCTGGTGGACCATTACTTACCCTAAATTAAATTGTTTTACATAGATTAACTATAAAAATGTATGTCTTATCTTCTAAATGTGCCAAGTAAAATATTCCAAGTCGCAATTCTTGAAGGGAAAAAACAAGAAATACTTTGGTGTAAATATTTACTTCTGCCTGTCACAAATGAACTTTCCGGAAAAAAATGACTAAATTGTCAGCTAAACACACAGTTGCAAGCTTAGGTTAATCAATACCCTTTTGCCACCTCTGTACCTCAATATGAAATATTAGAAAAAATAAATAAAATAAATAATAGCTGATGGTCCATTTTATCCCGTGGTCCATTGCACCTCGTCTTCTTCTAAATCTTGTGTGGAAGCGGTTCTAGTTGAAAGTTATCGTTATAATGTTACTTGTGTTTCGGTATGTTTGCGTAACATAAAAGTAGGCTATTTTAGTTCGTTTAGAGATTTAAAAATTAATGACTGCCTTAAAAAAAACTAGGTCTGTTGTTATTTAAATAATTGTGAATACATTGAAAACTTCGGTATAACGTTTTTTGCACTAATTTTACAGAAAAACTTACATTTCAAGAATAGCTTAATGTTATTTAATTTTAGAGGCTTTTTTAAATTAAATTTTTATCTTAAATCAGTTGTAATGACGCCATAAAATGCAGCATAATCAAATATTATGATAATATCAGATTTTTACAGATTTTTGCGTGAAAACTTATTCAAGAATAAAATGCTTATGTCATCTTAAGCCTTTTTTGGGATTTTCCAATGCGCCAAAAGTCGCTAGAACGGATGATGAGATTTGACTAATGTAACTTTACATTGATTCCTTGAACTGAAAATCAATTAATCATACGAAAATTAATATTATTTTATTTTGAGATAGAAAATTAATGAAAATTTTTCATTTGGGATTTAAAAGAGATTGATAATTAGTTTGATAGCTTATTTTAACTTTTAAAAATTTGAGATGCAACTGGATGCTTTGTTCAGCGTTTTATTTTTTTTCTAATTGGGGATAAATCTTGTGTAGAAG
Organism: Hylyphantes graminicola; assembly: GCA_023701765.1. Taxonomy (NCBI): domain Eukaryota; kingdom Metazoa; phylum Arthropoda; class Arachnida; order Araneae; family Linyphiidae; genus Hylyphantes; species Hylyphantes graminicola. The sequence continues at coordinate 21,285,707 of CM043121.1, forward strand.
CGGTTCAAGGTGTCAGTTACTATTACAAACCTATTTGTTTTAAGACAAGAATTTTAGTAAGTGTTTAGATAACAGGAAAGTAGTTTTTTTTTTTTTTTTGGTTCTTTTAGAACTACAGCCGAAACATTTTACATTCATTTTACAGTTCTTACTTTTTAGACAATATTACCTTCATAGCTAGTCAAATCCACTAATCCACAGTCATAGATGCATATTTCATGAAATTTGCGAGGGTCAATATAGCTGCACTAAATTGTTTTCGCGTATCTGTTTCTGGTTTTCATATTTAGGCTTAATAGAATAAAGTCTGCCAACAAAAAAATAGTTTATATCTTCAATTTTGCCTTCAAAGTATTAAGAATATTTTTCAAAAGGTAATTAAGATAATAAAAAATTATGTTGCACTAATATTTAGGTGCATATAAGTTTATATGTCATTTTAAGAACACTGCCTTGGTTTTGTAAATAACTATTTTTGATAAAATACAAATTAAATAAAAAAATTATTTCAACAGTGTAAAAGATCTACACAAATTCATACCATGAATTAAAGCATTAGCTTTTAAGCGTTTTCAAAATTTGTTCAGTTTTAACCCATTTTTCCTTGATTTTAAAAAGTCCTCTGAAAATCAGATAATTACAGCAAAAACTTCTTTTTATAATATAAGTTTTGAGTGTGCATCTTGGAGCAGAAAAGGAAAGGTATGCGTTTAATCGTAATAACATGAGCCGTCAGCCAATTCCATGGTGAAATTTAGATGCAAGAATACCGGATTACAGAGTCGAGCCTCATTAACGCGAACTCGCTTAACCAGAAATACTGCTTAACGTGAAATGAAACTATTTCCCTGGACTAAAAAGCTTTGAGGTAATGCTAAAAAAAATCTCTTAAGGCGCAATCAATTTAGGTAAAATTATGCTTAAGAAGACTCTCATGGGAATTCCACATCGTTAAAATCGTAATGTTATTCATATGGAGAATATTCGCAAGTCAATTACCGCCACAATTTTATTAAAAGGTTACTAGTTTCTAGTATCACTGTAAAGATCGAAAGGAGTAGATTTCATAAAACAATTTTTTTTTTGTGAAAATCATATATAAGTAAGTATAAGTATTTTAATAGCTTTTTTAAGTTAGGAAAAAAATGGAGTACACATTCAGTTCTAATTTTAAAAAAATTATTAAAAATACTAAATATGCGAATTTCGCAAAACAAATTAGTTTTATGAAATCTACTCCTTTCGATCTTTGCAATGATACAAGAAAGTAGTAACCTTTTATTAAAATTGTTACGGTAATTGACTTGCGAATATTCTCCATGTGAATAACATTACGATTTTCAAGATGTGAAATTCCCAAGAGAGTCCTCTTAACCCGTACAAACATATTCGGAATTTGACTCTTTCTTTCCTTTGTTTCGAATCACTAATGAAACAAAACAATAACAAAACGACAACCAACATTCTAAAAATAAATTGTTTTCTATTTCTGAGAAAATCACGCGATCTTCCATGATCAATCAATTTCCCAATCAACTCCCAATCAATCAACTCCCACGATCAATCAACTGAGTAACCTCTGTAGAGAGACACCTACACGTTTCATAACGTGATAGATTATTCGACACCTTATGAATAAATTAAATTACATCTGAAATTAGAATTAGTTCGCATTAAAACTTATTGATTTTCATTCAAAATGAATCGTAAATGAATCACATTTCTTCAGAAAGAAAACAAAATTTTATAATGTTTAAAAAAGAGGAAATTGCGTCTGTAACTATGCAATGTGCTATTCTTTAATAAATTTCCTAATTTTTCGATAGTATGTACTACTTCAAATGCATTATATTAATAAAATTATTATTTGCATAGTTGGCGTCGTTTGAATTATCGTCGCACTAGAGCTACACGAGGGCTATTGGCTATGGGCGTCGTATTTTAGAACCGCAGTCAAGTGATGAGCCAACTCCTGAATGGGCACCCAACGCAATCGTTAAGGGCGACATCGTACGCAGCGTTAGGACTTTGAGAAGCATATTTAAAGTGCACTCTCTCTACACGGGGACTCGACGGATATTTTTGGCTGCACGGACCGTTTATAGGTCGGCAGTTATTTCGGTGATGCCCGGATCCGAACCTGGGACCTTTCGCATGCTAGGCGAGTGCCTAACCGACTGTGCTCCCCAGCCCTAATTGCATAGTTGTATTATTAGTGTATTGCGTAATAAAATAAGAATATTTTTTCGAATTTAATTTTTTTAAATATTCAATGGTTCAATGAAAAAAAATTCCTTATGGTTAGCATGAAATTCCGTTAACACGGAATGCTTCGGTGCACCCTTCGAGTTCGCGTTAACGAGGTTCGACTGTATCTTTGAACTTGACTCCCAAACTTCCCATCCGATGGTCTAAAAAATGACCGCAACACTTTGAAAATTGAGTAAGTAGGTCACACAACTCCAATAAATAACTCAAAATAGTTTCGAAAAACACATTCAAAAGTGAATCACTTGCAAAATCATACTTCACCGCTTAATTCCACCGCTCATTTTCGAGCTCTAAATTCTCTGTACTAATTCAATACTACAATACCATCAAATGGGTACGTTTAATTTAATCTTTATTATGTATAAATTTTATTACCTTATTTAAGTTATCAGTAAAAATGCTATTATTTTTTTTACTCACGTAAACTTATTGATAACTATACCAAAACCGAGCTTAAGTTTGCAGCAGAGAAATGTACTGAGCGGAGGAAATGGGTAAACAACCCGGCTGGCGCCGCAATTCTGCGTACTCTGATTGACTGCTCCTTTCGACCCTGATATTCATGCGCCCTGTTACGTCAAAATCGAAGGACAAAATAGTTAAATAACACTCTAAATGAAGCTTAACTAATAAAAATAATAAATTTATGTCTTGAAATAACAAATCAATTTATTTATTGAATGTGTAATACCTTTTTGTATTCGATTCTCGCACTCAAAAATGAGACATTTTAAAACTGCAAACTTAAGGTCGGTTTTGGTATAAATCTATGTGCTTTCATATAGTGTCGATTAAGGGGTCATAGGAGTCTTAAAAATGTGCAAAGAAGAAACTACAAAGCATTGTTTGATCTTTCATGTAATTTTTTAACTACTCAATATATAAGTATAATTTTTTATATGTAATTCTACAAGATTTATTTATTATAAAACAAATTTTAAAATTTATGAAACTGTAGCCAAAACTAAAATAAATGATATTCAACATAAAGCTATTTTAACACATTGGGATTAGGCTTGCGCGGCAAATTTTGAGGTCAAAATTGAATAAATGACCAAGAAAATGACTTTATATTGTACAAATATGTACAAACAAAGACTTACACCTAAATTCTCAGCTCAATTTTAATTAAAAATTATTTTAAGAACTTTTTTCTAAAAAAATTAATAAAAAATTTAAAATTTTGATTAAAAAATTTTTTTAAAAGTAATTTCTAATTAAATCGAATTTTTTAGAGCAGACTAAGCAGGTCTTTTGCGACACTTTCTTTTATTATAGATACAAAACTTATTTATTATATATGCCATCAACAAATTCAAATATATCTCAACTAATAAACTGCGTGACAAATAATGTTTTTTTTAAGCTCTTAATTCGTAATTTGATCGAACAAAATTTCTATTACTATCAAAATTTTTGGATCAAGGCCATAAACAATCCCTAAACATAATTTCCGAATGATGAAATAATTTTGAAATTCATTATTTATATTTAACTGTGTGGTTATCATTTACCCTATTATCCAGTAGTCGGCTCAGTGACTGTGTGTTACGTGTCCGCCTTATAAGCCCAAGTTTGCGGGTTCGATCTCCGGTTGAGTCTTCAGATTTTCTGGATGGGAAAAAAAATTGTTTTATATTACATGATCTTGAATGTTGTAATGCCCAGTCTTAGATATGTTTATGAAAATGGTTTGTGAGGAAAACACTATTGTAGGATAAATAATAACATGGACATGCGTGTTTAGTTATAGGGTAACTATTTTACATGCTATGGAGTACGACAGACTCAAAATGCTTGAACTCACTTTTTATAGTATGCGTGATTGAAAAAAACCATCTACGCAATGTTTAGACTTGGACAAAGAGGAATTAATCAAAAAGATGTGTGAAAAAACTTAAATGTTCGGAAATTTGTACTTGATTTCATACATTCTTTACAACAGCCATGTGGTGTTCAGAATTTGCTATATACTTATAACGTCAGTTAAGTTCCCACTTGTGCTATCTGACTTTGCAAAACGCTAGAAATTTACTAAAGAGTACCTCTTGGTGAACTTTCCGAAATTGCGCCAAAAGTCGGCCAAAAACCCATCCGAAATGATAGGATAGGTTTGAAATATCGTCGCATTAGAGCTACACGATGGAGAGCCGAAAATCTTGTTAGTCCATTTAAGGGGTCATAGGAGTCTTAAAAATGTGCTAAGAAGGTACTACAAAGTATAGTTTGATCTTTCATGTAATTTTTTAACAACTCAATATATAAGTATAATTTTTTATATGTAATTCTACAAGATTTATTTAATATAAAACAAATTTTAAAATTTATGAAACTTTAGCCAAAACTAAAATAAATGATATGAAACATAAAGCTATTTGAACACATTGGGATTAGGCTTGCGCGGCAAATTTTGAGGTCAAAATTGAAAAAATGACCAAGAAAATGACTTTATATTGTACAAATATGTACAGCTGCGGAAATAAAAAAAGTACCACTAGTGATTATTTCTGCCGTTAGTCACCCTATGGAATCGGACCTTTTTGAAATTGTAAACAATTAACATTCTGAATTAATTGCATGACACAAATTTTGCATAAGGGGTCATCTTCATATTAAAAATGTTACTAACTTTAAAATTTCCAATAGTAACACACCTTTTTGAGTCCATATTTCAAATCTATGACCTATGTTAATACGAAATGACAAATTTTGTTAGTTTTTAAGCATTATTAGGGAAGTTAGAGACGTGCAAAGTTTAGGTCCCATAATGTTAAATGAGTTGCACATAAAAAACTATCCCAATCTATAAATAATTAAGATAATGAAACGAATTTTTTACTGAAAATAAATTATTATAACCCAAACAAAACGCATTCAATATTGGGGTATTTAAAACAATTTTTATATTTTTTAATAATTATTATATTAATTTTTTAAAAAAATATGAATAGAAACCCCTCAATATTTTTACAGAAATGCATTTAAGACAGGAAGCTTAAGCGAAATCCCAAATTTTAAAACTTTTTATTCATAATTTGCTGAGTAAATCACAAAATACTTTTTAATTACCCTTTAGGGGACTGTGTATAACATTATGTGCAATTGATAAACAAAGACGGCCTTGCAAAAGGAAGAACTAGACTGCGCTTGTCATTTTAGAGATGATCCCCAAAAGGTCCATAAGTGATTCGATTGAATAACTTGTCAAATATTCATCCAAATGTAACAAAAACTTAGATTTAAGGGTTTTCGAGAGTGTTTAACATTTCTAAGTTATTAAAATTGTGTGTTGCTATTGGAAATTTCAAAGTTCGTAACATATTGAATATGAAGACGGCCCCTTATGCAAATTTTGTGTCATGCAATTAACTCAGAACGTTAATTGTTTACAATCTCAAAAAGGTCCGATTCTATAGGGGGACTAATGGCTGAAATAATCACTAGTGGTACTTTTTTTATTTCCGCAGCTGTACAAACAAAGACTTATACCTAAATTCTCAGCTCAATTTTAATTAGAAATTATTTTAAGAAATTTTTTCTAAAAAAATTAATAAAATTTTTTAAATTTTAATTTAAAATTTTTTAAAAAATAATTTCTAATTAAAATTGAGCTGAGAATTTAGGTATAAGTCTTTGTTTGTACATATTTGTACAATATTAAGTCATTTTCTTGGTCATTTTTCAATTTTGACCTCAAAATTTGCCGCGCAAGCCTAATCCCAATGTGTTCAAATAGCTTTATGTTTCATATCATTAATTTTAATTTTGGCTAAAGTTTCATAAATTTTAAAATTTGTTTTATATTAAATAAATCTTGTAGAATTACATATCAAAAAATTATACTTATATATTGAGTAGTTAAAAAATTACATGAAAGATCAAATTATGCTTTGTAGTACCTTCTTTGCACATTTTTAAGATTCCTATGACCCCTTAAAGAATCCGAATCAGTCGAAGTCAGACGGTTGCAACACAAAATTATTTATCGCCGAATCCGAAAAAATCGCGCCAAGGGTTACCTTACTGTGAATACGATCTTTTCACAACAGTTAGATAGCACAAGTGGGAACTTAAGCGACGATATACTATACACAGTATCTATAGTACACGCAATTTTTACCAAATTACCTCTTGTAACTAGTCGAAATACTGTGCAGAACAGATTGAAAACAACTGTACAATAATTACCTCTCTTGAACGGGGTAATTTTTGGACACATGTTATTATTTTTTTTCAACTTCTATAGAAGAAATAGTACATTTAAAGAGTAGTGCTCTACAGATAGATCAAAATACTCAATACGAAAAAGTTGGAATTTTATTCAATAATTGCCCCGTGTCACCCTACTTCAATTAGTAATAGAAGATGAAATCTTTTCAGAACGATTGAAATAAGCAAAATATTGTTGCAGATAGTGATTCGTAGTTATCTTAGTCTCTCTAATTTATATATCTCATTACGAGGATTGCTTAGTTAAGCATTTTAACTACATTATCATTAAGGAAAGTACACCCAGGGAATCAAACCCGCACCCGTTGATGCTAGAGTAATTTCTGCTATCCAAACCACTCGGCCATTCGAGCCCCAATAACTGTATTAGCTGTCAAGATTGGATTTAGTAGCTTGAAAGCATGTAAAAAATTTTAAATATTCCCAATAGATTGAGAATAATTGCACTGTAAAATAGTAATAAGTCATTTTGCACCCAAATCTTTTTAGTAAATTGGCTGACATTGGCGTAAATTGCTAAGCAAAAAGAGAAGTAAACTCACCAAACTATAGTGCATGTTGTATGATGTTTTGCTATCTGTAGCAGTATTTTAGATACCTTTAGAAAAGAGCACCAAACTATAGTTATAAAAAAGGGATGTTACACAATTTGCTTGATCTCGAAGTTTTTCAGATGGTAATGACCTATAGGCAAAAATTCGGTTCAGTAAACTGGATTTTCTTCGTTTTTTTAACCCTCTAATGCATACTGTTGCCATTTGGAAACAATTAACATAATCCACTTTATTCTATTAAAGTAGAGCTCCCTCTCGACAAATCTGTGTTTTTTCCACAGTTATATTATATTCCATTTTGAAGTTTTAGTTACTAATAACCCTCATAGATGACAGTAGTAAAAGTGCATTCAAAATTAAAGAGTTAAGTTATTAACAGTTGTGAAATTACGTCTTTGGCAGTATTCAAAGTATAATAATATTAGTACTAATTACAAATAAATTGTTCTGAAAAAATAATTATAGTTCAAGAGGGTTATTTTAAAATATATTCAGTAGTTTTCTAATCATTCTTATCAAAATTGGAATTTTGTAGTTGGTTTTTGCCATATGGGGGGGGGGGGGGCAAAAGTCTTAAAATTTGAAATAATTTAAGTTCCAATGCAGCTATTTTTTTTGCGGTATTTTTCCCATAATGTACAAGTATATTTTTTCGGGACGAAAAAAAACCTCATGCATTACAGGATTAAACTATTTCACCCATATTCTATGCCTAATCATTTCTTGTAATTTAGTTTACAATAAAATGTACATAAAAAACAAAAAAAAATGTGTGTGTTAAATCTTTTCAAGAACAGTTGGAAAATTTGACCCATCCACTTTTGGCAGCCTCCCAGTGCAGCGTGCAATGAACAAAAATCGAAAAAGTGACTTTTTATTCGAGAAGTTTAGTGAATATATTAATGATCTAGGATAGTCATAGTTCTATAAAATGGAGTTTTTAAGCAAAAAGCAATTAAATTAAAAACATTCGAATCACTTAAAGTAGGATTTTATGGAGCGGTAAGAAAAGTAGTGTTACAAATTTAATATACTTTCGAAATTTCTAAGAATCTTTGAATATATTTATTGGTTGAAAAAAAGAGATATTGAAATATGAACTTTTCAGTGGATATAACAAATTTTATATTTATGCAATTTGTATACTTAAAAATGAAGTTTCAAAACCCATTACCATTTTTCATCTTTAAAACGACTTACAAAAAGTCGCACACTGACGCACACATAGCCACTTTGTATGTAATGCCTTTAGACTATTTTAATTTGAAATAGCTGCGTCCCTGTTTTTGGCGAATTTGCAATTAACGCGGAGCAGTGAATCGCATAGGTAGATTTCAACATGTTTTGCAACCAGCCTCCGAAATTCAACTATTTAACTCTTATTTTCAAAAATGGGACCTAATCAATATTTGATTTAATTAATCAATATTTTAAACACTTCTCGATGTCTTGCCGGGTCGTTAAAAGAAGCGCAAAGTTAAAATGAAATATATATAATCAATTATTTTTCATAATTTTCAACCAAATAATAAAATGTTAAAATAGCAAATAGCCTAGTTAAAAAAAGTATCATGCTTTCATCACTTTACCGATTCATGGAACTTTAAAATAAACTAATCACTTCTAACAATTTGTTTTGATAAAAAAAAGATGGTTTTTCCAGATGCACCGCCTAAAAAAACAAAGAATCAATCGAAGTTGCACATAACAAAGAAAACGCTCGCACATTGTTTATTGTTTGGGTAATCTCTTCACTATAAAAAAAACACCAAAACCGACCTTAAGTTTGCAGTATACAAATGTTCTACGAGAAAAAGGGTAAATAGTTCTCATTTTTGAGTGCGAGAATCGAATACAAAAAGGTATTTCACATTCAATAAACAAATTGATTTGTTATTTCAAGACATAAATTTATTATTTTTATTAGTTTAGCTTCAGTTAAAGTGTTTTTTTAATTATTTTTTTCCTTCGATTTTGACGTAACCGGGCACACGAATATCAGGGTCAGAGGAGCAGCCAATAGGAGGATTCGAAATTGCGGCGCCTGCGGTTGTTTACCCTGTTTCCTCCGCTCAGAACATTTCTCTGCTGCAAACTTAAGCTCGGTTTTGGTTATAGGGCTGCCATTTGCAAGAGCGCGCAACTTATTTTTTCAGTTTTTGATCATAATTTCAAAAATAATTTGAATATGGCTATTGTTTTCCCTAAATATATTTTCAATAATGTCTGAAACGTAGCTTAGAAAATAATAATTTATTTAAAGAAATTACTCATTTTTACTAGAAAAAAACTTTTTTTTTTAGTTTTTGGTAATAAATTCAAAAATAATTTTAATAAAACTTTTGTTTTCAGTAAATATAAATTATATGATGTTTGATGTGTAACCTATAAAAAAAATCACTGATTTTAATAACTTTGCTGAATATATCTAAATTTCAGTAAAAATTTATAAACTTAATTTTTTTTTGAGTTTTCGTTCATAAATTCAAAATCAATTTGAATGCGACTTTTATTTCCAGTAAAAATATTTCACATGATGTACCAAACGCATCTTATAAAATAATAATTGATTTAAATAAATATGGAGAAAATAGCTAATTTTTACTAAAAAATCACAAATTTAATTTTTTTTTTAGTGTTTGGTCATAAATTCAAAAAACAATGAATATAACTTTTATTTTCAGTTAATATATTTTACAAGATGTCCGTCACGTATTTCATAAAATAATAATTGATTTAAATAAATTTGGAGAAAATAACTAACTTTTACTAAAAATTCCAAAATCTAATTTTTTAAAAGTTTTTTTATCATAAATTTAAAAAAAAATTGAATATGACTTTTATTTTCGCTAAATATATTCTACATAATGTTTAAAACATGTCCTAAAAATACTGATACGGATTTTTGTCCAAAAACACCCATTTTTACCGCACTGTAAGCCTGGGAAAACAGCCGTATAAGGGGCACGTTTTCCAGCTCAACATGCTTGCATTTATCCCCTCGCTGCCAAAAACTGTATTCACTTTTCAGAAAAACATTTATGATAGTTTGTAGATAACTATTTGAGTAATGAAATACTATCCTATTTTCTTCAAGGTAAATTAAGGTAAAAAATATGCAATCAAAAAGAAGAAAATATGGAGAACTAGATCCGGTCCATCCCTACTGCATCAAATGTTTTTATTCTTGTGGATATATTTGTACATAACTAATGTAAAAAAGGTTATTACTTATAACTAATATATTAATAATTATGGATAATATAATAATTTTTATGAATAATATATTGTGTATCAATGCTTAAAAGGTGTTATATAAAGTGAGTTTAATGTGCGTTTTATAAAATCAAAATCAATCTGGAAAAATTTTATTACTTATAAATAATATATTGATACTTATAAGTACTAAATTAGTACTTATGAATAATATATTGTGTATCAATGTTTAAAGCGTGTTATATAAAGTGAGTTTAATGAGTTATATAAAATCAAAATCAATCTGGCATTTTTTTTTACTTTAATAAATATCAAATAAAGTAAGTTAGTCGTCTTGTAACGTTCAATGGCGGTCAAAAAAAATAACTTAGTTATTGTAACCATTGACGTTACATGACCGTAATTTAAACAAGTTAACAGAACTTTCCGAATAATAAAAATGAATTGAATGAATCATTTTATTTTTAAAAAATCAATTTTTATTTCAGGTTTTCTTTTTTGGCATTGACGATCTTTAAGCTCTTCATATAATAAATACCAAAGAGCATTCTTCATTTCGACAATTATTTTCGCTGAAATCATTGCATCAATTGAAGTAATTTTGTCACGTTTCAGAAACAATCGAAGCAATTTGAATAACATTTTTGTTTTCATTTTGTGCTACTCAGATTTATTTGCAATATATAATATTCAGAAGTGTTTTAAATTTGTTAAATTGACAAATAATTTAAACTGAATTGTGAAGATGATAAAGTTTCATGATGACCGAAAAGAAGATTTAAAATCGAAGGGAATATAATTTGTTTCTTGGAGATTCAAAAGGATGAATAGTGTGATTTGACTGCATGAATATTGCGAATTGGTTATTTGTGAATTGGTTAATTGTGAATTTTATTGAAGGTAATTTTTGTCACGTTTCAAGAACAATCAAAGTAATTTGAATATATTTTGTACTACTCAGATTTATTTGCAATATATAGCAACTGAAAATGTTTTAAAGGTGTTAAATTGACAAATAATTTATAGGCAAAGTGAAGTTTCATGTTGATGGAAAAGAAGAATTAAAATCGAAAGCATTATAATTTTTTCTTGGAAACCAAAAAGGATGAATAGTGTTATTTGACTGCATGAATATTGTGATTTGGTTAATTGTGAATTGGGTTGAAGTAATTTTTTTCACGTTTCAAAAACAATCGAAGTAATTTGAATAGATTTTTTTGTGCTACTCAGATTTATTTTCAACATATAGCAACTGGAAATGTTTTAAAGGTGTTAAATTAACAAATAATTTATACGTAAGATGAGAAGTTTCATGATGATGGAAAAGAAGAATTAAAATCGAAAGCAATATAATTTTTTCTTGGAAACCAAAAAGGATGAATAGTGTGATTTGACTGCATGAATATTGTGAATTCGTTACTTGTGCATTGAATTGAAATAATTTTTGTCACGTTTCAAAAACAATCGAAATAATTTGAATAGATTTTTTTGTGCTACTCAGATTTATTTGCAATATATAGCAACTGGAAATGTTTTAAATATGTTAAATTAACATATAATTTATACTTAAACTGAAGTTTCATGATGATGGAAAAGAAGAATTAAAATCGAAAGCAATATAATTTGTTCTTGGAGATGCAAAAGGATGAATAGCGTGATTCGACTGCATGAATATTGTGAATTGGTTAATTGTGAATTTTACTGAAGCAATTTTTTGTCACGTTTCAAAAACAATCGAAGTAATTTGAATAGATTTTTTTGTGCTTACTCAAATTTATTTGCAATATATAGCAACTGGAAATGTTTTAAAGGAGTTAAATTGACAAATTATTTATACTGAAGATGACGGAAAAGAAGAATTAAAATCGAAAGCAATATAATTTTTATTGGAGATGCAAAAGGATGAATAGTGTTATTTGACTGCATGAATATTATGAAGTGGTTATGTAAAACCAAAATTGTCTTTCTGAAGGCATTTCATCATTAACTTAGTGGATATTAGAAAAATATCAATAAATATATACGACATAATATTTTTTTAAAAAACCTTTATGTTAAAAATGATTTACGAGGTAAATGTGAAACCAGTGTACGTATTGGAAGTGCCATTTAGCAAAAAGAAGAGTTTAACTAAGGATTTTAAAAACTTCTCTGTGACAAATGTCTCAACTCAAACATCTATGAACAAACAAAGAAAAGGTAATATTTTATTATAGGGGAAGGTGGGTTACCTCGGACCTATTTTGACTTTTCAATTTTTATTTTCTTAATGGCTTGCAAAAAGTGAATAAAAATATTTTTACTGAATACTTTATGTTGTTATATACAACATATATTTATTTTAACATGTTATTTAAATGATTTCAACTATTAAAAAAATAAATACAGAAAATTGTAATTAGGACCAAGGTACACCACCGGCGGTGTACCTTGGTCCAACCGGTAGTGTACCTTGGACCAATCATTAATAGGTATAGAGACCCGATTTACAGTCCGAAAACCAATATTTATTAGCCACATAAAATTCAAAAATACATTTTACAACCTACTCTTATTTCTAGCCAAGATTGTAGTAATTGGTTATGTTAGGTCAATTGGCTCAGTAAGGAGTTTTATTGCCTTAGTTTTTTTAGTGCCCTTTTGGCTTTTTCAGCTGCAATGCAATCTTTCTCGGGTGTATTCGTTAAAATGCAGCATAAAATTAAACTGTTATTTCATGCCATAGAAAAACATTTGGCTATCTTTCTGTCTTAAATTTGAAAAAAAAAACCTCAAATATTTCCCCCTATGTTTATTCGACTAGGCCTAAACGTAAAAAGGATGTTCTGCTTAGATATTTATTATAAAAAATATCTTTTTAGATGAGCATGCAATAATTATTTTCTATATTATACCAATATGGTAAAAATTTTATAGGCTTCCATAAATCTAAATAATTAACTACAAAAAAAAATTCATTTTCACATCATATCAAAATTTCTTACAAATTTCCATTTTTCTAGATTGTACAAATCAGGGTTGCATATTAATAGCTTAAAATACTTAATTTTTCAAAGGAAAGAATTTACTTGAATTTTAAAAAAGGTTTTCAACAATCTGAAGCACATAAGACCTATAGTAGTGTACCTTGGACCAGTCCAAGGTACACCACTTGTATTAGGTTCGAGGTACACCACTTGGATATTAAAAACAAAATAGTTAATCACCAAGTTAAGGTTAGACTTAACTTAATTTCAAACACACTGTTTTATAGCTAAAACTTTGCTTTATATTGCAAAACCATCGTTGCTGAATAAATACTACATGTTTGAGTATAAAATTACACTAAAGAATCTGACAAAAATTTACTTTTGAACTGTGAATTTAGTTTTTCGAAACCTCTTTAATAAATTGACCTTTTAAACAAACAAATAGAACTTCACTGAGATCCCTGGTAGCAAATACTTTAACTGCATGTGGTGTTGTTTCAATATCTAAGCTAATCGAGCTAGAATCAGCATAGGTTCGAGGTACACATACGTCCAAGGTACACCACTTACCCCTACTTATTTTATTATACTTGAAAAACATGAAACTTTAAAAAAATGTCCACACTTTTGTCCACCACTGTATATCAAACTTTTAGGAATTAAAATGGCGTGACAGAACAGGATCTAAAAACCATTTTTCGGAATTTTCGCAATTATTGTTTATTTGTATCAAAAAATTTCTCTAAAACCATCATCCATAAATTAAAACTTAAACATGCTCACTCACTTATTCATGATACTCAGGACTCAACAAATAAATAACTGCACTGTAAAAAAAACTGTTAATGTTACTTTTTTTTTTAAATTTTGTGCTTTCTTTACAACTTGTCCATTAAAATTCGATTTTGCGTTAAAATTAGCATACGTTCGCATAAAATAAACATATTTTCACTCATTATTAATTTGGCATACATTTTCTGCCACACCATGCGCGAGCTTATTTCTATAAAAGCAACAGTTTTTTTTTACAGTGCACCATAACATTCTGTCTTTACAGCTGGAGCTGTTGGTCACAAGTTGCCAAGTCGATACACATGCGTCATGCTTGGATTCATGAGCGTCTTCCTGCTCACCAATCAGAGACTCAACCTCGGGATGGGGATTGTAGCCATGGTGAACAGAACGGCTCTACATGGGTTGCCAAGTTTTGAGCAGGACAACGCTACTCATTTCGAGTGTCCGCATCCATACTCAGATATGGCGACGGAAGAAGAACGACCAAGAATTGTGAGTTGCAATTGATTTATGTCTAGGGCTGGGAAGTGCCTAATGACGAGTTTGATCATGTTGTCAATCAACTGAGACACAAATGAGCACAACTTTACTTCTGTTGTAGTAGACAAAGTGCTCTCGTTCTGTGTAATCAGTCTATTGCTCTCAGTGCAATTTAGCAATGTTGAGTTGCACTTCGAGTGTCCTCATTCATACTCGGATATAGCGACGGAAGAAGAACTACCAAGAATGGTGTTGCAATTGATTTATGTCTAAGGTTGGGAAATGGCTAATTACAAGTTTGATCATGTGTTAATCAACTGAGATACCAAATGAGCACAACTTTACTTCTGTTGCAATAGACGAGTTGTTCTCTTCTGTGCAATCGGTCTATTGCTCTCAGTGCAATTTAACAATGTTGAGTTGCACTTCGAGTGTCCGCATCTGTACTCAGATATAGCGACGGAAGAAGAACGACCAAGAATGATAATTTGCAATTGATTTATGTCTAGGGTTGTAGAAAATGGTCAATAACGAATTTGATCATGTGACAATCAACTGAGACACGAAACGAGCACAACTTTACTACTGTTGCAATAGACGAGTTGTTCTCTTTCTGTGCAATCAGTCTATTGCTCTCAGTGCAATTTAACAATGTTGAGTTGCACTTCGAGTGTCCGCATTCATACTCAGATATAGAGACGGGAGAAGAACGACCAATAATGATGAGTTGCAATTGATTTAAGTTGGGAAATGGCCAATTACGAATTTGATCAAGTGACAGCAACTAAGACACCAAACGAGCACAACTTTACTTCGGTTGCGAAAGACGAGTTGCTCTCTTTTTGGTCAATCAGTCTCTTGCTCTCAGTGCATCTTAACAATGTTGAGTTGCACTTCGAGTGTCCACATCTGTACTCAGATACAGCGACGGAAGAAGAATTGCCAAGAATGGTAAGTTGCAAATGATTTCCGTCTAAGGTTGAGAAATAAATGTTTGGCTATGTTCATATAAACTGAGGCACAAAAAGTCAGTTGTTAAACCTTTTACGAAGTTGAATCTTCTACTTTCAAAATTGCCGAATTGTTGACAATATGATTAAAAGCGATAGTCTTCTAACACGCGCTAACCTCAGTTATAGTCTAAGAGCTAGCAACGCTTTTGAGAGAGAATTTCAGGTGGGCCAGTTTTAAGATATGCTATCTCTCTCACTCTCCCGGACATCATACGGGCTATCTGGCTGGCGGTAGTGGTTGCGTTCATCAGTGCGCATCCTACTAATACAAGTAAAATGTTGATTTTTCAAATCATTTTAGGACGTTTTATTTTTTTATTATTATTTTTAGTGCCCTTTTTGCAACATAAATCTATTATTGCCAGACATTTTTATTGTTGTTTAAGCTGTGCCAGACGCTTATTTTGATTTAAAAAGCTCAAGTGTTGCCCAAATTACCAGCTCAGGTGTGAACTCACCGATCATTGTAATTACGTCATCGTCATTCATTGCACAGTACCATGTGGCAATACTTGTAATTTTTGAACAGACCAACGAGCTTATAATAGGGGTAGAGCGGCTAATGGCAACCATACCGTGGAACCAACATGAAGAGAATTCCTCCTAGGGTCACGTGATTGCATCTCCTACTACGAGCAGGCTGTGTATGTATTTTGCTATGGCAATCGGTATAGGAAAGGTTCGTGATATTCGCAGCAGCTAAATTATTGCAAAAATGGTTGTTTCTTGTAGTGCTTTTAACTGCAACGAAGTTCATAAGAAAGGAGGAAGTATTATATATATAATTTTTCAAAGTTTGATTTGGCTCATTTTTCACAAATTAGTTGAATGAAGTGAACAGTGTGTTCTTAAGTTTTCTTACACACAACAGATTTGTATATATTTTTTACAAATATGCATAAAAATATCCTAGCCGTTAATAAATTAAAGTGAAGTGTTTATCAAAAGACCTACATAATCAGTACGTCTAACGCAACATTAATCCAACCAAAAAAACATTCCAAAACAAAGACAAAATGTTTTGAAATTCGGCGCTATTTTTTCAAAAAGCGCCAAACGGCACGATAACTTCCCAAATATACTTCCCTTTCTCATAGTCACGTGGTAAACCACGTGACTGTATGAGAAGTTATCTGAGTGCCACCAGCTCCGTAGTAGAAACCTTCCCTAGGCCGCTCTACCCACTGAACTGAACTGAAACTCTGGAAGGAGTATCGAAACACTCGTCAAACGGGTCGGTGAAGCCCGGCAACCCTGTAAGAGCAACCCAACTTTTGCCGCCAATCCTATACTTTACCTGTTAAAAAAGGCATTTTAAGCCAACTTTTTCAATAATTTTCTTAACAAAAAATTGATATGTTATTGCTTTAGAAGGTTCTTTACATAATGAAGTTTCGGAAGCATGTACTATTAAAAAAATAGCATTGCAGGAACAATCTTTAAAACTAAAATTACTTGGAGTACTATTCTTTGGCGAGCAATTGGCGACATCCAATGCAAACTGTCAAGTCAAGTGTCAATTGTGATAGGCGAATTCATGCCGAATGTGGCACATATTCTCCTTAAAGCTGTCGCCAAGTGACCCAAAAATAGGCTTCACTAGCTTATCATGGGATACTCCTTCCAGAGTTTCAGTTCAGTTCAGTGGCTCTACCCCTATTATAAGCTCGTTGGAACAGACGATATATTACAAGTGTTGCCACATGGTATTGTGCAATGAATGATAATGACATAATTACAATGATCGGTGAGTAAAAACCTGAGCTGGTAATTTGGGCGAAACTTGAGCTTTTTAAATCAAAATAAGCGTCTGGCACAGCTTAAACAACAATAAAAATGTCTGGCAATAATAGATTTATGTTGCAAAAAGGGCACTAAAAATAATAATAAAAAAATAAAACGTCCTAAAATGATTTGAAAAATCAATATTTTACTTGTATAAGTAGGATGCGCACTTATGAACGCAACCACTACCGCCAGCCAGATAGGAGAGAGAGAGGGGGAGAGTGAGAGAGATAGCATATCTTAAAACTGGCCCACCTGAAATGCTTGTTTTTCCGACGTTGCTAGCTCTCGTACTATTACTAATGGCGTTGAACAGTCCAATCCGTGTTATTTGTCTGGTAGCTTTCAGGGTCAAGCTGTAAGCTATTTCTGAAGAACTGTCCAGTCTGTGTGGTTGTCATAACATCATGCGTATTAAATCTAATGCCGATTTTTTAACTATTTAAAAAGTTGAATTTAATTGAATTGTTTAAAAGTTTCTAATTTCAATTGTCATCTATGTGACTTTGTATACATTCTTACACTCGAACGAGCGATTTTAACTCAGTCTGAGTAAATTTCACTCCTCCAGTCTGGAAAGTGCACTTACCCGGAAGGAGTGGACTCTTTGTGTGTTAAGCCTCCAACAGGATCACTTCAAACGAGTAATTTTAACTCAGCCTGAGTTAATATTCAATCCTTTCCAGTGTCGAAAATGCACTTCTCCAACTGGAGTGGATTTCACTCTTTTGTTTTAAGAGTGTACTTCAGAATAAAGTTATTTGTTGCCCTACTTAAATTGCCTTAGCTCCTTTTCCCCGACAAGTTTAAAACTCTCAATTTATTTCAAATCCACAATACGGTACAAATATTATTTACATTCTTTTGAGCTTATGACTTTTAAACTCCAGATCGAAGGGCACCTGCTATGGGACTCCGAGACCCAGAACCACATTATGGGTGCCAGCTTCTTAGGAACCGTCTTGACCCAGATCCCCGGTGGTCGGATGGCTGAGGTGATCGGTGCAAAGCAGGTACTGGTGTGGACCCTCGTTCTCGCTTCGCTCTGCAACATCCTGTCACCACTGGTGTCGGAGTGGGGAGCCTTCGCTTTTATGGGAGTGCATTTCGTCAAGGGATTGGCACAGGTACGATGCTTTGTTTAGTTTGAAAGTTTTTAGTTGGGTATTTTAATCGTTAAGTGTAGAAAGAATGTAGAAAGAGGTCAAGATACAGTTTTTAGGAGGGATGAAAAATGTTTGGTGGAACCCTTACCTTTTTTAAAGAAAGAAATATAGATCCGTAGTGTCTATGATACATGTTCGCCTAAGGCAACATTCAAAATAGTCCTTGCAAAGGGGTGGCTACTAAAGAATTACGCTTCAACTAGATTTGACCCCCTTTTGAAATTCACCACTTAATATATAGTTTATTATTGGAGCATTAAAAATCTGCTTCCAGGACATTTATAATCGATGTACAAATTTCTGCTAAGTAGATACATTTTAAAAATCTTTATTTTTTTAAAGAAATTTGAATTAATTTCTTGTCTTCTCATTTGTCTTACTACTTCTACCGTTTGTTTTCTGATCTGAAGTGTATGCATATTATGCTGTTCATGCCTTGGTGCTGAACAGCATAAGGCTGTACCTGTATTTGTTTGGTACAAAAAAACTTTGCCCCAAAATCACTTTAACCCCAACAGGGCATGATCCATCCTGCGGTCTGCTGCCTGATGTCCAAGTGGTTTCCCACACCAGAAAAGGGCTTTCTGTCCTCTTTGGTCTTTTCCGGGTATCCGCTGGGTGCAGTGGTGGGAGGCCTGGCTACCGGTACAATGTGCGACAGCCAGTTTTTAGGGGGATGGCCTATGGGATTCTATGTCTTTGGTAATAAAATTTTTTATTAATTTTTCATAGCTATTCACACACAAAAAATTCATTCTAGCAGAAAGTACTGTTATTTACCTTTAGACAGATTTTTCTGCAAAAAAAGGCTTTTAAAGTAAAAAAAAAATCCCAATTTAAACGAGGAAAGAGTACTGGATTGGAATCTAGAAAGCATTTTATTTGCGTATGGAAACCCTGTGTTCCGAAACAGCTTAGTTGGAAGAGCGATGGTCTGAAGATTTATAGGCAGGCGGTTCGGGCTAGGTTTTACATTATTCCTCTGAATTCCTGCTTGTCGCTGGGGTTCAATAGCCAGCCAGGAAGGGAGGGGTAAAGCTTTATTAGACCACATTTCCTTTTTTTTAATTAGAAAAAATTAGAAAAAATTAGAAAAGTGAAAAAGTAGATATTGACATACATTTCCGCCTGTTTGCCCGTACCCCCCTTCCTAAATCGGTTCCATCCATCCGATTTTAAAAATTCGTGTTTAGTTAGAAAGCTGTATGACATCAAAGACCCAACTTTCATACATTTTGTCCATCTGTCTGTACGATCTTACGGACATAAATATACTATTTGTCGAGAGAGACGGATTACCCATTGAATTAGCACTGAAATACAATTTCGAGTCATTTAAATCGCTGTTGCCAACTCAACAATGGTATGAGAAACTTTATTCATTTTGAAATAATATTATTTGAAGCAAAATTTATTTTGGTTATAAAGCAGTTTGGAATGACTTCGGGAATGTGATTTTTTACTATTTATTATATGTTTACTAAGTATGTGTCAAGGCAATTTTTTTTGCGTATAATCCTGATTAGTTATAATTTACATTTCTTATACTTTAATAGCATTTTGGAGTAGTTTCATGTTTCTTGTAATTAATAAATATTTAATTATTCGCAAAACTACCAAAAAATCAAGTAAACAATAAGCATTAGTAAGTTTATTTGCGATAGAAAATTAACGAAAATAGTTGTTAGGGCTTTAAGAAGTTTATATTATAGCTGGATGCTGATGTCTTTAAAGAAATTTATTCTAATGTGTATAAATTTAATGTAGAAACTTTTGTAGATGACGCTTACTGTTATGAACCTAGTTGTTTCCCGATAACAATTTCAGTATTTAAGTAACAGGAGAGTATGCTATTTTAGTTCTTCTACAACTTTGTGGTGTTTTTTTTTTTCAATTTGTCTGTTAAGAGCAACTTTTCCGTTTAAATAAAAAAAATTGTTGGGATAAAATAAACATATTATATCTGTAAACTAGATTTTATTTTTCTGGCACACCAGCTAGACAGATTTTTCTGTATAAAATTTTTAAAAAATCATATTTGTTTTGTTATTACATAATACTTGAAGTATTTTCGATTTATAGGTTTCTTGGGACTAGTGGTAGCTATACTAGTCCAAAAGTTCACTTTCAACTGTCCAGATGATGACTATGGAATATCGGAAATTGAGTACAAGTACATAGTAAGCAACATAGAAAGCAGGAGTGATAATGTGGTGAGCATTTCTTTGCAAAGATGTTTAATTTTTAATTGAGTTCAACAAAGTAAAACGTGAACAAACATGTATAAAAACTTTAAAAAATACTAGATACAAATTTAATATTGCATATTGTTTAAGTTATAAGAACGGAGATAAACGACAGAGTATGAAACATACTGCATATAGTTTAAAGAGTTAAATGGTTTAAAAATTAGTATCAAGAAATAAATAACCGAAAATCCGAAACTCATTGGGACGGAGCACCTAGAGCTCTGTAAAACTATAAAGTATTACTTGTTAAAAAAAAAATTGAGAATAACTTCCTCATTTTTAAGGTTTTTCTGGCAACTCAGCTGCCAGTTTAAAACCATGAAGGGATTTTGACGGGATTGTTTTGCAGCGTATAACCCTTAAGAACATCTTTGTAACCAGGGTTTGGAGTAAATCATTACTTGCAAAGTCCGTTACTTATAACGGCTACTGTTTTTAGGCAACGCCGAGTAACGCCGTTACAGTTTTGACAAAGTAGCTGTAATTTAGTTACTTTCAAGGGTAAATAAGTCAAGAAATATTTATTTTATTTTCATATTTTCGGCTCAGTTCGGCGTTTGGCTTATTTACGTTTGTCGTTATTTATTTATTTTTATTTTTTTTTAACTGGTAAGATGGCTTAATTTAATTTTTTTCTTGAAATTTCCAAAAGGAACTGTGATTCGTCCCTTTTCGTACTAAGTAATTGTTGTAGTTACTTTTCAAATTAAATAACTGTATCCGTTACTTTTTTTAATCAAGTGATCGCAACTGTAACACAGTTACTTTTTTTAAGTAACTTTCCAATCCTTGTTCGTAACCATTCTCCCATATTTTCACAGCGACTGAAGACCCCTTGGTGTTCCATGGCTTCCTCCCCGGCCACTTGGGCCCTGTTGGCGGGCATGCTTGGCCAGTATTGGATAGCTTTTTATTTTATGTCGGTGCACCCAACCTACCTCAGCTCCGTTCTCCATTTCACGAATACAGAGGTATGATTTATAACTAAGTTTCACAATAGGCGCGTTTACATGAGCCATCGAATACGGTACCAATCGGTACACTCTTAAAACAAGCGAGTGAAATCCACTCCAGTAGGAGAAGTGCATTTTCGACACTGGAAAGGAGTGAATATTAAATCAGACTGAGTTAAAATCACTCGTTTGGAGTATTCCTGTCGGAGGTTTAACACACAAAGGATCCACTCCAAGAGGAGAAGTGCATTTTCCAGACTGAAGGAGTGAAAATTACTCAGACTGAGTTAAAATCGCTCTTTCGTTTTAAGAGTGTAAAATCCCTAACAGAGGAAAAAGAGATCGAGCAGGATTTCTAACCCAAATGATAGTCTGTGGGCGAATCCATGGTATGAAACATCAAACAATCCAAAATTGGAGGGTTTGCGACACCCCCCAATGAACCCTGCAATTCCGGTTCTGTCTGTGAGAAAATCCCCAAGAGGAAAAAATTGCAGAGTTTGCTCTTCAATCCATGGATTCGATGGCTCATGTAAACGTGCTCAGTTAGAGTACAGGGGGGGGGGGAACCCCTTCGTCGACAGGGATTCTGTCAGCATTGAAATCTGCTTGGAGAGTAGGGGCGATCGGAAACCGCTTTTTCCCTTGGTTCTTTTTTCCGCAGTTTAAGCATCAGATTATTTATCCAGCGTTAATTTTGATCAATGGAGATAGTTTCTTTACACCAGTTCAGGCGATTATTTGCTATCTTCGCCAAGCAAACCTGAGATGCAGACAGATACTATCCAATAGGGCTGTAGGGAGCCCTGTGGTCAAGATATCGGTCTCGAGATCGGAAGGTCGAGAGATCGAATCCCGGTGCCACTAAAGACCTACCGACCTACCGAGACCTACCGAGTATATGCGGAGTACGTACTCGTTAAATCTGTTATGTCCGAAAGTCCTGTAGTCGGTCATTGCGCAGTTTACTATGGGTACAGGTTCCTGGAGACTACTTCCCTCCCCTTCAGGGACATGTCTAAATTGTGAATTGTGGAGGTGGCGACAGATGGCAGCATCTGTCATTTGTTTATGTGTGTGTCTTGTGTTGTCCTTCTTGACGATGGTTTATAAGCGGGTCCTTGCGACCAAGCATACAAGCCAGAAAATATATGTCTACCAACCAACTATTCAATAAAGGGGTCCTTCCAATGCACTCTTCAATTTGGAATAAAACGCTCGTTCTGCACTATATATTAATCATTGGTGACATAGATAATCATTCTTAAGGTGTAGGTCAAACATTTATTATGTAAAACACATTTGGTGATGTGCATCGAACTCTTTTTATTTCTTAAGCATCGTATTTATTTTATCTGTTATTTTTACCACTAAATTAGATAACTATTGCTGGATATAATAATATCATCTGCAATGAAATTTATCTGGGTTTAACCTAATCATTGTTTTATATTTTTTATAAACAATGAATATTTGTATGCTGCTTTGCATTTTTTAAGCTTGTTTTCTTATAGTTTAGAGTAACTGAGCGCTTGCAACAACAGTTTAGGTCATTCGGGTAGGTACAGGGGATTACTCGCCCATAGCAGTATATCTATCAGTACCTATTAAGTATTTTCTTGTTTTATTTTAGAGCGGCTATTTGAATTCCTTGCCATACATAGGACAGATGCTAGTGACGTGGTTATCGAGCTATGTCAGTGATGTGCTCGTGAATAAAGGCGTGGCTAGTACCGATGTTTTACGGAAAGTTTGCAACTCATTGAGTAAGTTTGCATTTCTGTATTATGAGTATGTTTTGCTTTGAATTGGCATTCTTTCTATTTTATTCAAAAAAGTTACTTACTTTATCGAGTAGTGTTGCCATGCCATCTACTACTAAGAGATGCGATATTATCTACTTTGTGACTCTTCTAACCGAAAACTTCTCTATGTGTTAATCTAAAGCGAGGGGGAAAACTACTACTACATATATATCCGGCTTGTGTGCTTTATTAGAGACCCGCTTATTAAGCCTTCGCCAAGTAAGACAGACACAGAAAGAATATTAACAGTCACAACGAAAGGAATAACACGTAGACAAATAACGACATTTATTGACAAACACAAACATCCATGCCTGACCGGGATTCGAACACAAACCCAGCAACTCCAAAGGCAAGCACACTAACCATTCAGCCACCGGGTAAAGGGGAAAAAAAGCTTACTTATTACTGTAGTTCCATGGATCAGTTAAGTTTTAAATGTCTCATTTTATTCAACAACATATCACACAGAAGTCAGTTCACAAAGATATGTACCACACAGGATTTTTACATATGCCACCTTTTATGGCGTCCAATCTCATTGCACACAGGAGAAGTGATGTGTGCCTCCCCCTAACGACGAACCTCATCGCACACTTTGTGCGTGCGCCACACAGGCATAGAAAAATAGTTCGCTCGCCAAAGTAACCACAATTACAGCTGTATAAGACATTTTACAGGTGTTTTTTTTTATAGCTGAATAAATAGTTTAGAAATGATTTTATGAAATTGGTTAGAATTTTTTTTTAATTTTCAATATATAATTTTACAATAAATATTCGAACCCATTTCTAAAAATTATATTCAGGCAGTATTTCAGGCAGCTGCAATTTTTCCATTTAAAAAAAAACTTTTCGTAAAAAGAAGATATACAATACAGATGGAGTAGTTAGGCTCTTTAAAATTATATTTCGTTATTGAATCAACAAACAGAGAACCTGACCGTTACGTTGGTCTTATTCTCCCCAAATTTCCTATTTAATTTAATTCTCGTAACTAAGTAAAAGCATTTTTTGTAGGCTGTCTCGGATTTTCAATTAGCTTCCTACTGCTGATTTACGCTGGCTGTGATAAAACGCTCAACATCCTTCTCTTCGTTGTTGCGATGTCTGCGGCAGGGTTCGGTTATCCAGGAAGCAACACAGTAGCAATGGACATGACAACAAATTTTGCAGGTAGAAATTCATGCTTATGCAGGGTGTCCCAAAATATATGGACTACCTGTTTTTAAAGTTAATAAAAAAGAAATGGATGGAGATATTAATACAATTCTTGCAGTCAAAAATGAACTAGGCATGCGTATACACCGAAAAGACACGTGTTCAAAAATGCTCGGTTCTGACCACGTGTCCTTCTTTTTGGTGTATACGCATGCATATTTCTTTCATACAGCCAATACACGGTATTAAAGTGCCATCTTTCGGTTAAATTGAACATAATAAAGTGCAATAACATAATAACGTAATAAACATTTATGACACAGTAAAGTGTTCCATATCAAATTCCAGACTTGACTCATTCGTTTTCTGCAAGAATTGTGTTAATATATCTATCCATTTCTTTTTTATTAACTGTTAAAAACAGGTTGTCCATTTTGGGACACCCTGTACATATATATTCTTAAATGTCTTTATGTACGCGGCATTGATCGGGTCTAACTTTTTACCGCACCAAACAGTTCTAATACAGCTACTGTTTTTAATTCGGTGATATGTACTAGGTAGTTAAATAATGAAATCTGATATATAAATCAGATAAACTATTAAACTTCAAAAAACTTCATAGACTTTTCTTTTTTATGATCACAAAGGTCTCCAATAACAGGGATGAACTCCACCGCACGTTATATCATAGCTGTATAAAAAAGAAAGAAAAGAACAGTTCTTACTACGCAGCTAAACCGGATATATACGGATCGTAATATTTATAGCTTACAAGATATAATATGTGCCTAGAGAATATTGGACGGCTCCGCATGCGTGATTACGTTAAAAAATCTAAAAAAATTACCTAATTAACCAGGAGAAATGTTTAACGTCTTCTAAAAGAAAGGGTTGTCGGATAGTAAATATAAATTTTTACTTGCTGGCATTGCCGTCAACTCTTTCGGCGCTATTAATTATCTTTAATAAAAAAAAAGATTGTGTCACATAAATTTCCTTTTGTTCCATATATCCGTTTTATTAACAAGAAATATATTTAAAAATGTTTAATACTTATTTTGTAGGCACTCTTATTGGGATAGCAAGTACTTTTGCAAGTTGTTCAGGCTTTATCATACCACTTGTCGTTGGGTCTGTCACTTGCGAAAAGGTAAGAAAATAATATTTTAACTTTTTAAATAAAAACCGTGACACAGATAATAAAAAAGCATCAAATTATGCTTTTACACGTTGAAAAATAAGTTGAAAGACCATACCAATTAACTGTCGATATAGTTTGAATATCAACTACATAAAACTTCAAGGGAATTTAGAAAGGGAAGTCAGTGCCTCAGCCTTTAAAAAATATTGATTTTATTTTGTCAATTTCTATCATTCTAAGCATATTATTCTTTTTTAAATTTTAGTATTCCATTTTTTTCCAATTAGCAATCGCTTGCACAGTGGGCAAAGGTCTTCTATATATCCTCAGGCATCAGCCTTGTCAGTGGAGTCGTATTTACCGTGTTCGGATCGGCAAAACTACAAGACTGGGATAACATAATTTTAGACCAGAAGAACCCTAAAGAATTGGACAACAAAGGCTACGAGAATTCAGAAGAAGACTCGAACATTGAGAAAAAGACATTGGACTGTTTGGGCCATAATTGGACTCATGCAGAGAGATTGTAGTTGTTGCTTTTTTTTTTACAGAATATAAAGTTTTTATCTTAGTAGAAATGCGTCTGATGTCTGTTTGTATTAATGCCTATTTTTTACTGAAGTAAATTGTTTTCGTTGGACAACAAAGGCTTCGAAAAGGCAGAAGAAGACTCGAACATTGAGAAAAAGACATTGGACTGTTTGGGGCATAATTGGACTCATACCGAAAAATTTTATTTATTGTTTTTTTTTACAGAATATAAAGTTTTTATCTTAGTAGAAATGCGTCTGATGCCTTTTGCATTAATGCCTATTTTTTACTGATGCAAATTGTTTCCGTTGGACAACAAAAGCTTCGAAAAGTCAGAAGAAGACTCGAACATTGAGCAAAAGACATTGGACTGTTTGAGAAATAATTGGACTCAACAGATTGCAGAGAGATTGTAGTTGTTGCTTTTTTTTAATAGAATATGAAGTTTTTATCGTAGTAGAAAGGTGTCTTATGTCTGTTTGTTTTTGTATTAATGCCTATTTGTTACTGATGTAAATTGTTTTTGTTGTATATGAATGATTGCCAAAAGAAAGCATTCACATTTCTTATAATTGTATAGTTATTTAAATATACAGGGTGAGGCAAATAAAAGCAGCCCCTACGTGGAGATAAGAATACGATAGAGATATTGTCAAGTCAAAAACCAATACAAAAACAGGCTTGCTAACTGAAGCTATTGATCGCTTCAATATTAAGCCCAAACAAACGCTTGGCGTATTATTTGCCGACAACTACGCTATGGTTTGAGAAGCCAGTTGAAAGGAAATCTAAACAAGGTTTGTAGAGCTGATTCAAAAAAAATTCCCACTAGTGATTATATCGATCGTTATTTAATATTTATCAGAGAATAGGACCTTTTTGTTTAGTCAATGAGTAGCTCTAATGTGAAGCTAATCAGATCCAACCAATTCAAAAACAGGTTTCAGGCGGCTTCAAGAATTTTCTAGCCAAGCATTTCAACGTATTCCTATCTCTAGACTGGGACCGCTTTTATTTGCCTCACTCTGTATATATGAAGGATAGCTACAAAGGATCATGATTACGTTTGCTTTTCTTTTATGAGAAATGTTTTAAGATATGTACACAAAAGCGTGTGTAAAATAAAGATGGTCGCAAATGTCAGTATTTAAAAACATGGTGAAAGTTAGGAACTTTCGTTCCTTTTTTTAAGAAAATAAGACAAACTTATCAATATGGGTAATCATAATATAAAACATTTTATTACATTGTATTACAATTTCATAAAAGATGTAATGTAAAGATAAAATTATGAGTATGATTGTATGTAGTGGATTATTGTTTTTAAATTGTACAGCACTTTTAAAACGAACATTCAAAAACATTACATACAATAAATAAATGTTAACTGCAATATAACTAACATTCATACATGAACATTTTTACAAAAGTTGTAAATGAACACATTACAAATAAATAAAACATTACACTGTTTGAACATAAATTTCTGTCTAAAATATAAGTTTGGTGTTTTAAAAATGCAGAATTATTGACGTAGTTTTGTTAACTTAATCTCAATTCCTTATGAAACACTGTTTTTCTAAATGCCAACTATTTTTAATGACAGCGAATTTTAAACAATATGCTAAGGACTTAATTAGTTATACAGGGTAAGGCAAACAAAAGTGGCCCCGGACTAGAGATGGGAATACGACAGAAATGTTGCCAAGTCTAAAATCACTACAAAAACAGGTTTGCTAACTGAAGCTATTGATCCCTTCAATATTAAGCCCAAACAAACGCTTGGCGACTTATTTGCCGGCAACTACGCCACGGTTTTAGAAGCTAGTTGAAATGAAATATAAGCAAGGTTTGTAGAGCTGATTAAAAAAAGTTCCCACTAGTGATTATTTGATTGTTTCGGTCGTTATTTATCCTAGAGAATCGTACCTTTTTGTTTTGGATTATACAAAACTTTCTAAATTGATTGCAAGACACAAAATGTGCATTATGTGACGTCTTCATACAATTCGAACTAAGTTCTGAACACGCCACTAGTCTATGAGTAGCTCTAATGTGAAGCTAATCCGATCCAACCAATGCAAAAACAGGTTTCGGGCGGCTTAAAGAGTTTTTCTCACCAAGCGTTTCAACGTATTTCTATCTCCAGACCGGGGCTGCTTTTATTTGCCTCACCCTGTACATCTTATCCAGCAACATAGCAAGAGATCCTTTATTAAAATGAGTGAGGCTTCCCACTTACTATAAACCTCTCCCGACCTTAAGTTTGCAGTATACAAATGTTCTACGAGAAAGAGGGTAAATAGTTCTCATTTTTGAGGGCGAGAATAGAATACAAAAAGGTATTTAACATTCAATAAACAAATTTATTTGTTATTCAAGACATAAATTTATAATTGTTATTAGTTTAGCTTCAGTTAGAGTGTTATTTTGATTATTTTTTTTCCATCGATTTTGACGTAACAGGGCGCACGAATATTAGGGTAAAATTATCAACCAATCGGAGAAGGCGAAGCTTCGGCGCCAGCTGCGTTGTTTACGCAAATTCCTCCGACTAGTACATTTCTCTGCTGCAAACTTAAGGTCGGTTTTGGTATAAGAGTTTATCGGGCTCTAAATCAGCTTATAAAGCCATGTGGACATAATAAATACACTAAATCTGTTACAGACAAATCACGTTTTACAAGTGGTGTCCAATGGGGGTGGAGCTTCTATCTCTTTGTTTTTCCTTTTCGTTGAGTCTGTCAGCTGCACCGACTTGTGAGCCGGGTCGTAAGGTTGGATGTCGGTCGACCCGATTGTGAGGAACACAATGCCACTGCCGGCCGCCACTGTGGAAGTGATGATGAAGATCTTGCGCCACTGGGCAAGGGTTTGCTGCGAGAAAATGGGATTTTTAGAATTATTTAATGTTATATTGGGATCACATGTAGTTCAGAAATGTGTGTCCACATAAGTAGCACTCTTTCAAGATGCAGAACCAAATTGAGGTTTGGTTGCGATAGCGTAATCAAAGGACGTTATATGGTCGTAAATGTGTCTCGATAGGAGTTCTTATTTGCAGTCAAAAAAAATAGTAACTACTCACTAACTATTAACTAAAAAGAGTAACTATTGATCGCAAAAAAACCAGTGACGTTGATCATATTTCTTTATATAAATAATTAAAAAGCTAGATTTTCTTTAAATTACACGTTTTAAGGGGTCATAGGAGTCTTAAAAATGTGCAAAGAAGGTACTGTGCAAAGAAGGTGCAAAGAAGGTACAAAGCATAGTTTGATCTTTCATGTAATTTTTTAACTACTCAATATATAAGTTTAATTTTTTTATATGTAATTCTACAAGATTTATTTAATATAAAACAAATTTTAAAATTTATGAAACTTTAGCCAAAACTGAAATAAATGATATTAAACATAAAGCTATTTGAACACATTGGGATTAGGCCTGCGCGGCAAATTTTGAGGTCAAAATTGAAAAAATGATCAAGAAAATGACTTTATATTGTACAAATATGTACAAACAAAGACTTATTCCTAAATTCTCAGCTCAATTTTAATTAGAAATTATTTTTTTTAAAATTTTAAATCAAAATTTTAATTTTTTTAAGAAAAAGTTCTTAAAATAATTTCTAATTAAAATTGAGCTGAGAATTTAGGTATAAATCTTTGTTTGTACATATTTGTACAATATAAAGTCATTTTCTTGGTCATTTTTTTTCAATTTTGACCTCAAAATTTTCCGCGCAAGCCTAATCCCAATGTGTTCAAATAGCTTTATGTTTAATATCATTTATTTCAGTTTTGGCTAAAGTTTCATAAATTTTAAAATTTGTTTTATATTAAATAAATCTTGTAGAATTACATATAAAAAAATTAAACTTATATATTGAGTAGTTAAAAAATTACATGAAAGATCAAACTATGCTTTGTAGTACATTCTTAGCACATTTTAAAGACTCCTATGACCCCTTAAAAGGAATGTAGTACATTCATATAAAAAAGTAATCTGAATGTTAACACCAATATTTAAACATAAATTACCATGTCCTGTTATCTTTGCTTGTGTCAAATGGTTACACACCAGATTCTTTAAAAAAATCTCAAAGAGCAGTATCTGTAGTGTGGTTGCGCTTGTGGTTTTGCAGAAAATGTTACAAAGAATATCCACTGAAGGCTTTATGTACTTAAGCATCAGTAAATGCGCAATAAGCCTTCTGCTAATAGAGTTCATTGCATACATTCTTCTTTTAATTTAATATACAATTGTGTCTAATGCCCATTTCATGCGCAACGATTTTGGTAACGTTTAAAGTATTTACGGTGCCGGATGATCACATTAGCGATACGTCAATTGGGATTTTTACATGCGACGCAAGTGAAAAAATTGCATATGGTATTACCTCCCCTCCGGTTTTCGTTCAAGTAGTTACAATGCTATTTGAAATTAAACAAAATGTTCTGCCTTACTGTAACATTACTGCTACAGGAACCTTTGACATTGTCACTACATTATTAAAAACCATACGAAAAGCCGTAGGTGCAATTTTAATTTCCGTCGCATTTGAAGATGCAATTTACCATTGGCAATGCGACCATCCGGCGCAGTAAGTGCGACAAACGTTACCGGAACCGTTGTGTGTATGAAACTACCCTAAAACGTGTTCTTGATAATACAGCACTTTAAAAAAGCCGTAAACTTACTTCTCCATTTGTAAGTGTTCCGACAATCACTGGTACTGCAAATCCTGCCAAACTTGCCACAGTACTAGCGAATCCCATCAAAGGACCTGAAACAAATATTAAAATGTTAAGTTTTCACCTTCAATAATATGAAACAAGAAATAAGCTCCAAACAAACCAAGTGGTTAGGATTAGGTTCAATTGGCGTTGCAAATCAAAAAGTCAGGGTTAGGTTGAATTGTCGTTGCAAATCAAATGGTTAGGGTTAGGTTGAATTGTCTTTGCAAATCAAAAGGTTTGGATTAGGTTGAATTGTCGTTGCAAATCAAACTTATTAGGGTTAGGTTGAATTGTCTTTGCAAATCAAATTTATTAGGGTTAGGTTGAATTGTCTTTGCAAATCAAAAGGTTAGGGTTAGGTTGAATTATCGTCGCACAAGAGAAGCGTTTCTCAAATTCTGACAGATGGTCCTTTCCATATCGGAATAAAGAGGCGTCTTACTCATCCCATTGTCCAACCATGCATTGTGTCGTATTTATAATAGAGATTTTCTTAGGCACTAACGCCACCCTCTGAAAACTGATTAAACAAGCATCATGCACAAAATAGCACTACACGTACTCTGATTGCATACACAATAATTATTTGACTTCTTCTTCGTCGTTTAGTCTTGTCTTCAGATTTTGCAGTTCAGTCTTTGATTCCTTTTCCCTTCACCCCTATATAATTTTAAATTTCAAGACGCTTTTGGTAGGCACCGTTTTGGCCACTTCTACAGATCTGGTTAGTGATACCTTTTACAATTACGCTACTAGAGCTATACCAGTGTGACGCGACCCACCAGTTGGCAAACGCTGCACTAGATCTGTAAGAGGATTATTGGCGACAGACGGCATAATTTAGAACCCCAGTAGTGAGGAGGCGACTCCTTAACACATTCGCTGCCACTATATCATCGATAGAGGCTTCATCGATACAGGCTGATGAAGTAGAAGAACATCCTGTTTTTTAAAACCTGTTCGTTACAATGGAAATGTAACTAACTATTCTTCATTTTCGAACAAGTACAAATCTTATTTTGAGATCATAAAATTGTAAGGTTAGGTTGAATTAACGTCGCTAACTAAAGCTACACGACAGCTAGTCGTAAAAATACGAGGAAATGTTTCTGACGAAAGATACACTTCACAATAACACAAAAACTGCATAACCTTTTTAAAATCTATGTATGGAAATTCATCATTCACATCTGAGATTACTTGGCGGTTGGTTGGAAGGACATATATATTTTCAGACTTGTGTGCTGGGTCAGAGACCCGCATTACTAGGTGTCAATTAAATGTCACACAAAATTATCGATGAAAGAGCTAGATCGTGTAGTTTGTGGAAAGACTAGACCATCATGCTTACAAAGTTTACAAACGAACTTGATCTCATAAGAACGGTTGGCGAAATGGTACTATGAATTTCAACAGAATGTACTGTTATCGGTGAATCGGAACCACGCGACTCCCTAAGGAGTCAGTGGCATCCAACGTGTTAATAGGCACCCAACGCAACTGAGTGAACTTAAGTGAGCCACCGTACGTGGCGTTAGGACATCTGAGCATATTTAACGTACACTCCATTTCCACGGTTACTTTGGACTATTTCGGCTGCATAGACCGTTTATAAATCGACAGTTTTTTAACGCCTGGTTCCGAACGTGGGATTTTTCGCATGCAAGACAAGAGCCTTACCGACTATTATCCCCATCCCCCAAATCAAAAGGTAAATAGGCTTTCCATTGACCAATGAAGGCATATCTTTCTTACCCCCAACAGTTAAACTCATAGTTTCCTTGCACAGAAGCCACGAACATGGACGGAGCTATAAAACGCGTGGAGCAATCAGATGAAGAGAACATTTCAGCTGTTTTATTTTGTCTTCATCTGATTGTTCCGCTCGTTTTAAAGCTCCGTCCATGGTCGTGGCTTCGGTGCAAGAAAACTACGAGTTTAACTATAAAAATAAATATTTAGGGTCACTTTGAAACTTCAAGCAGAAGACTAACTAAATAACCGGATGATATTTTTATTATTTTGCTGTTATGGCGATTCTCATACCTTTTGGCAGGGCCGGCCCCAGGGCAGGGCGGTCCGGGCGGCCGCCCGGGGCGCAATGATCTAGGGGCGCCAAAATCACGGAAAATGAAAATAAACTGATAAAAAAATTAAGTCACAGGGTATCCTAAAACTTAAAAATTCCAAAATAGCTGAAAACTGTTTTTAAATCGAACCGTTTCAAAATTTAATGCCTCAATGTATGATAAAAGTTAAATAAATAAACAAATTTAATAAACCTTGCTACATTTAAAAATATACCGAAAATAAGTTAAAATCAATTATAGTAACTAGAAAGTGAAATGCACTCAGATATTGTTTCACGACTTCTTATCTGCACGCACGGAAACTTTTTGAAGTTTATTCAGTTATTGGCTGAGTTTCATCCAAAAATGAATTAACACGTTCTCAGAGTCCTCAATAAAGAAGAAATGAAAGCTACATATCAAGGGAAACTATACAAAACGAAATAATTGAATTATTGCATGAAAACATAAAGCATCACATCAATGAGCAAGTTCAAAAGGCCCAAATATTATTCCGTGATTCTTGACTGTACTCCCGATGCACTAATTTCGAAACCGTACGTCATCCTGTCAGAGGCAAAACAAGAAAGTTTTTTGTATGAGGGCCCGGATAAACCCGTTCAAGACCTCAAACAAATATATAAAATATAGATATTTTTCACAGTATGGATCAAGCAATAAATTCCTTGGAAACCAGATATAATTTATTAATTACTCACAGTAATTATTTCAGCCTTTTGTATAATATTTTTGGTCTAAAAGACATGCCCAGAACTGAGCTACAGGCACATTGTAAAAATTTGGAAGTAGTTTTAACTGATGGAAATTCAAGTGATATTAACACCCTGCCTGAAACTAGCCGATGAAATAAGGATTGTTTCGTCATTATTAACAAAAAAATAAACTCCTGCTGAAGTTTTTTAGTTTATCGCTACGCTCAAATTCGCACCAAACCTCAGCAGTCGGCATTACTGCTTACATTGCCAGCTGTGGCTTCAGGGGAAAAGTTTTTAAAAACAAAAAATAATTTTAAAAATCGCAGAACGATGGAGACGCAAAATCGGCTTAATGGATTGGCTATAGAACACCAAATTAGTGACAAATTAGACTTGAAATCAAAGGTTCGTGAGTTTCCAGAAAGAAAAGTTAGAAAAAAGGGCATTTTAATTACTTTGGTTAGTTAGAATTTATTTAAAATATGAGATATTAGTTTATTAAATTTTTTGCCTTAAGTGCCAAATTGGGGATTTTGTAAACTGATATGAGTTTTTAATAAAACGTTTTTTTTTAATGCTTCCTTGACTTACTGATATGGTCGCATGAGACTTACCTAAAAAAACGGGTGTGGGGGGGGGCGCAAAATTAAGGTTTTGCCCGGAGCACCAAAATGTCTAGGGCCGGCCCTGCTTTTGGGGAAAAAAGGCTAACATGGCAAATCAATACTTTCACATAAGTTGGGATTTCAAAATAAATGCATGATATATGCGAGAGGCTAGGTTCATCTAATAGGTTCATGCGAGGCTAGGTTCATGCGGGAGGCTAGGCTGTTCTTCATTTGTCTTATATTTCGTTTATTTAAATGTGCTTAAGAAGAAAGTCTCCTTTTCGAATGGCAATGAAGTTTCGCTATCGACTTTATCGAGTTAACTCACAATTAAATAATTTAGAGGTAGCTTGGATAATAAGAAAAGTTTTGTTTATATGAATTAATATTTTTTTGAAGTTTTATACACAGTCACTCACCACAAAAAGTAGGTGACATGTCCACAGCAGCAATGAGACTGCCACCAAATCCGAATCCAACGCTGGCAGTCGCTACGAAGAGACAGATTTCATTCCACATGGAATCGCAGCCAGATAGATAGACGCCGATAGTGCCAAGTGTAAATATTCCGCAACCTGAAACAGAATAGATATCGTGTTTATCCAAAAAAAAAATCGACAATTTATAATTGGTGTCTTTAACAAAAATGAATCAGTTTTTTATTTATTTAGTTCCTGAGAAAACCACTGGAACATCAAAGTTTGCTAAAGCTTTCGAAATTTGCCCAAAGACCGCTGACGGTGTAACGTAAGTTGCAGCTCTAAGAAAAGCTTAAATATTATTTTTTCTTCGAAACAAAGACAAATTGGACGGTAATATACTGTCAATCATCGGTAATTTTCCTTTTTGAAACGGAAAAAAATAAACTTAAATGTGGTCACTCAATGAAAATATTCTGACACAAAAACTAATGAAAATACACAAAAACTGCCAGTTATATTTCCTTTCAATAAATGTGTTATTTTTGAGAGAGTGCCAACCTTTGTGTAATAAAAAGGCATAAGACCCTATATTGAAGGGGGGAGGGAGAAGAAAACTTTCATATTTTTTAATTGAATATTTTTTTAGAAAAGTTTTTCGGAAGAAATATCGTCTTTTAGGATTTTTAAAAAAATATATATCTTGTGTTTTTCGTCAAAAGATTCCGAGGTTGTATTCACACAGTGTATAAAAACTCTAAAGCAGGTTGGAGTAGTTGGCCCTCCAAGTATAATTGATGTCAGCTTACTGCTGCGTTCGTCACATTGTTGTTCCTTAAGTTACGGAAACAAAAGCATTTTTTTCCCGTAAACACTCAGTTTAAAAACTAACTCTTGGTATCTTTTGAACAAACAAAATCACATTCAAAGATGACAGACATTAGAAAAAAAATGTCATATTTGAAACAGAAGCCAAACAATTATCTCTATCTTCAATTTGAGTATGTATATAACCAAAAAAATCGTTATCCACCATATCTGCACGTACGTTTGTAACACATTTAGATAACGATAAACGTAGTTGCATACATCAGTATTATCTCGAGAATGTGTAATACCAAATATTATCTGATATGAAATCAAATTTTTTTTTGTAACATCTTTGGTAATGAGAGCACGTTAGTTATTTTTCATCGAGTTGGAAAAAAACACTACTTGGCAGTCTATTATGTCAAAAAAAAAAAGCATGCCAAAAATCCACTTGGACACTGTCGAATTTAATACTCCTTAGCAATTTACGATTTGATGAAGGTCTGAACATGAAGTAATATACTATGCCATTGATGTACTAAAATGAACAACTTGTGAATGAAACTATCAGTTGAAAAAATTATTGTAAAATGTTCCTTAAAACAACAAATATTTGTTTACAAAAACAATTCAAAGACCCACAGTCTTCAAACATACAGTACTTACTGAGTGTATTGCATCCTTTTCGGACAGTGTTCACTTTGGCTCCTCTATTTTTGCTCAACCAGAAAGCCAGAATACATGCGCAAAATCCGACAACAGCCTGAGCGAAGTACGGTCCTGATGACAGTATGCCATTCTAGAGAAAATGAAAACATAAGTATGCTGATCAATGAATATCTTAACGAGGTTTTGTTTTTGTAACTTTAAATTGTTTTAACATCTCAAAAACTCAAATTTTACCAATGTTAAAATAAAAAAAAACATAAAATATTACTTGATATTAATCACAAATCCTTCGAACTTAATTTTCAACTAATCAAGTAGGGTCAAGGCAAGTTGGTCAAAACAATAAACCGGCCCTTTAAAAAATGATGTGGAACTGGAATTGTCCCCTCAAAACCCTAAAGAAAAAAAACCCTATGCCGATTTCCAGCCCCACGTCATTTTATGGAATGTTAAACCCAAACTTGCTTGGACTACACAATTTTCTTGCGTTCATGTGTTATTAAAACACATCAAAAATAAACTGCGCCAATTAAATTAAAAAAGTGTAGGCAGGTTTATTTACCAAAATATTCATGCACAATTAAGTAGAAAAATTTGTAACGGTGTAATGCTTTTTTTTTTGGGGGGGGGGAATAGAATGTAAACACGCACTTTATACTATAATGTACCACAGGCTATATTTTATTATTTAAGACCTCTGTGGAAAAATAAATTGCTTATTTTAAAATGCATAATTGACTTACTTACTCAAATTTTCTTTTAACTGTACGTACCTCTTTGATGGGTATGTGTAGTATTGTGCCCATGTACGTGGGATGAACGGACAAGAAGTAAAATGCCATCCAGTACTGTCCAAACAAGGCCAGGATCAAGGCATAGGTGGAGATGGAAGTCAGAAGGCAACCCCATGGTGTAGGCCTTCGCTAAAAGGTAAAATAGAAAATTTAACACATTTTGCTTAGTAAGAATGGTTGTAATGGAAAAATTGGTAAGAATGCCCCGTAAGAATGGTTCCTATACCTCGTCTAGCCAGAATGTGAGCTTCGAAAGCATAGAACGGCTTTTCTGCGAAACGGCATGAGCGTATTTTTTCCCCACCCTACTTGCGCTTGAAATGTTAACCTCACAACAGAACCTCAAACGCATTAATTTTAGAAAAGCAATGGTTCCCCCGTTTCATAGAAAACCAAGGGAAGGGATGGGGGAAGAAAGTGTTTTCGAAGCTCGCCTAGTAAATAGACAAGGTATAGCAGCAACGGCTGTGTGGTAACATGCTGCACCATTTTTCAGTATTAGATTGAACTATTTTTCAGGTCCTTTAAAGGTCTTGTATGGTAACAGATCTCTATACAATTCCAAAGGGGAAACTTTTGACCATGTTTTTAAATTAAGTCTACGACATGCGCTCACGAAAACTTACCAAAAAGTACAAAAGAAAGTTTTTTTTGCCATTAAAATAACTAATAAGTATAATTTTAAAGATGTGTAAAAGATATGTACCTGCTGTCATTTACCTTTCTAACAAAAAAGAATTATTAAAAGCGTAGAGACTGACTTCAAAACGTAGAGACTACAAAAAATGTAAAACATCTATCGTTGATGGCATACTTCTATGACAATTTTATAATATTAAAGGCGGCAATTTTAACTTGCATTTTTTTTTATTCTTTAAAATAAAAATAATAAAACTATGCTGGAAACGAACTAAACAATATAATTTAGAAAATGATATACGTTATGTAATTGCTTAGATATTCTATATTGTTAGCATATGATCTTATCGTCTTCAATTTTATCTAAAGAAACCAGCTATATAAGTAACTAACATGCCTTATTTTTTTGGCAAATGACCACATCTTCAGTGAGAATTTAATGAACTGTCTTTCAAATGCGAAGTCGCCTGTACTACATTAAAATCCAAAATCTTTGAAGGCTTTCATTAATCTAGAACTGTATGCAATAGATTAAAATATTTAAATTTAGTCAAATACTATACATTTTATTTTAAAACTTTGCAAGACTTACCGGTATGGATGCACCCCGCTCTTGATTTGTAATTATATAGCGTAACTCCGACTCTGTTATATTGAGATCGTCCGAAGGCCTCTCCACGTAAAAGAAGATTAGAATCAGACTCACAATAACACCAACGAGCCCTGAAATGTCAATACATCAATTATACACAGGTAAAAAGCATGATAATTATCAATTAAAAAAGTTGCTCATTTTCGGTAAACAACAACTTTAAAAGTGTATGTATAAACTTATACAATGTACTTCCTATTGTATTAGCCATTACAAATTATATGAACAAAAGAGTAGTTTGCATATCTAACTAACTAACTTTCTGGCACTACAGTCCATACTGGACCATGGCCTCTTTAACAATGCGACTCCAAAGTCGCCTGTAACTCGTCTTCGCTTTCCAGTTCTTAATTTTCATGGCCTTCAGATCTCTTTCCACATTATCTATCCATCTTTTTCTGGGTCTTCCTCTTCTTCTCTCTCCCTGACATTGCCCCTTGAAAATTTTCTTTGTACCTCTGCTATCGTCCATTCTTTCCATATGTCCATTCTTTCCATATGTCCATTCTTTCCATATGCCCCAGCCATTAGTTTTCATCCCATTGGCATTAATTCATATGCAAAAAAATGGTTCAAAATTCAAGAAAAATAACTGTAATAAAATGTTTCCTAATAAACACATTAAGCATGAAAGTATTAGCCTAATACTATCTGCATACAATCGATCTGAAAATCCCGATGTGAAATGCTTTGGCCATCAGACCAAAGCTTTGATGGAGATTAACTGAGCTTAACAAAGCTTAATTGCGTCCCTTCAAAAACCATCAAAAAATCAGGTACCCGTTAACTGGGTGCAATACAAACTCTTCTAGCTCAATATTTCAGAATCCATCTTTGGCTTACGGTAAACTTTTTGAATGAAAAAAACTTAGCATTACAGCTATAAAAGAGCTGTTTGCGATGGGTCTCGTCATTTTGAGCCTCTGTCAAGGGATATGGTATGATAGTATGGTATGATACATATATATTCCAGCTTGTGCGCTTGTTCATAGAACCTGTCAAGGGATGAGTACACCAAAAGAATAAAAGTACACTGATACACACGGACTGAATTAAAGGCCAATGAGACCAAATGGCAATGGGTGGTCAACCCAAAAATCCAATTGAAACACCTATAACAATAACTAACTTTATTGAAATTTCAAGCTAAATACACAAATTAAAAATTGATATTGCATTGTTTATACCGATATTTTTATTTGATTTTCAGAGATAAAAAATAGACACTTTTATAGCCATTTTCTTGAAAGTTATCTAATCATTACACTCTAAAAAAAAACGAGCGATTTTAACTCAGTCTGAGTTAACTTTCAATCCTTTCGGTGTCGAAAATGCACTTCCTTAGTGGGTTTCATTCTTTTGTTTGGTTAAACCTCCAACAATCTTAACAGCAAACGAGCTATTTTAAGGCGATTAGGAGCGATTACGAGCGATTTAGGTGTTAATTTTCACACCTTTCCGGTGTCGCAAATGCACTTCTCCTATAGGAGTGGATTTCACTCTTCTGTTTTATGGGGTATAGGACACAAAATCTTTAAAAAAATCAAAAAAAAAATATTATCTTAAAAAATAACACAAATATTTTAGAATAATATAAAACAAAATTTTTATTTATATCTGCAGTAGAACGTGAGATATGTAGCTTTTTGTGTCCTGATATCTGTGTTGGCCAACCACGTTTATAATTTTTGCCTTCTCGTTATATTTCATCGGATTAACATTATCGAATCCTTAGTCGTTCGGGCGGTTTGGAGAGCTTCAGTTGGGAAAGGGATAAACTTCAAAGCTGTTTTTCCTTGCCTTGAAGCTGTTTTCCTTGCCTTCCAAAGCCTTGATCGCGTTTTCGATGATTTCTTGACTTTAAATTGATATAAGTCAAAATTTACTACCCATAGTGTTAAAATTTTCCACACATATTTTTCAAACATATATCTTCAATTTGTCTTTAGGGATTAGATGTATATAATTTATTTTTTTCTATTTAATAATTTTTACAAAAAAAGTGAACCTGTGAAATTATTAAAAAAAAGTTCAATAATTTTTTTTAAAACAAAACTATGGCAAATAACAAAAATCGGTAAAGACAGTTTGTTAAATACATTTTCCTGTTTATAAAAATGCCAAATTTTTGTTTGTCAATAAATAATTTTTTGACTTATAACAAAATTACGAAACATCACTTTTTGACACATTTTTTTTAAAGTAATGCTAATTTAAAATCTTTGACTATCTAAAAGTGTAAGTATATTTAGTATACATTTATGGGAAAAAAATTATATTAATCTCTGCAATATTAAAAAAAAAGTTTAAAGTCTCCCATACCCCCTTAAGAGTGTAAGTTATGAGATAAACGTACCGAAAGTATAGAATACCAGGGGCCAACCCCCGAGGAAGTCCATCTCGCAGAGCAGCCCGGACACGATGCTGGTGATGAAGGCCCCCATGGGGTATCCGCAGTATATGAAGGCGGACAGGAACCCCCTCTCGTTCCTCGGGAACCACTTGGACATCAGGACGCTCATGGAGGGCTGCTGCAGACCCTGGAAATATACAAATTGTATAAAAATGAGTAC
Source organism: Hylyphantes graminicola (assembly GCA_023701765.1). NCBI lineage: Eukaryota > Metazoa > Arthropoda > Arachnida > Araneae > Linyphiidae > Hylyphantes > Hylyphantes graminicola. The sequence continues at coordinate 21,326,719 of CM043121.1, forward strand.
TACTAGTAGCCACCCTGGTGGCGCAATCGTTAGTACGCTGGCCTTTGGAGCTGCTGGGGTCGGGTTCGAATCAAAGCCAGGCATAGATGTTTGTGACCGTCAATAAATGTTATTTGTCTATGTGTTATTCCTTTCTTTGTGACTGTTAATATTCTTTCTGTGTCTGTCCCACTTGACGAAAGCTTATGAGCGGTTCTCTGAACAAGCACACAAGCTGGAATATATATGTACAATACCATGCCATACCATGTTCTCATTTTATTAGCAGAAAATTACTCGCATATAAGCAAATACTTTGAAATATAAAATTTGAGATCATATATGTGCTTTAAAATCACCACCCAACAGCTCCCCATGTGAGAGTTTAGATGCCACGGGGTACGTACAGCTGCGGAAATAAAAAAGTACCCACTTGAGGTTATTTCATCCGTTAGTCACCCTATAGAATCGGACCTTTTTGAGATTGTGTACAATTAACATTCTGAGTTAATTGCACGATACATAATTTGCATAAGGGGCCGTCTTCATATTAAAAATATTACGATCTTTGAAATTTCCAATAGCAACACCCAATTTTAATAACTTAGAAATGTTAAGCACTCTTGAAAACAATTAAATCTAAGTTTTTGTTACATTTGGATGAATATTTGACGAGTTATTCAATCGAATCACTTGTGGACCTTTTGGGGACCAACTCTAAAATGACAAGCAAGCATGCATGCAAAGCCGTCTTTATTTATCAATTACACACGTAATCTTATACACAGTCCCCTAAAGGGTAATTATAAAATATTTTGTGATTTACTCAGCAAATTATGAATAAACATTTTTAAAAATTGGGATTTTGCTTAAACTTCTTGTCTTAAATTTATTTCTTTAAAAATATTAAGGGGTTTCCATTCATATTTTTTTTAAAAAAATCCATATAATAATTATTTAAAAATATAAAAATTGCTTTAAATACCCCAATATTGAATGCATTTTGTTTGGGTTATTATAATTTTTTTTTCAGTAAAAAATTCGTTTCATCATCTTAATTATTTATAGATCGGGATAGTTTTTTATGTGCAACTCATTTAACATTATGGGACCTAAACTTTGCACGTCTCTAACTCCTCAAATAATGCTTAAAAACTAACAAAATTTGGCATTTCGTATTAACATAGGTCAGAGATTTGAAATGGATTCAAAAAGGGGTGTTGCTATTGGAAATTTTAAAGTTAGTAACATTTTTAATATGAAGATGGCCCCTTATACAAATTTTGTGTCATGCAATTAACTCAGAATGTTAATTTTTCAAAATGTCAAAAAGGTCCGATTCTTTAGGATGAATAACGGATTAAATAACCTCAAGTGGGTACTTTTTTATTTCCACAGCTGTACCAGTGACTACTATTTCTTATCCAACCTTATTAAGAAGTCCGGCAGGTACGTAACCCTTTTAGTTCAAGCTGTAGAGTGGACAGGACGACAAACTGACAGAGGAACCATGTAAAAACTTTTCTTTTAAATCGACATCCTCTAAAACGTGCAGAAAACCCGAAATCTTCTTTTCGGATTTTCAACCCAATCGCGATACATTCGTTGCACTGTAATTCATATTAGGTAAATTGGAAGTAAATTAGAGGAGCGTTGGAAGAAGGCAAAAAAATGATACCACCGTGTGTCTAAGGATAACGTTACACTAATTTTTACAGTTCTGAGTCAAGTTTAATTTGTTTATTGATAGCTTAACAAATAATACTTAAAATAAGAAAACTTTTCAATTCAAAATATAGACTCTTAAAGCAAACGAGCGATTTTAACTAAGTTTGAGTTAATTTTCACTCCTTTTGGTGTCGAAAATGCACTTCCCCTAGATAAAGAGTGGATTTCACTCTTTTGTTTTGTTTAAAACCTCCAATAATCTTAACAACAAACGAGCCATTTTAAGGCGATTAGGAGAGATTTAGAGCGAACCCGGATGATTTTGGAGTTAATTTTCACTCCCTTCCAGTGACCAAAATGCACTTCTCCTACAGGAGTGGTATTCACTGTTTTGTTTTAAAAGTGTATATGAAGTTTACCTAGAAGTATACTTTTTGTATTAAGTTTTGTACACTTACTTGACCTATCCCCCTGATAAGCTGAACAAACGCCAGCAGAAACGGGTGCATCCTTGCCGAAACCGGCGACAGCAGATTGCAAATGGAAGCAGCCAGCAGGCCAGCTAAAAGAATGGGCTTTGTTCCGAAGCGTCCAGCTAAAATCCCACCTGGTATTTGTCCCATTAGGTATCCTAAGTAACCAGCACTCAGGATATATCCTTGGAGCTCGGGGTTCCAGAAAAATTCTCCGTTGTGCTGTAAGAAAAAAAGTGTGAAGTTGAATGTAAAAAAGTATAAAATATACAGTAGAACCCTAATTTAACTGTTGCTGATTATCTGAACTTCGGGTCTGTCACGGTATCTACACGGTCTGTCACGGTCTACACTAAACTAATGGAGAATGAATAACTCTTGAAAATCTCGGGATAGTGTTTAGTTCCTTGATATGATAACAGATGGTAGCACTAAAACTTAACACCATCATTACATTATCTTACTATTGCATATATTTGTTTTCTGTAGGTGGCAGCACTACAAAAAATTTAATTATAAACTTTCTTTACATGAAGGGTTTTTTTTTTTTTCGTTGTATTTTTTAAATAGTTTCAATAACAAGTAATTATTTTTTAAAAATATATTCATTTATAACTCTACAGTAGAACTCCAATGATCCCAAGTAATTTGGATTCGGATAATTGGAGTTAATCGGAAGAAAAGGTGTAATCAACCATTTACCTTTTTTTTTACAGATTGACCAAATAACCTATATATATTTGGCATGACATCCAACAGAGACGAAAAGCAACAGTTTAGCCGGGAATAAAACTTTATAATTAGTATATAAATTTTAGTACTAACTGTACTTGCTTTTATATTAGGAATTCATCTGTCAAATAACAGGTAATTCTTTTATTACACCTTTTCTTCTGATTAACTCCAATTATCCGTATGTGGTTTGGTCCTAATTACTTGGGATGATTGGAGTTCTACTGTAGTGTAAGAAACCAAATAATGTTAAAAAAATTAATTACTTGTTATTGAAACTATTTGAAAAATACAACGAAAAAAACATAATTTAAAGAAAGTTTATAATTACATATGTTGTAGTGCTGCTACCTACAGGAAACAAATATATACAATAATAATTTAGGGATAGAGTAATGATGGGTGTAAAGTTTTAGTGCTACCATCTGTTATCCTATCGAAAGACTAAACACTAACCCGAGTTTTTTTACGAGTAATTCAATGTCCAATTACTTTAGTGTAGAATCAAAGTACCTTTTATTGCCTAATGTCAAACTCATTTTTCTCGAAATTTCATAATTAAAAAATATTTTAACACTATATTTAAAATATAATGCTATTTTTACAACACTGATTGGGACATAATATTTGAACCGCACTGCTGATTAAAATTCTTAAAAAGTAGCCGAAATTGTTCTTACTAATGATTTGGTTAGGTTTGAAAATCGTCAAATTGTTATTTATTAGTTCAGTCTTCAATATTTTTTAAACAGTTTGTAAATTTTTAGCTTTTGAATTTGTTTAATTATACTTTTAACCTTGTGGGAAAGGACTTAGAAGATATTTTGTAATTTTGGCTTCTTTTTTTTGGGTCGCATTTTCGCAATTTTTTAGAAATTTCTTCTGGTGATCCTTTTAGCAGCTCTAATCAATGTAACACTGTTTTGACTAGAAGGCGCATTTCTTAGCGTCTTTGTGTGATAGTTCGTTCCAAGATTCTTCTTCACTCGTATGGAATTATTTTAACATATCGGACTTGGAGAAACGCATAGTATGATTTTGACAATAATTTTAATGCTTTAATTCATTACCAATAATGTATAGAATCTACAAAAATTTAAAACAGGGTTTAAATTTTATGTATTTTAAACAAAAAAACATTACATTTTAATAATAAAACTTTAAAAAACTGTCCTGAATTGTATTGATAATTTCCAAAATTCTCCCCATATAAAGCAACTTCTGTAAAAAGAACAAGTTAAAGAACTGTTCTTTTTAAAAGAACAGGAGCAGAGAGCAACTGCTCTTCAAAAATTAGCATAAATATAACATCTCTAACATAGAATTCATTTTGTATTCCCACTATTTAATTTTTACCAGTTATTCTAATTAAGGGGGAATTGAACTCCATTGAAGCCCATGTTAAATTGTCCAACTTTGGGTGCATCTCAAAAATTAACTAATAAATATATCCATTTCAAATTTTCATAGTTTCATCTGTATACATTTTTTAAATATTTTAACACAAGATTTTACTGTTTAAGTTTTGACAAGCTTTTATTGTTAACCCATTTTTGCTTCCTCGTAATATTTGATTGGAATAACCTTATCGAATTTTTTGTCATTCGGCCGTTCTGGGCCGTTTCAGTATAAGGAAAGGGTTAAATAAAACTTCTTTAAATGTCAAAAATATTTTTTCCGATCGTCTTGATATTTTGTGACATTATTAATAAATTTTCTAATAGTATTTTAAGCCAATTATTTTTTTTCACTGATTTTGGGGTACTGGGTCCCCTTAATTGCAATACCTATCATAAATACTCAAAGACAATTATAATCAAAACTTAATTCGGCGCATAAAGGGTTAACCGACAAAAACCTCCCCTCGACTTGCTACAAAAAAAATGTGTGACACTCCCCATGCCACATCCTTCTCCGGGTGCTATCTTTAACCTTCAGAGGTCAGAGGAAAACCTCAATTAACGGCGTAATCACGCTAAATGGGTCAGGGACGGAATAACCCTCGCATTTGATCGTGACTTCGACCCGCTTTCACGTTTTATCTTCCTCACATGACGGGGCAATATAGAGTATAGTTATCCCATCAGTCATCGATTGGTTAAGAATAAAATGTAAATTACAATTGATTGGGTTGATCGATTGGTTAATTTTATCGATTTTAAATTGAAATTAAATTGTAACAAAATTGCACTTGATTGTAACTTGAACCTGGATTCACATTTTTTCATCAGATGACGTGTAATATAGTATAGCTATCACATCATTAGTCATCGATTGGTTAAGAATAAAATGTAAATTACTATTGATTGGGGCTTAGACCTGGATTCACTTTTTTTCATCAGATGACGTGTAATATAGTATAGCTATCCAACAGTGATTGATTGGTTATTTTATAGATTTTAAATTGAGATTAAATTGTAAATTTCACTTGATTGTGACTTAGACCTTGATAACGTGTAATATAGTATAGTTATCCCATCAGTCATTGATTGGTTAAGAATAAATTACAATAGTTGTGGCTTAGATCTGTATTTATTTCATCAGATGATATGGCAATATAATATAGTTAATCAATCAGTGATCGATTGGTTAATTTTATCGATTTTAAATTGAGGTTAAATCGTAAATTTCACTTGATTGTGACTTAGATCTGGAGTCATTTTTTTTCATCAGATAACGTGTAGTATAGTAAAATTATCTCATCAGTCATCGATTGGTTAAGAATAAAATGTAAATCACAATTGATTGGGGCTTAGACCTGGATTCACATTTTTTCATCAGATGACGTGTAATATAGTATAGTTATCACATCATTAGTCATCGATTGGTTAAGAATAAAATGAAAATTACAATTGATTGTGGCTTAGAAATGTATTAATTTTATTTCATCAGATGATTTGGCAATATAATATAGTTAATCGATCAGTGATCGATTGGTTAATTTTATCGATTTTAAATTGAGGTTAAATTGTAAATTTCACTTGATTGTGACTTAGACCTGGATTCATTTTTTCTCATCAGATTAAGTGTAATATAGTATAGTTATCCAACAGTGATCGATTGGTAAATTTTATGGATTTCAAGCTAAGAATAAATTGTAAATTACAATTGATTGTGACTAAAACCTGGTTTAATTTGGTTTTTACATCAGACATAATGGCACGACAATATAGTGTAAATAGTTATCCAGCAGTGATCGATTGGTTGATTTTACAGATTTTAATTTAAGATTAAATTTTAAATTACACTTTATTGTGAATAAGACCTAGATTTTTTTTTCCATCAGACATGATGACATGGCAATAAAGTAAAGTTATCCATTAGTCTATCGATTTCTTTCGTGGTTAACTTATACATTTTAAGTAAAATAACAAATTGTAAATTACACTCGTAGACGCTTGATTGTGATTTCGACCTGTTTTCACTTAATTCTCGTCAGATGGCAATATAGTGTAGTTATCTACCAGTTATCGATTGTTAATTTTGTAGATCTTAAGGAACAAAGAAAATTTACACTTGCTTTTTAGCCACTGGGCCCAATTGACCCACATTAACTGATTTTGTGAGTTGTTATATCAGGATTTTTTGTAATTTAGTAAAGCTTTAAATAATCAGTTTCTGAGTAAACTATTTTTTAACTTACAAATAGCCATTCTTCATAAATACTTGATTTTCTACAAAAGTATTACGATTGCATCTGGAGCTCAAGCGCTCTTACTCTACACATATAACATAGCTGATCTGCCGATTTAGTCTGTAAACTTGAGGTATCAATAATTTTTCTCGTTGTAACAAGTTAATGAGCACAATAGCAGCTTTTTTAGCGTTTCAGCGTAAAGTTTGCTTCTCGTACGTGATCGGTTCTATCAACAAATTTGCTGTAATGATTGTCACATAAAAACTTTTTTTTTCAGATATCGAAAAAAACAAAATATTTATATTAATTTAAAATTACTGAAACGTTGCTGTGATAAAGACGATGATCATGATTTAATTTTCCTTGTTTAAGAGGATCTCCTGTTAATGTGCCATTTTTCAAATTTGGAGATTACTATGTAATTTGAAAAACATTTTTTTTTATATTCAAACGGGGGAAAATCAACTAAAATGTGGATTAGCCATTCAAAAAGAAAACAAATCTATAAAAAGCGTATTTGAAACAATATCAAAAGGCATGGTGTGCTTCCTTTAAAATAACTTCCCAATCAAGTATTTCCCAATACTGATTATTTTCAAGGGAATCTGGTCCCTCGTTCTTGAACCTGAGACAAAGTAAAGGGTTCAACAGCTTTTTTTAAAAAAAAATTGGAATCGACAATTCTACTTTACTATAATAGAAAAATTGCCGATATGCCATATCACTACGTTGATAAACAGAGGTTTTCTACTAAATTAAGTAGGTATGTTTACAAGGTTCTTTTTAAGTAACAGGCGTGGTAGAGGAAGCGGGCGTGGAGTTTCTGTCTAGAGAAGATTGCTACATTTTGAATGTCGTCTGCGGCCGTCCCATGTTTCGGAAAGGATTGCAATACAAGGATTTTTTTGTGGGTTTTAATTGAATGTTTTTCGAAAAAGAAACTGAAAGTTGATTGACAGATTATTGATGGATTTTCTATTGAGGGCTGCTTTTTTGATTGATTGTGATGAAATTTAGGTGTGCCATGTTCCAAACCAAATTTCGGTCAACCCTAGAAAATAACGTATTTCGTAAAATGCACTACTTATGATCACATTGCAGGGGAAACCAGGGATACTTGGCCCAAGGACTTTTTCTCATAATTAAAAAAAAAAAAGATTTGCAAGTCGGACGTGGCATCAACTTGTTTTTTCAGCCAGCTCACACAGTGAAAATAACAATCAAAGAATCGCATGCATTTTTAAAATTTTGGGCAAACCATAAAACACATTTTCAGTTTCAAAAAGTAAATGTTTGTGCCGTAAACTCGAACGATATATTTTTTCTTGCATAACCTCTCAAGACCCGAGCGAAATCCTACACATATTCTTAATCTAAACATACTTTTCATGAAAATATATATTAAAACGTATGTTTTTCAAAGAATTTTTTTTTAAACTTATCTATAATAATAAAAGAAAGAGTCTGTCTGTGTGTCTGTCTGTCTGTGTGTATGTCTGTGGATCACAAAAGACCTACTTAGACTGCTCTAAAAAATTCGAAACTTTTAATATAGATTTCTTTTAATACCTACGTGTGCACCTGAGGCTTAGTTTTTTCATATTTGATTGTGATTTTTAATTAATATAATTAGTTTCAAAAAACGTCATCCACGTGGGATTGCGGGACCATAACAGGGCTTGAAAATACATGGACCGGGCCGAAACGGGGGCTTGCCGCCATCCTCTATTAGTTTGATTGATTGAGTTTGGTTGAGATATGCGCTCGCCCTAAGGCTGCTTCATCCTCTATTAGTGTTTGCTTTTTTAAGTTCGCATGCGCCAACACGAATTTAATTTTGTTTTGATTTTGAGTGTATTTTCACAAGTAAGCATGCCTCTAAAAGGAAGCAATGCGAAGTTAACGGGTTCCCAGTACGGCGGGACCATACTGCTATTTTTAAATATTTGGATCTTCTTCTACTGGACCAGGTCAAATTTGAAATTAATTAGCGTGTTAATTGTTAGTGGGGAGGTTTTAAAAACTGTCCCTAAATGGGAACGCCAGGTTGCAAGAGGTTAATGATGATACTTTTTGAATTGGTCACTTGTTTTGTTAACTTTTCTGGCTGAGATATAAGATCATTTGTCAATATTTTCCTTTTTAAATAGCTGTATTTTAATGTTATGCAACTTAGGAAAATGTAAGTAATGATACTTTTCTCAAATCGATTATAGATACTTCTGGTGCCCAAGATAATGATTTACCAGTTAAATGAAATGAAAGTATTCATCATGAAATTATTAAATTTGGTTGTTTAATCAAAGTTTTTTCTAGTCTATAACCAATAATTCAAATAATTTCCACTAACTCGTTTTAAAATATTTTTAAGGCAAGCTGAAACCTTTTTAAGAAGTTCTCATAGAAAGAAATTTCCTTCGTATGGTTTAAAAGATATAGCTTCTAGAGAACTGTTTTTCAATGTACAGAGTGACACCATTTAAAGAACCGTAAAACGCAATCCATCGTTACTTGTGATGACTCTATTAAAAGTGTCGCCCTTGATTGCTGTTCCCAGTCAGACGTTGAAATTTTTTATCATCGGAATATCGAGGTCAAACTTGAATTATGTCAAGATACAGAAAACAAACGAATGCTCTTTTATCATATGAAGTCGATTTTTCTTGAAAAGAAATACTGATTCTCACTATAGACCCAAACATTAAGACTTCAATTATAGATTGTATAGATTGTCGGTTTTTAAAGCGTTTGTCACAGAAACTGTGTTGTTTGTTAAAGAAACAACTTTCACATTAAATAGTTTTCGATAAACTTTTAACTGGTGACTTCTCTCTTCAGTCATGAAGTTTACAGCTTGGTTACTTTATTTTATGGCTCCTCAAGAACTGTTTTCATGTTTACAGTGTGACACTTTTGAAAGAAGCCGTAACGCAATCTGCCATTACTTGTGATGACTCTATTTAAAAGTGCCACCCTTGATCGCTGTTTCCAGTCAGTCGCTGTAATTGCCTAGTTGCCGTTGTTGCTGTGACTAGTCACAAGGTTGTAATTGCCTATCATCAGAATACAAATGTCGAACTCGAATTACGTCAAGATACAGAAGTCAAGCCATGCGTCTTTTATCAGACAACCTATGAAAGTAGGTTTTTCTAGAAAAAAAACTTCTTATAGTTTTACACCCAATGATAAGTATTTCAATTATAGATTGTGTATATTATCGGTTTATAAATCCCATGTCACCAGCACTGCTTGGTTTATAAAAAGCAAATTTTGTCACATTAAGGTAGGCGAATACCCAAAATTCCCCAACATTCTAAAATTTTTACTATTACTTTAATCTTTTCCAAATTCGGCATAGTGATTTCAAGTATAATGAGCAATGTTATTTAGGCATTTCTTAAAATTTAAATATAATTTATTTATTTGAAACGGTGTTTTTCAACTAAAAAAGAGGTATACGCTAACACGTATACCACATTGAACTTTCCTCCTATAAACATTAATTATGTGTTAATTTCTTCGTTTTGAACTGATACATGCAATGACCCTCTAGAGTTGCATACAAATTACAAGAAAATAAGTTATTGAGAAAAATGTTATGAATTAACTAAAAAAACAAAAAAAAAATTCGATTAACTTACACTTGGACATTTTTTATTTTAAAAAAATACTATATTTGCATAAGATGTTAGAGGCTTATTGCACAGATATATATTGAAATAGCATCTGTAAAAAATGTCAGGTAAATTAATGTAAAACATTTTATACTGGAAGTGTTTGCGTAAACCCCTTTTTTTAGTTGAAAAGCATCGTTTTAAAAAAAAATCAACTATATTTAAATAAAAAAAATTGCTCCAAAAGCATTGTTCATTATATTTGAAATCAATATGCCAAATTTGGAAAAGATTAAAGTAATAGTAAAAAATTTTGAATTTTGGGTATTCGCCTGCCTTAAATAGTTTTTGGTCAACTTTAAACAGGTGACTTTAATCATAAAGTGTGCGGTTTGGTTACTTTATTTTATGGCTTCTCAAGAACTGTTTTTATGTTTACAGTGTGACACTTTTGAAAGAGGCCGGATTGCAATCCGTTACTCATTGCGACTCTATTAAAAGTGCCACCCTTGGTTGCTGTTACCTGTCACACGTTGTAATTGAATATCATCGGAACGCCGGGGTCGAACTCGAATTCATATTTTAGAAAGATAAACCTGAGAAATGGTTCAACCGAATACCGAAAATGTGGTGAAAATTCACCACACAACCGAGGCAGCTACTAGCAACAATAAATATGGAGAAACCAAGCACAAACTTTTTAAAGTGTGAGTACTTTGTTTGTAATTAAACGATTTTCGTCAGAACAAAAAAAAATCCATCAATTTGAACGGGTGCCTTCACTGTTAAAACTGAAGGTGAGAAATGGTCACCGTTGGGAGGGGGGGGGGGGGGGCATTTTTCACCTAGGGGTTAACTGATGGTGGGCCGATTTGGCACCTCAGTGTAAGTAAACAAGACATCACTTACCCCTTTTGAAGACATTTCATCGATTTTTTCCCTGGGGCACTCTGTCGAATTTCGTATCGAAACGGATTCTAGAGGATTGGTGGCGTTTACCATGGCTACCATGGCTATACTGATGTTGAGACGTTGAGAATGCATCACGACCGAACACAGAAACCCCAAGAGCGTCACCATGTACCTCCTCTTGAAGAAAAAGTGACCTGTTTAAAGAAAAAATCTTTAAAAAACCTTTTAATAATTGTTGGGGAAAATCCGACTTTGACATTGTCATTTCAATATCAGACGCGTGCAAAAAGTTAGACCTTCTGAAACAGTGAAAAAAAAGTGCTAGGAAATATTAGAAAATGCAAAAGTAATGAACAAATAGAAATAAGTGAGTTTTACTAAATAATTTTGTTTTTCTACCAATCAGATACTCTTATTTACTTTACCGCACTAGTGCCGAAAGTACTACTTTTGGCACTGCCTGTGACGTAAGCACGTAAAGTATCATTTTCGCAACGATTTATGAATGAATATGATATAAACAAGTGAACTTTTTGCACGTTCTTATAAAAAATGGCGTATGCATCGCTTGTGAGAAGAAAACTTTTTCTGTTTAAAACATCTGTCATTATTTCACTTTTTTTTTAAAAGTATTACTTTTTACACTTATTCCATAAATTTCTATTTTAAATATCATGTTAGAATATAGAAAGACTTTAATGAATTGAATAAATTTCGTATCCCCATTACATTTTACTTTGCCCTTGTTAATGTCGGTGACAATTTCCTGAAGTTTTCTTGTCAACTGACCAAATTTCTGATATTTTGGTTAGTGTTTCAGCATTTGGAATACATTATTTTGCAATTAAAAAAGTTTTTATATACCCGGAAACTAAAAATGGTTAAAAGAAAACGATAAAAAATACGAATTTGATTAATTTACATTGAAAAAGTCGTTTGAGGCGGACGGATTAAATTACACAATTCTTTCAAATTTTAGATTGCAAAATTCTAAATAAAGACATAAGAAAATCACATGAATTTTGAACTCACCAAACTATATGAAATTGTATTAACTCTATTTCACATTTTTAAAAACTTTTCGTTAATTTTTTACAAACAAAACACATTAATCGCAATAAGAATAAAAAATATGTATTAATTTAATCTAACAGTTTTGTTTAATATATGGTATTAGTGAAGTATACATAACCTAACTTTTTTTAACTGACTATATATTTTTTTAAAAAAAATTTCGATTCAATTTTCACTTATCATGATTGGTTAATTAAGAATATTAATCACGCAATTCACTACCAACATGGAATAAGCATTCAAATATATCAAGCTTGCACGCTAAAGGTTAAAAGAATTGCATCGCATATAGAACCAATCAAGCGCTATAGTAAGCCAAAACTTGCTGTGTGTGCATTTATTTGCGGTTTCAATTAAAAATAATGAAATGATTTTCCACCATTTTTTTAAAAATTGTTTGCAGAAATTATTTGTAAGAAAACAATTCCGATCCCATAAAATAATAAGTATTCAATAAAAATTGTTATAGCACAGTTTAAAAGATTTGTTTAACATTTTAAAGCAAGATATTTAAAACAAAATTTTAAAAAAGCTTCATTTTAATCAGAAAAATATTTTAAAAAATTAACAAATGCAAAACTAATCTAATTTGCATACTTAAGTACTTATTTAAATGTTACTACTTAAATTTAAATTTTAATGTAACGCTTACTTCGTCGATTGGTCCTGCATATTTCCCTCATACTTTCACGCAACGTAGCAACAATAAAAGTTATATACGCACTATCTTAAGTTTCTATTTTCTCTTTAAAACACCAGAACGTTTGTCACACACGGTGGACGATATTCAAAAATTTGTTTGAACAGACAATTCACGAGTTCAGATTGAACGACACATCTGTTGTTTGATCGCAGATTTTCTTATTCTTCTTGTAAGATGATAAGTCATTCTCTGACATATTTTTATTGAAAAAACGTACACATTTTTAGTTATTTGTAACTTAACCTTGTTATTATTTCATACTAAAGGGACCATTTAAGTGTTTATAGTAAAAATATGGCACAGGGTTCGACCTAGATCAATTTTTTTTCTTTTATGTATTCGCACTAAATAAACGATAAGATTAGAGATTACATAAAACAGTTTTTTTTTCCTTGTTTAATTTAGTATTCTAATTTTGTATAGTTATCTAATCTTAAGTCCACTTTTAAGTGTCAATGGACGTAGGATTTTATAGGTATTTTGTTGTTTTTCTAAAAATATTAAAATCTGGTACTTACGCAATAACATTTTACATTTTTAAAAAATTGATTTTTAAGAATATTTTATCATAGATTTTAAGAAATAATTGGTAGTAGTGTTAAGTATTTGAGTATATTCTAGACGCGTTTAGCAGAAATTAAGTTTTCCAAAATAAACCCTTACATATATTAAATATAAATTTATTTTTCTGGAATACCTTTATCTAATATTGTTAAGAATTTCTTTACACGTATTCCAAATCAAAGTGTCTTCAGTTTCACATGCACAAAGAGATAAAGTGCCTCAGGCAAAACATGCACTTATAAATTAATGAAATGTGGAATTTTCGGCGTCAGCTATACTGTTAAAAATTTCAGTTCAACGTTGAATCAAATATTGGTGAAAAATTGAGAACTTCTTGCAGATGCACCATAAAATGGTTCAACCAAATATCCCATTCTGGAAATAGACCTGCTTTCACGAAAAATTGTATCGACTTCTACTTCAATATCACGAAAGTCAGGTTCAACTTCTACTAACTGCAACCGACAATTTATAACTGCTTACTCAAACGCAGGCACCATGAGTAGTTCTGCCTGAGAATTGGCCCTTCAGTGGCCGAGTGGTTATGGCATCAGCTTACCCTTACCTAGAGATTCAACCATCTCAGGAGAGCGGTGGTTCGAATCCTACCTACTGCCAGTCATCCTATAAATCGGATCTCTTTGGAAATAGTAGAAAAGGCTTCAATTCATCACGGATGGGCCCGAGTACACTGGGACAGACGTGCTCGTTAAATCTGTTGGATCCTAAGTCTCGATGGCGTTAGCTTACGATGTTCGAAATGCCGATTTTTTTTCGCCTTCCACTGTTGTTATGCATTGGGAGAACCTTCTTATGGGTCAACTTTCACTTATAAAAATACCGCATAGGGTTCAACCTCTCACCATGGTTAGACAATTACCGTTTAACCCTATACCGTTTTATGGTTCAACGGTCTACCAAATCATGGCTGCAGCAAATTTGAACCGTATTCCGGTTCAACCTTGAACTATTATTTTTAACAGTGTAGCAAACAATTTTTTATGGAATTATTTCTATGCCTTACTGATATTGGGATTTATCAGCGTGACGTTATCAGTTATTTTTATCCCGTTGTTAAGTAGCCCTTTCTAAAAACCGATAGGAAGTTTCATAATTGTATCTATGTTACGAAAAGGATACCAAGCTTTCCGTGGATTATTTAGGAGCTTGTCAATTGACAAGGGTGCAATCGCTAAAACTCACATGCAGGGGGCTCTTTTTTTATTTCATAAACAGTTGAAATAGCACTTCAAACTCGTAACTTTTTAGAATACATCTCACATTATTTATCGATTAAAAACTCATTGTTGCTAAGACACTGTAATCATACACAGTGTTTTTGTGTCAAAACTTTAAACACGTTTATCTCAATACTGCTTTTTTAAAATTGGCTAGCAAGATTACTCAAAAAGTTCTACGATCAGTCCTCATCAGAGTTAGTACTCTCCAAAGTCAAGTAGATTTGGTGGATGCTTCTTTTCACAGCCCGAGGGAACTTATTTCAACTTAACCCTCTAATGCATGATTTTTTATTTTCATCCCAAAAAAATATATATGTATCTTTAATACTCACACATTATGGGAAAAATACTTTAAAAAAATTTAACTGCATTAGAATTTAAATAATTTCAATTTTTTAAAATTTTTTCCATGTGACAAAAACCAACTGCAAAATTCCAATTTTGATAATAATGACACTAGAAAACTACTAAATATATTTCAAAATAACCCTCTTTAACTAGAATTAATTTTTCAAAACAATTTATTTGTAATTTAGTATTAATATTATTATACTTTGAATACTGCCAAAAACGTAATTTCGCAACAGTTAACAACCTCACTCTTTAATTTTGAATACACTTTTACTACTGTCATCTATGAGGGTTATTAATAGATGAAAAAAACACAAATTTGTCGAGAGGGAGGTCTACTTTAATAGAATAAAGTGGATTATGTAACTTGTTACCAAACGGTAACAGTATGCATTAGAGGGTTAAAACCCTGTCAATCTAATCCTCCCAAGTCAATGGAGATCCCCCTTTCTTAAAGAATAAAACTCTTTATTAGGTCTTTATCAATTGCCTTTGCATTAACACTCTTGTCACGTCTACTTGGGGTGTTAATGAACCAGACAATGAGTCGTCTGTCTGACCCTGTGACATCGTTTGTCTCGAATTCCGTGCAATAATCCACGTGACTTCTGAGTAATAACTCAATGGAGGAATATGGTATGCGACAAAATAATCCAGTTTAGTGGGATTGTCGGTCCCATGGAGCTTATGCATTAGTTTTGGAATCACAATTTCCGTAGAAGTATTGCTGTGCCACGTTAGCCCATTTTCTCTAGGCATGGGAATCAATATAAAATCGAAATAAAAAAAATTGAAACGAAAACGTTATTTATTTATATATTTTTGAAGTTTTAAAATGCCAAAAATGTACAGCAGACGGCGAGACTATTTTAAAACTTTATCGATTAACAACTAAATAATCGGTTATGTTATTTCCGTTTCAATATTGACGAATAACTCAGTTTATATGTCAAAAAGTTAATTCTTTCAATACCATCTTTTTATTTTTTATTCTCATAATAAATTTGTGAAATGGACTCATTATGCATGCAAAATGAAATAGTGATGCACAGGGAAAAACTTAAAAAATGTTTAACTAAAATTTAAGGGGGCAAAATCGGAATCATAACTTTTAAAGAAATTATGTTTATAATGTTTCGAAATTTATTTATTAAAAATAGTTAAAGTTTAATTTTTTAAACATTTCAAACTGCAAGCGTGCCCAATTTAGGGCTAATTCATTTAATAAATTATTCCAGGGTGAAATTTGCATTTATCATGCTTTTCATATTTTCATTCAACTACAACAAACATTATTTAATTCCTGACAGACATAATTCTTCCTTCTAACAATTAAAAAAAAGAAAATAAATATATATTTAAAATGTTTGCAGAATTAAACAACAATTTCTTTGAAATAAGCGCGAGTTTTACTTCGGAAAAAATTCGTTAACTTGATAACCAAGGTAACTTTACCAAGTAGAATCATTGGGAGTCACAGAGTAAAAAAAATTAAGCATTTTATATGAAATGAGGTTTGAAAAATGGCATTTTTCATCCCAAATTATCATCAAAAATATTTTAAATATTTTAAAAAAATATGCTAGAATATCGTATTTTTACTTTTGTATTTTATTTATAGAGGGGCAGAAAATCTACATCAATGATAAGTGACTAACGTTTTAAAAAAAAATACAAACTTAAACGCAAGCGGATACTTTAAAAAAATTTACTCAAGCTTTTTAATAATTTTTAAGACAATCTTACCTTTCTTTTCTTCTTCTTCTTCATTTGAAACGTTCCCATTCTTATCAATCGGATTCACTTCCCACGTGAATTTGAACCATCGACTGGATTTTAACTTGAAAATTCCATACACCATTTTATATCCGTTTTAAAACCAGTCCAGTATATTACGTTGAGAACATGTTTGAAATCTGTAAAAAAGATAAAAGTCTTGAGAATATTTCTCAAAAAGGTAAAAGTCATACACAATTTTATATCCGTACAACATTTTATATCCGTTTTTCACACAACATTTAATATCCGTTTTAAACCGGTACAGTAAATTACGTTGAGAACATGTTTGAAATCTGTAAAAAAGATAAAAGGTCTTGAGCATATTTCTCAAATTCTACAGTTATCGAGTTAAAAGTAATGAACGCTGTAATCCACGGTAATTTGGTTCATTTTTGTACATAATTTTAAGTAATCAATTACTTTTGCATTTATTTTTCACACGCTATTTTCCAACAAGCCGTTTTCTATGCGTTTTTTAGATAACATAATCCGCTAGATGCACAACGTTTTCAAATATAATTTTTTTAATCATTTTGAATTTCATTCAACCATAATTAAAAAGCTCAAAAACACAAATTGATCAACAAACCACTCTCCACGCTTACTTAGCCATCATCACTTATCGATACTCTAATTGGAATGGTCCGAGTAATAACCTTGAATAAGCCGTAAATGCATTGTTAGTAACGACAAAACACTATTTCGTCATTTATTGAATATTTCTAAAAGTAATTTGAGAAGCAAATTAGTCGAAATGTAACATTAGAAACACATTTTAGCTAAATGGAGTTTTTAGAAATGTGTTAAATAACCAGATTATTTGTTTACAAATGTAACACTTTCTAACCTTACCCCATTTTTAAAAATAATCTTCCAAGTAATATGGTTACATCTAACCTATACTAAATACTTCAAATATATAAAGTATAAATGTAAGATTAATTAAAATATAATAATAAAGTACAATAATAATATAAAAAGTATTTCATTCTATAATTTTTTTTATAAACATTGGAGTATTTTTTATCAAAAACTTCCACTGCAAATTTTTCAAAAAAAAAATTTAACAAAAACGCAAGTTTTTTCTCTTTAAATTAGATATAATGTACACTTAGATGATTTAATGTTCGTTTAAGTATGTTAAAAACCAAAAATTTAACTTTTATCTTTATTTTCTACTTTTCTCTTTTTCTTTAACTTTCTTCTTAATTTTCACAAATCATAAAGTACCGTCAGTGCGGGTAACTTTGGCCAAAATCATAGTTTTTTTCACAAAAGAAGAAAAATTTAACTTCAAAAATGATTTAAGCACTTAAAAATCCTTATGCATTCTAAGTATTGTACATTTAGGAATAATTTTCAGGCATTTTTGTTACATTTTATAAATTAATACAAAATTGGTATTAATTTTAAAAAATAAGACACTGTTAGGAGCCGGGCGGGTAACTTTGGCCACCCAAGAAATACATAAGAAACATACTTTTTAACATCCTTAAAAGCTGTGTTAACGATTTAAATAGCAATATTAAAACTTTAAACCCAAAAATAACAAAGTTACAAGACATATAGTTATTTAAAATGGTATATAACTTAAAATTTACATTGCAGTGCATCGTGGAATAGCATTACACGTTGAATACTAGTATTGTTTGTCGCTTAAAAAAAAGAACTTTTTTGAAGCAAGATTTAATAACAAATATATTTGTAAAAAGCAAACGATTTTATTATAAAAGGTGAAAAATAATATATTTATAATTAGGAATTTGAAAATGTTTACCTTTCGACATTTGCGATTTTGAGTGGAATACGTATCTTGCATTCTATCTTTATCTTTTTAATGTTTAAAATCATAAGATTAAAAAAAATATCTAAAAAATGAGTAATCATAAAAGTAAGAATTTTTTCAAAAATAGTTAAACTTAATACACTTTTACATACATTTTTTAAAGTGTAAAGTCCCATAAAGAAATATTTACATCTATGGCCAAAGTTACCCGCATTCATCGGCAAAAGCTTCCCAATTACAAATATTTAAATACAGCATAAAAAGTAGACAACTTAGAATAAAACAAATGGTGTAATATTCTTCCTCATTAATAAAAGAATCGAATAGAGTGTTTTATTTAAATATTTTCAATCTTTTTTTAAGTGTTCCAGACAAAAGTTGGAAGAGATATATTTTTGTTATTTTATGCTCGTAAGAATGAAAACAGCATTTGTAGTATTGCCAGATTTAGAATGAGATTTTTTTTTACATGAAATGAATGGCGATATTTCCACCTTTCCAAAAATGTAAAACTATTTAAGATGAGATCATTTTATGAAGAGAAATTAAGAAACAAATCTTTTTCCGACACGTGGCCAAAGTTACCCTCCGTGGCCAAAGATACCCGCTTTGACGGTACAAGCTTTCATGACTTGCTAAATTTCCAAAAAAAGGGGCGCATCATTGAAACTAAAATGTTTTCTTGTTATGATTTCATATGCATTACTTATTTTCATTCTACCGAAACTGTTATGTTTTGAACTATCAAAATTAATATTTAGTTAAAACTATTCCAAAATCTGAAAAGTCTACTCAAATGAAGTATTTTCTTCTCAATGTTTTGAAAGTTGAAGACTTTTTTTTATTCTTGAAAAATAGTTTTAAAAAAAATGAATTCGGTATTCAAAATTTTAGTAAAATATCAGTCATAACTTACCCTAAATAAGAAGAATTCTAAGACCAACACCAAAGTACCAAGAAACAACTCCACACCAACATAAACAACAAAGATTCTATCAATCAAAACAACACGAGACCGCTGAAAGAATTTTTTTTAAATAAATAGAGCCTCAAAATTTGGGACAGTTCCGAACTGTAAGTGAAAGAAAACCGCAACACGAATGTAGTGAAAGTAGTTGATAGATATGGAAAAAAAGAAAAAAGCAAACGATTTCTTGAAAGTTGTTCGACAGGTATTCCACTAAGAATCCTTTTGCATTAACTTTCACGTTATTCGATAAACACGACTTTATGAAGGGCATTCAATTTTTTTTGTTAGTAAAAAAGAGATTGTATCTGATTAATAATGAAAAAATGCAACCATAGATCAATTTTGATAAAAAGTTATTTGAATTGTTAATTATATCGCTCGCAGTTTCAAGTACGATTGGAATATTTTAGAGGTAATCCAACTCGAGTAACCATGACTTTATTAAGGGCGTTAAACTTTTGAGGTAGAAAAAGAATTGTGTCTGGCAAATTTAAAACTGGGACACCTTATCAATTTTATCAAAAGTTTCTAATAGTTTTCTTAAACTTTCTGTAAGTGAGATAGATATCAGAGTAAAAAGAATTCTTATTGAAAAATATTTAATTTCTAGGGTGCACGGCAGCAATAGAAATTTAGTGGTCTACAGTGCCTTCCTTAACGCTTGTACTGCTACTTATAAAAAATGCGAACTTATTTTATGTGTGCATATTCTATTTTTTTAAATTTCGTGTATCAATGTATATCATGGAAATACTAAATTTTAACAAAGTTTAACAACTCTTTTTATCAAGCTTAACCCTCTAATGCAGTGGTTCCCAACCTTTTATGGACCATCGCCCCTTTTGTTAGGTTGACTTCCACATATCGCCCCCCTTTAATTTTCATGTTTTCTCCAATAATAATTTGAGTTAAAATAAAACTAATAAAGCAATTTTATAATTTGTTACATAAAAAGCCACTTTATCCGGTCACTCTTAAATAAAATAGAAAAAATAAAATGTTTATATATTATTATTTTATCTTTTGCCAAGTTCATGTGCAAGTCTTTGAGGCAAATATCCAACTGATTTCTTTGTTAAGTAAGGAGCTGGATGATAACAGAACAAAATCTTTTTCAACTAACTATGTTGAAGGGGAGGATATGAGAAGTGGTTTGGTTTTTTACCATAGTTGTGGATAATTGTAAAAAATAAGTTTAACGCAGGCTAACTCATAACCTCTCTGTTTGAAAATGATTTTCGCTTTACAGTCATACTTCAGATCTACTAACTCCGTCTGCAAAGAGTTATCAAGGTTAACCACAGCTTTAAACGAGAATGGATCTACAATAGAATTAGGAATTTCTAACTTGGTCAAATCTTGTAAGCATGTCATTTTAACTTGTCAAGGCGATCAATAAAAATTAGAATGGTTTTATTGTACTACAGTAAAGTATATTATTTTATTTTTCCCCCTTTGATAATACTCATCGCCCCCCCCCCTATCGCCCCAAAACTATTTATTGCCCCCTTGATAACATAAATCGCCCACTTGGGGGCGATCGCCCCCAGGTTGGGAACCGCTGACTCTAATGCATACTGTTGCCGTTTGACAACAAGTAACATAATCCACTTTATTCTATTGAAGTAGAGCTCCCTCTTGACAAATTTGTGGTTTTTTTTTTATCTCTTACATTTCATTTTGAAGTTTTAGTTCGTAATAATCCTCATAAATGACAGTAGTAAAAGTGTATTCAAAATTAAAGGGTGCGGTTATTAACTATTGTGAAATTACGTTTTTGGCAGTATTCAAAGTATAATAATATTAGTACTAAATATACAAAAAAAATTGTTTTGAAAATTAATTACAGTTAATGAGGGTTATTTTGAAACATATTTAACAGTTTTCTAGACATTATTATCAAAAATGGAATTTAGTAGTTGGTTTTTGTCATAGGGAAAAAAATTTAAAAATTCAAAATATTTAAATTCTAATTCAGTTAAAAATATTTCAGTTTATTTCCCACAATGTATGAGTATTAAAGATACATATATATTTTTTCGTGGTGAAAAAAAATTCATGCACTAGAGGGTTAAGAACCGCCCCAATGTTCATTTAAATGTTTTGTGAAGAAACAGCAGCGAAAGAACTAATCTCGGTATAGATTGCTTAAAATGACTTCGTGAAAAGCCCAATCTAAATATTCTATTACGGTTAAATCAAGTTCATTGATGCTGTTTTAAATATGTTTTCTAAAACGGTCCAGGCCAAACAGTCTGGTCCAAACTAGAAAGAATGCATCTTTTACTGCACTCACATATTGCCCTTGTGGGAACCAGGGTTCCTTGGGAGTTCTCCAAACATAAACAAGAGTGCGTCTAATTGGATTCTTTTTTTATCGACCCTTCAATGGAAATTCATTTTTCGAAACCCCAGAATGAATGCGAAAGTTTCGATCCATCTGCCTTATACTCATAAGGCGCGTTTACATGGGCCGTCGACTCCATGAATTGAAGAGAAAACTCAGCGATTTTTCCTTCTTGGGGATTTTCTCCCAGACAGAACCGGAATTGCAGGGTTCATTTGGGAGTTCCGCAAACCCTCCAATGAAGAAGGGTTTCGTGTTTCATACCATGGATTCGGCCACAGACTATCATTTGGGTTAGGAATCCTGCTCGACCTCTTTTTCCCCTGAAGGCGATTTTGGCATTCCATGGATTCGATTTCTCATGTGAACGCGCCTGTAGTTAGAGATTTTCCATTAGGACAATAAAGAAAAAATATTATTTGAACGAATAATTTCAACAATACAAAGTAAACAAATCACTTCCTCAGGAACATCGAAGTCACTTCAAAACTTCAAAAATAGTGTCTTTCTATCTAAGCTTGATATTGCCCGATATGTTTGCTACTTGTCATACTCGTCAGTTGATAAGCAAGAGTGAATAGATTACGACGGGCAATGATTGCAAACATTAAATGACTGTTTTGGATTTGTAAAATAGGTTAATCGAATTCCTAATTTCTATTTAGGTTCTTATTTTTTGCTTGCTTTTAAATACTAAGCACAAAAATATTAGAGTTTGAACAAATTAGGCTACTAAATTGTCTTCTTTGCCTAAGATTTAGGCGACCTTTTCAACTATTTGGCGACAAATGTCACCATGTAGCCAGATAGCGTGAATCCTACTTATTACACATTTCTAAAGCTTTACAATGATTAAAATAGTACAGTACTCTTTAATAAAGCCAATTTTATTTATTTTCCTACATCTTACATTTATCTTTGTAGTTTCGATTATTTGTAATGCGACCATTAAGGGGAATTGGGCATGCTGGACCGGGGGTCTCCAAACCAAAGAGCATCAGAGTTAATCCTATGGAGAAAAAATATTTTCTCTGCCACATTTCTCCGGCTGTAATGATTATTTTTTCAAGCGGATTTTTTATGTGAAGAATGTAGTTGACTTATAGGTCCCGACCTTCTCACTTTTACACAAAATATTCGAAGCAATTTCAAAAAGTGACTTACTTACAGGTAGAGACCTGTAAGTTATCTACATTTATTATTCAAAAAAATTGTTTGTAAAAATATTCAATACAGGCGGGAAAAAGTGACAGAGAAAATAGTTTTCCCCACTGGATAAACAATGAGGCACTTGAGTTCGGAGACCCGCGGTCCAGCGCACTCATTCCCTGGAGCGCATACCCCCTTATTTCCATACAGTCCATGCGCAATACTCCTTTGTAAAACTGCATGCGTCCGGAAGAAAAATTGCAGTTCTTTCTCCCAGAAATTCGTGAATAGACTCCTTAAATTGTGCTTCTATGGTCTTTTGGTGCTGTTTTTGCAATGAAATTCACCAAATATCTGACAGTAAGAGGAAAAGTAGCACATTGACAAAAAATAATTTGCCAGGACTATCGTCAGAAGATTTTGAGTGGGGTTGTTTCAGATGATGTAACTCTCATAAGTTTCATTTTTGTCTGCATGCGATTTCATTGGTTGTTTCCCTTTCACGAACAAATTGAGCTTGCTTTTTCGTCAGCTATGTCCGATTTTAAGGCTCATTAGGTGCAAATTGTTTCTATTCCTGCTATTTATTTAAATTTGACTGTTTTATTTCGATTAAATTTCAAGTATGAAAGTAATTACAAAAACCGACAAGTTTGAAAAAAATTCGATATCGATGATATATTATCTTATGCGGAGAAATTGTGGGTGTAAATTTAACTTGATTCATGAACAGAGAGAAGCTTTAGTTCTAGTGAAAAAAAAGTCTTTTCACAACATTCGTTTCAGTAAAGTAACAAAATATTGTGTTGTTCAAAATAAAATAAATAAAGAAGGTCCAAGAATTAAAAAAATTACCACTTGAGCTGTTGCCCATCACGATGTAAAACGTACCCATTGCATTTCATTATTGAAAAGTAAAAGAGCTATTAAGAATATCCAAAATGATCAATTTAAGGCAAGCTCTTTAACCTATGGAGACCTGGCCACCCCATTTGGGAACATTTTTTAAAACCTTCCCACAAACAATTAACACTGAAATTAGTTCCGAAATTGCCATAGTCCGATAGAAGAAGATCAAATATCAGCTTTCAGCCTTTGATTACAGATATCAGTCATTTATTTCTATAAAAAATGAAGTTGAACAAGGGTCAATACGATATTAGAATTCTTTAAAAAATATATTAATTTTGTTTCAAACTTTACAAAAAGTTCTTCAAGTAGTTAATTTTAAAGCCATTTTGCATTAAAAACCATGTTAAATAATCTGCTAACTTCAAATTGTCCAAAACGTCACTTTCTTCACTCACGGTGCGATATGACGTCACGATTCATCAGAAAAAAAGAATGTCCCGCATTCTTTCTGGAATCTTTGATTCCAATACCCTCGGGTTCCATTGGAATGTGTCTTATATAATGGTAGGTTTTATGAAGGGTATTACTGTAGTTGACCCCTTTACGAAGTTTTTCCTGTTTCTCTAATAAACAAATAATGAGTACTTTCTACGACTGTTTCTTTTTTATCATTTGAGTAAGAGAGTATAAAATAAACAACTTTATTGGGAACACCAATTAAACTGCTTCTCATTCAATTGAGTCAAAATAAAAAGTTTTAGCGAAATGAATTTCGATTAAATAAATCTGAATTTTAAAAAATTCTCTTTGGGATAGTTCTAAAATAGTTTTTGCTGTATCACCATAAAGTAAAAATGATATTTAGTAATTTTATAGATATTGTAAAACAGGTGCGGTGATAAAACTTTTATCAGTAAAGTTACAATTATTTAGACAAAAGTTTTTTTTTTTTAATCTATAGGAAATACATAACAAATTATCTCGAAACTACACTTGTTTCAAGATACTGTAGAAGTACATTTAGTACAAATAACCGAAGTTCCAAAATTTCAACCAAATTAAACCAGTAATACGAAATTAAATTTGCTTTACAGAAGAAGAACAAAATTACCCTCTTCCACTATGCTATTTACTCTATTTAAATGTCAAATATTGTATCAAATTTATGATTTGTTTAGCTCTAGGCTGAATATCTCAACAGATTTGATCAGCAAATACAATTCAGCGGAAATTAATCAAATCTTGATTATAGTTGGTTAGTTTAGCAGCACTAGTTTGCCGAATAAATTACTCTTTTAAATTTAAGTTAAGGGGAATGGGAGTGCAGAACTGCAGGTCTCCAAACACAAGTGCCTCAATGTTAATCCTGTTGTTCATGTGGATCGTTTTAGTTTTAAATGTCCTCATTTTATTCAAGATTAATCACACAGAAGTCACACAGTCATTTTACACACAGTTGACCACACAGTATTTTACATATGCCATATTTTATGGCGTCCGATCTCTTTCCACACAGGAGAAGAAGTGATGTGTGCCTCCCCCTAGCGACGAACCTCATCACACACTTTGTGCGTGCGCCACATAGGCATAGAAAAATAGTTCGCTCGCCAAAAGCAACCACAAATCCAATGCGAAAAAACTATTTTACATGCCACATTTCTCCGGCTGTAGTGAATATTTTTACAAACGGTTTCTTTTAAATAACAAATGTAAGTAACTTACAGGTTTCTATAATCCTACTTTTTAAAATTGCTTCGAATACTTTTTGTAGAAATATTTAGTGGATATTAAAAAATATATATATTTACTATTACTTTAAAAAAAAATTATTCGAACCTATTTCAAAAAGTGGGAATGTCGAGACCTAAAAATCAGCTACATTTATCACATAATTTTTTTTTTTGTATGCTCAATACAGCCGGGAAAATGTGGCAGACATTTTTATCTCCGTTGGATTAACACTGAGGTTGCTTTGGAGACCCGCCGTCCAGCGCGCCCATTCCCCCTTAATTGCCTACTATGAAATATAATATAACGAAAGTACTGAGATGGGGTCGAAAATGCGAAATGGAAATTTTGTGTTTTCTACACGTTTTGCTGATTCTAAAAAGTAAGTGTTTTTTGAACATTCGGTCTTAAGCCAGTCTCTCTAAAATCATATTCACATCGAACATTTTAAAGATATTGAAACTGCCTTATATAGGGTATATACACTGCTCAAAACAATTAGGGGAGCACTTTGAGTACTTTTGTTAACCCTTTCAGTTTCAGCGCTTTGTTTTTCATTCTAAAAATCTAAAATTTGTGAAACAGATTCATTATGGAATGAAATGTTAAGAAGCAGGCGGGAAAATATTAACTATTTAACTAAATTTTAAGGGGGAGAATTGGATTCAAAAATTAAGAATAAATTATAACAATAATTTTTTCAAATTTTTATTTTCAAAAAAATGAGGTAAAATCAATTTTCAAACATCTGAGAATGCAAGAGTGAAGAATTTAGGGCCAATTTTTTTCATAAAATTTTGTTTGGGAGTGAATTTTATTTTACCATGTTTTCATATTTTCATTTGATTAAAACAAACATTATTTACATTCTCAAAATACATGATTCTTCCATCAAACGATAAATTAGTGCAAGCTCAACTTAGTGAGAAAAAAATGCAAAACTCATAATTCCAAATGGAAACATTGGAGTTGAAAGAGTTTAAACCATGCGCTCCCCTAATTGTTGTGAGCAGTGTAGTTAGCTTATGTATTAACCGTACGAAATATATCGATTTATTGTTATAATTGAAAGTCGTGTAATGTCATGTAAGTCGTGTTCTTCCTATTTTTAAAAACAATATGGTAAGCTACTGTAAAAGATAATTTATATAAACATACTCTTTTAGCTTTCAGACTTTTAAGTACTCTTTTTTTACGCTATTTACATAATTACAGTTGAATGAGTATCTACATCTTTCGATGGGCGGAGTTTCTTGATTTTAAGATTTCCGAAATTTTGGGATTATACGAGCGCGAGAGCTTCGCAATTTATAGATGTAATTAGAAGTAGTTAATCACTGCCGAATAATTGCGATTTTTGGATCACAGAAGATGGTTTAACAAATTTAAAATCGGTGGGGGTTTTTTAAGTAGTCGCAATAACTCCAACTAAATGTATTTTGTTGTCGCATTTATTGGCGGATTTGGTCTCATTTTGCTACTAGCGACCTTGATTTTCTAACCTTGATTGCCAGTAAGTTATCTAATTTACTCGCAACAAGTGTTAAAGCCAATTTAAACTGCACTGCGCAGATAAAAAAAAACATCTACTATCAACCCGAACTTCCTTTCGTTCTAAACAGCTTGTGCAGTGTCATTCAAAATGATAGCAAATAAAGAATAATATATTTCAATTTCCAACAACCATTTTTATCTGTACTTCTGATAAAAAAAAATAGTAATTTAAGTCAACAATTCTCGTTTTGCTTAGAAGGCGTAAGTCCGTTGGAATAGGAGGAATAACTATGTTTTTCTTTGGCGATCTCGATGTTACCCAAGTTCTCGGAATTAGTGCTTCCAGTCTGTTTTTATGTTACGTGATTTACAAATGGATTCAAACGAGGAACTACCCACCGGGTCCCATTGGCTTACCCTTCCTCGGATATTGGCCTTTTCTGGGAAAATCCCCGCCCGATACTCTGTGGAAACTGAGTAAAAAATATGGAGATATTTTCAGGTTAGTGTTAAAGTTTCCTTCTTTTTATTCATGCATTTTTTAAATGAATTTGTGTTTATAAATTATAGGTTCTTTCTTGCCTAGAACAGAACTCACACTCGGAAAAAAAAACTTGTGTTGAGACAGCACAAGTGGAATGCAAGTATTGTGTAAAAATGGCAATATTACTACAATACTGTGTTGTGTCAAATATTGTGTTGATGACATACAAACACAAACCTGTGTTGTTACAACACAACTGACGAATGAGAAAATAAAAGATTATTCGATCCATGCGCGTTTACAAAAGACAGTAAACTACAGGGTGTCCCAAAGGACTACCTGTTTTTTAAAAAAATAATAAAAAAGAAATGGGTAGAGATATTAACACAATTTTTGCAGAAAACGAATGAGTAATGTCTGAAATTTGATATGGAACGCTTTATTATGTTAGTTATGTTTATTACGTTATTATGTTATTACACTTTATTAAGTTCAATTTAACCGACAGAAGGCGCACGATGGCGTATACACCGAAAAGAAGGACACGTGGTCAGAAGTGTTCAGTCTGAACATTTCTGACCACGGGTCCTTCTATTCGGTGTATACGTATGCCTAGTTCTTTCATACAGCCGACACACGGTATTGAAGCGCTATCTGTCGGTTAAATTGAACATAATAACGTCAATAACGTTAAATAGTTGTCCTTAAATATGTTTAATTTCTTTTATATGCATTACACGATATAACGTAATATTTTAAAGTACCTAAAAAAACCTTTTAAGTTTTAGTATAGCTATTTCGGAACAACTTTTGGAAACAATATTTTCTACAGTTCGGAATAAACCATGCTTGCTGTGTGTTCAACATAATTTTTGTGCTAACTATACGTTATTATTTGGTCACTACACAATGTTTGTATAGTTTCATCATAACTTACAATAACTTAGGAAAAGATAATTTATTTTTGCATTGAAAGTCAACACAGGTTTGTTTGTTTTTAGTGCAAGGTAGCATAATATATTTTATGAAGTTAAGGTAGGCGAATACCCAAAATTCCCCCAAATTCTAAAATTTTTACTATTACTTTAATCTTTTCCAAATTTGGTATAGTGATTTCAAATATAATGAATAATACTATTTAGGCATTTTTTTTTAATTTAAATATAATTTATTTATTTTAAACGGTGTTTTTCTACTAAAAAAAGAGATTTACGCTAACAAGTCTACCACATTGAATTTTCATCCTATAAACATTAATTATGTGTTAAATTCTTCGTTTTGAACTGATGCATGCAATGACCCTCTAGACTTACATACAAATTACAAGAAAAGAAGTTATTAAGAAAAATGTCATAAATTAACAACAAAAAAAGGATTTTTTTTTTTCGATTAACTTACACTTGGACATTTTTTTAAAAAAAACTTATGTATTTACACCAGATGTTAGAGGTTCATGGCACATATATATATTGAAATAGCATCATTAAAAATTTTCAGGTAAATTAATGTAAAACTTTTTATACTAGAAGTGTTGGCGCAAACCCCTTTTTTTAGGTGAAAAGCACCGTTTAAAATAAATCATTTTTATTTAAATAAAAAAAAATGCATGAAAAGCATTGTTCATTATATTTGAAATCACTATGCCAAATTTTGAAAAAATTAAAGTAATAGTAAAAATTTTAAAATTTTAGGTATTCGCCTACCTTAAGGGAACTTGAGAGCCCAGATTGAAAGCCTCTGACTGTGAGACATTTACATCACCGAAAAGGTGTAGAATACAAAAAAGAATACAATTTTCTGCACTGCTTTCCTATTAACCCTCTAATGCATACTGTTGCCATATGGCAACAAGAAACATAATCCACTTTATTCTATTAAAGTAGAGCTCCCTCTCGACTAATTTGTGATTTTTTCACCTATTACGTTCTATTTTGAAGTTTTAGTTGCTAATAACCCTCATGGATGACAATAGTGAAAGTGTATTCAAAATTAAAGACTGAAGTTATTAACGGTTGTGAAATTATGTTTTTGGCAGTACTCAAAGTATAATAATATTAGAACTAAATACAAATAAATTGTTTTGAAAAATTTGTTATAGTTAAAGAGGGTTGTTTTGAAGTATATTTAGTAGTATTCTAGTCATTCTTATCGAAATTGGAATTTTGTAGTTGGTTTTAGTCATGTGGAAAAAATTTTAAAAATTGAAATTATTTCATTTCTAATGCAGTTAGTTTCTTTTTCAGTATTTTTCCCATAATATATGAGTAATAAAGATACATAAATATTTTTTCGGGATGAAGAAAAAATCATGCACTACAGGGTTAAATAAACTGCCTAACATCCTGAAGTCCTTATGTCGATGCCATAAGCAATGTTCCGACTGTTGTTTTAGGTGGCTGCTCAGGATTCAACTCGTCAATTGTGACCATGATTAAAAATTACAATTTCTACAGAGCTGTTTTCTTGTTATAAAGACATTCTATAAATATGCACCAGTATTTTAATGTTAATAACTTATTTCGAAATAATCATGCGTTCAATTTAATTCTTAAATAAATTTCTGAAGAGTCAAATCTAAGTTTAAATGAAATTATAACGCAAAACTTTTTATAGTGTAATGGCACGAATTTTAGCTTCCATTCTATGTCTTCCTCTAACGTAAAAAGTGGAAGTTTTCTCGAAAAATTTTAATACATCTTTTTTAAAAAAAAAAGGAGTAACGACGTATGATAACTTTAGCTTCTATCATCAATTTTACTAGATATTTATTATTTAAACTACAAATTAATTTAGCAAATGGTAAAGACTGTTAAGGATATTTGCGAAAAAAAATAAATGAAAATGGTTAATTTCTTTTCAAAGTTTGAAAATAGCGAAAGAGCGTGTGTGACGATTTTCTTTCGAAGGTGTATTTAAAAAGTGTGTGGAAGTGGTTTTAAGTAACAAATGCCATTTCTTTCTTTCAGTTTTTATATTGGTTCAAAACGCATGATTTGTGTCACTGATTATCGGATGGCAAAAGAAATTTTGAGTCATCAAGTGACATTGGCAAGACCACCTCGATCATTTGATTTTCTTGTAGGCAAAGCAGGTAAATAATTTTTTTTAACAAAATTATACTATTTTAATACCAAATTTAAACATAACCAAAAACCATATTAGAAAATGTTTAGTTGACTCAAAGGTTAATTTTAAATGCATTACTAAAATATACAAACAATAATACTCTTTTAAAATGATAAACTTGGGGCAAACAAAATTATTTTTATTTACAAGAGTTTTAACTAATGGGCGAATAATACCGAATGTCCACGGTAAACAAAATCTTCATCATCATCTTAATCCAACGGGGAAAAATTATTTTCTTCCATATGCGGGATTTTCCCAACGAGTAATTATAGTGAAAAGTTGAACCATAAAAATTTTCTCCCAATGCATAACAATAGTTAAAGGTGAAAGAAAATGGTATTTCATACATCGTAAGCAAACGCCGTCGGAACTTAGGATCCCACAGATTTGATGAGCACGTCTGTCCCAGTATACTCGGGCCCTGGATGAATTGAGGATTTTTTCTACTATTTCCATTAACGATATTCAATTTATAGGATGATTGGCAGTAGGTGGGATTTGAGACCCCTCTCTCCTGAGATGGTTGAGTCTCTAGGCTAATGCCATAACCAACCACTCTACCACGGACGGGCTAAATCTGAAGCAAAAGCAGTACTACTTAAGGCGCCTACGTTTGAGACTTACACTCTTAAAACAAAAGAGTGAAATCCACTCCAGTTGGAGAAGTGCATTTTCGACACCCTAGAGGCATGCATATTTTCTCAGACTGAGTTAAAATCACTCGTTTGGAGTGATCCTGTCGGAGGTTTAACACACAAAGGGTCCACTCCAAAAGGAGAAGTGCATTTTAAAGTCTGGAGGAGTGAAATCCACTCAGACTGAGGTAAATTGGGAGTGTTTGTTTTAAGAGTGTAGAGTAAACAGTTAAATTCTCGTTTTCAGTTAGTAGAAGTTGAAGCGAACTTCCGTGCTATTGGAGTGGAAGTCGAACCAATTTTTCGTAAAAGGTGGTCTATTTTCAGAATGTGATATTTGGTCGAACCATTTTCTGGTGTATCTGCCAGAAGTTCTTAATTTTTCACCGATATTTGGTTCAACGTTCAACATAAATTTTTAACAGTGTTCCCTGCCTTTAATATCTTTTTTATCAAAAAAATAACCAAAAATATGTTTTGATTTCGCAGGTTTTGGTGGCTTAAACGGAGATGAGTGGCAAGAGCAGAGGCGGTTTGCTCTTCTAACGATGAGAAATCTAGGCATGGGCAAAGGGTTATGGGAGACCATGATTCAAGTATTAATGAATTTTACTACTCTGTTAAAAAAAAGTTCGTCACTTATGTTCCCATATGTGCTATCTCACTTTGCGCAACGGTAGAATTTACTGAACGGTTACACTTGGCGAGCTTTCCAAAAGCGCGCCAAAAGTCGGCCGAAAACCCAACCGAAATGAGCAAATAACGGTCCGATAGGTTTGAAGGAAAACGTCGTCGTTGCAAAGTCAAAGAATTCGAATCATCAGTCGAAGTCAGACAATTGCCACAAAAATTACTTATCGCCAAATCCGAAAAAAATCACGCCTAGGCCTACCGTACAGTAAATCTGATTATTTCACAACAATGAGTTAGCACACGTGTGGGAACTTACACCTAAACCGACCTTAAGTTTGCAGTATACAAATGTTCTGCGAGAAAAAGGGTAAATAGTTCTCATTTTTGAGTGCGAGAATCGAATACAAAACGGTATTTC